>OX463839.1:33875185-34235144 GCA_949825065.1 Odontocerum albicorne
AATAATCATTTTGATTTTTTTTCCTGCTATAGATCACGACGTTACCCTTAAAAGAATAGTAGCTCACGTGTACAAAAAGATTGGACAGCCCTGATATATATTATATCGAAAGTTATATTTTATATCATATTGTTTCTTTAAATAAAACTAGTAATTGTAGGAAGATACATTTTATTTCAATGTACGAGTAAATTGACTGAACTCATAGCTTCGTAGATACAAGGATGGGATTAGCACATCAATATTACTAATGCATAGTAAATTACACAATTGACAATTCATAATTTTAATACATCACAAGAAGTTTAATGAAATTGCTTGCTAAAAAGTTATTTTACAATAATTAAGTATATTTTTAATACATTTTTATACACTATTTCAATCCTTAATAAATTCGACTAATTTTCTGTATAAACATTAATCAAGTTAAAACATAATAAACATTACGCGAGTGTGTGTGTGTGTTATGAATATTTGAATTCAATCGTTTGTACAAATGATACAATAATATTTAAATTTCTACCATGCTAGAGATTTTTAGAAAAAGCAATTCATATTTATCCGAGTGTTGTTAATCAATCACAATCTTCACGTTATAGTATTCAAATCAACTCACAACTTGTCCGTCTTGACAGGAATACAAAACGTCGAAATGAAAATAACACGCATAATGTGTTGTGTACGTCTCTTTGAAGAAATACCACTGACAGGGATTTAAGGGTAGGCGTAGGAATGGAAAATGATTTCTTTATTGTGTTGTAACTTGACATTAAGAAAACTTTGAACATATTATCATCGTTATCATCACCTCCTCAAGTTTTTAAAGGAGCCAGCCAACAAAGATTAAACTTCCCCGTGATCTACTTGGTAAGATACTTGCCTTCCGACTCGGAGTTTGTGAGTTCGATTCCCGTAGGTACCCATTTTTACAAATGGATATCAATCTGGTTTTCAGTTTAAGCATCTTTAACATTTTTCTAGTTGGTTGTAAGTTATTGCCATTAGCAATAAAACCGACGGATTGTACCGTATACAACGAAAGCGTAATGCAATCATATAATAATTTATCTTAATTTAATTATATCCGATAATACACCTTTCGCTTTTTCATCTCCATTTCAAGACTTCAATCTGCCCTCGTCAGAATATGATTCGTTTGGTCATGACACATTTTTTTGGATTTTCCCAATTTTTTTATACTACTTAAGTACGTTTTATACGGGAGCCGAACAATCGCAACACACTTTTCCTCATCTTTGTCACTAAATATTATTTTAATCTTGTTTTTTCGTAAACCTTTCAGTTTTCATTATTTCAACGAGGCGACCTAAGGTATGATCATATTTTAATCTCGAGTGCTAGATATTAAAACATGACTAGGTTTTAACAGTATTCTAAAAGTGTAATTAGTAAAAATGGTTTAAAAAATGTGATGAAATAGAGAACTTCGAGCACTCAACACTCGTAAAATTTCGTAAAAATATTTCAAATTATTTTTAATGTTATTCATAGTACAAAAATGATCATTTTTAGAAATGAAATGAACATTTTTAATTTATAAAATAATAAAAAATTATAGTGTGGAAATCATTTAAAAAAAAAAGCAACTTCGCTATAGTACATAATCGATCATCGATCTAAAAGGAAGAAAGGTAATTAGTTTACATGTATTAGTCGCTACCTGTTTAGAATAATCATATTTTACGCAAAAATCCATCGAGGTTATGTGACTGACTATATCTAAGATCCTTAAAAGAGAAAAATGATAAAAGTTATTTTTCAAATCTAAGTTGATGTCTAAATCAAGATTACACGATAAGAGAATCATACAAAAACATTTTTTCTAATGTTTAGCAGTACAAATATTTGTTAGTACATGTGAATAGATAAAGGGCGATTTTGATATGTTTAATAATAAAACATGACTGAGCATTAGCGAAATTTATTTCTAATGTTAATAAAATACACGAAACCGTTAGTTAATCAATTAAGTTGCAGTCCAAACGGCAGATGCAGATAAAACATCAACGACCGACCGGTGAGAATGTGCCAGCCAATAATACTTTTCCAATACGAAATCTTCATGAAATAATAATTTATAATCTCCATACGAATAACCACCAACAACTAACTACCAATAAAAACTTCTACAATAAAACACGTACAATAGAAAAAAAAAAAAAAAGGAATACCAAGGAGTTTAGGTGGTGTTCGAAACCAGTGGACGGAGCACGTTGAGGTATTTAAAATGTGTATTTCAAACTTACTATTAAGAAATACATGTAATCATTTAGATAAGAAAAAATACTCAACCGGATTGAGTGAGCAAAGTTAAGGTAAAAAATACAATAAATTATTATTAATAACAATAAAACCATTGTAATTTGTTTTTATCAAACACTGTTTATTGCCCTTTTTGTAACGGTATAACCCTACCGGTTTCAAGGTTTTCTCCTCATCATCAGGGGAGTACAAACAATATTTGTTTGGAGTCTTGTTTGTGCTCCCCTGATGATGAATGAGGTGAAAGCTTTGAAACCAGTAGGGTTATACAGTTACAAAAAGTGGAATAAACAGTGTTTGATAAAAACAAATTACGATATACGAGTATAATAACCTCCACAATGTTAATGCCTTAACTTTAAATAATATAATAAAACCGTTTTTTGTACAATACAAAACCCGTATTTTAAAAATAATCATAAACACATTCAAAGCTTACAAGCTCAGAAACTAAACAAGAAAAATCTTGGTTAACATATTGCATAAAGGATCTTGGTTAACATTAACATAAAAAATATTTTCTAAATGTAAACATAGTAACCACTAGGAATATGACTCAATTATCTACAACAGATATCAAACAATCGTTTTTTTAAAGCACAAAATTGTTAAATATTTCCATATTTGTGGGACTAACCAAGACACATTAAAAAGGTTATGCAGACCTGTGTAGAAGAATCCCACTCTCCTGCGCCGGCATTGTATATAAGGCCGTTTTTTCGTTAAGCCCCTTGTTAAGATTATTAAAAATGATAAGTTTGTCACAATAACACAAGGCGGACCATTTTGACCTTTATTGACTGTACATAAATCTTGATCTAAAGATGCTAACGAGTATTGTGTGTTTAAAAGGTGTTGAGAAAGAAACTTAAAATGCTTCTATGAATAAACTCGTTTGTTGTATATAAATATATATTTTTGACGAACTGGAATATATTCATGAGGGTTTTTCAAACAAGAATTTTATATTTATTTTTTTATTTTAACTTTAACAAAGAGTATTGAAAAATTATTTGGATTTGGAAGAAAACAAATACAATTAAAATTGAATAGTATTTTTAAAACTATGTCACGTAATTACTACGTATTTGTAAAAATCTCAAAATAAAAAATTGTTATAATTAAATATTAAAATAAAAAATTTAATTAAAAACTAATGCAATATTTTGTAATTCATGCAACTAAGGGGGAAAAATTCTAATTAAACACACATTAACGTAATTGAAAATGTATTTCAAATACTTAATTGGTATGACATTTTCATTGCACACATCCATTTTTAAACATAATGATTTATCACTGAAATAGTGAAAAAAAAATCTACACAATATACTTGCATTAAAGTGACAAGCCTGTTTCGCTTTACAAAAGCACTGACACAATACCTTTTGACAGTGCACTTGGAAAGCGAATCAGGTCCATCGAGGTTTTCTCGCATTTAAGTGTTTAATAGTTCCGATAAAATATATGTTTCATATTATATTATATAAGCATTTAACCGACTTTTTCATTAAATTTCGTATTGTAATTAACTGAGTAAAAATAAAAGATCACATTAATAACATAATGTTGGCGCCGGTAAGATAACATTAGATTATACATTTAAGAAAATTGCTTCAGATGAACACTCATCGAAATACTAAGACATTATAATATACACGGTAGTTTACATCCGTGAAATAGAAATAAGGAAATATTCTCAAAATAAGTATGAACATACATGGATATGAGTTAAATTAAATAATATATTTGTAGTATTAATTATGACGACACATAGTTTTATGTTAAAATAATTCAAAAGCCCAATTCAATTTTTTTTGCACCAGAAAACCTAGCAACAATCATATTCACATAGGAAAATGTTATGCCATGTTATATTTTTATACAAAATATTTATTTATTCAACACTGTTGTACAATTACAATGTGGCAAATTAATTATAATACTAAACATGCTAAGTCAAGAGGTAAAACATTGTGGTTTTTTTTAATATTTTTCCTCTAAAATTAGTTCTGTTAAATTCCACCAGAGGCGGAAAACGAGTATAAATTGGATATTTAATATTTTATATCAAACAAAATGCCAATAACGAAAGGAGACAAAAATCACATCGAATGCAAGATTAGTCGACAATCTATATCGGAACCTAGACCCAAACCTATACTAAATAAAAAATCTTAACTATTTTTTACTGAAGAAATTAGTATTTAAACTTAAAAAACTTCGTACAAATTTATCAACGCTTCCTTAAATAAGGGAACCACGTGGTTTTATTGCCTAACTTTAAAGTTTGGAGCCCATGAAGTATGAATGAATTTAATGTAAGTCGCGAAATATTAAGATAAGAAATTGGTATTCATTATTCAGGCAACTATATGAATTCGGGCCTTAATCTCATAATCTTTAAAAAAAAGTTTATATAAAGTACTTGGAAAATATTTATCATATATTCAAACACGCTTTTTTTCTATTATTTTCGTTACATATTAGAATGACAAAGGAATAAGAGATAAACATACATATATTATAATAAGAAAATAAAAATGTTTGAAGTCTTCTTTATTTTACAAATAATTCATTTTGTTTTATAAAGTATAGAGAGAAAAAGTGAAAAATAGAAGAGCGATGTAAAATTTCAAAAAGGCATGAAACTGACTATTTGAATACGCTTTTACATTTTTCTCCTAATAATACGAGAGTTAAGTTATTTACGTGTCAGGCTGTAGCTAAGGCCAGCGATGTGTGTGCTGTTTGTGTAGTGTGTTCAATAATAAATTACACAGTTGGCCGTGTGTGAAATACAAAAGGAGAGGCAGCACTGCAGCGGGTCCGGGAGACCGGGGCCTGGAGGTGTCTTGTGTAGGCTTAGCACGAGGGGACGGTGCTAGTCGGGAGTTATTAACGCTCAGGTGAGTGAAAACCATTGCGACAAAAACTCAATGTTGACGACCTCCTTGACCTAGTAAGTAAGACTTTTGACCTCCACCCGGGGTTTTAGGATTTAATGCCCGATGGTATCCAATAAAAAAACAGCAATCCCAGTCAGGTAAAAAGTTCACTTGCCGAGTACACGTGCGATTGTAGTTACCTATTCACCGCGTGAACCCTAATATAGATGTTTTTCATGTGTCCCTAAACTCCTTCAAGGCAAAATTGTTCGAAAATTTTCAATATTATATTTCTTTTCATGTTTTTTTTTCAATTCATCTCAATATTGTTAATTGTTTTAAAATATACGTTTGTAACACTTGTCACCTGTAATGTAACTTAGTTTTTATTGTTCTTTCACTTATAATTAAAAAAAAATTTTTTTTCATAAAAACCAATCTTTTTTAAAAACATATTTTTCCTTGTTGTACAAATTATGGAAACCTGTAATGAACAAATTATTGTTATTGATAAAATAAATGTATTTTCAATCGAGCAGTGTTAATAATACGAGTAATGACGAACCGCGAGTTAAGTACCAACTTGAATGATTCTTAACCCGAAAGTCCGATTACTGGAGTCGAAGACAATATTGTCTCCAGGTCACGCTCATCAATATGTTCGAATAAAAAATTCGGATTTGTTAAAAAATAGCGTACGAAAGAAAAAAAAATCTGTGCTAAATTAAATGGTCAATCATAATTTATTCGATTTTTTAAAACTATTTACTTACATATATTTAAGAATCATACACTAGCCGGAATAAATGCGCTTCAGAAAAATAAATATCTTCACTTCCGTCTGTTTTGTAGTAAAAAAATCTGTCTCATTAACTAATGATTGCCTGTTTAAAAACATAAGTGGAATTCTCATACTTGAACTTACCATTCCATAGACATAAGTAAAGTAGAAACAGACTTTTCAATTATAATAATAAAAGGAAAATTTATATAGCACCGTTTAAAGAGCAGACTCTCTTCAAGAGCACTCTAATTCGAATCCACTAATAAGCCCGATTTGAAAATTTCCAAAATAAAATGTATCATATATATGTACTTGGCAAATCGTGTCGTAGATTTTAAGGGTTCGATAAGAAATAGATATTTTTATTTTTCAAAAAATACTACTTTTTACTCTGTTTTCAATGCTCAAAAAGTTACTTTGATATTTACTCCAATGGGCATAAGCCCGGAGGCTGGATTGATGAGTCCGAAGAAAATATTGTCTCTCGGCCACTCTCTTTAATGTGTCCGAATAACTAGTTCGAATGTATTGAGGGGTGCAATACGAATAAGTTTTAATAAGACTTTGATATCAAATAACCTACGATTTATTTTGCTAAAAGAATAAAATCGTTATTTTAAATGGTGCAATACCGATCCTTCGGGCGTTGCTGTGAATGTTCCGGTCCTGTTGCCGAGTGTCCAGTTTCGAGTAGTTATCTGAAGGAATAAATTGGGTACGTGTTGAACACAGCAAGTAACGGCGTGCAGCGGACTCAGATCCGTATCTACTCGCCGCGCAATATTGCACGGCACTGCACAATACTGCACTCGCCGCTCAGTGGCCAGCTCTGGCGAATATAATGGCCGTGGATCTTACATGGCTCCTCATTAACACGGAAAGTCATTATTGGATGTTCTGGGTGATATACGAGCACACCATTAGCAAGTTTCGATATTTATTTACTTCTAGAAGTTAAAGTAAAAACTCGAAGAAATTAAAACACACGCCAAAAGAGTAAAATAACGACACATTATTTGGTCTTGTATGGAATGTAAATTACAATATTTGGAAAGGAATTTCAACGTGAAATAAACATTTCAATGACATAATACTTTTGCACATAAAGGATTAAGGTATTCTTATTCGATATTTCAAATCTGTAGCCTAATTGGTAAAATATCTGTCTTTCAAACCAATGGTTGCTGGTTCGATTCCTATTGAAACATATTTTTTTTAATGTGGCAGTTTGGCTCTCACTAAACACTTCCAGCTTGGTTGGAAGAGATTACCACATGGCAATTAACCCACCAGGTTGTACTATATACTACGAAAGTGTAAAACAAAACAAATAACTGTATAATGAGTTAGTCATATGCCCGGTTATACATTTCAAACTAAAGTGGCGAAAAAAAATTCTTTAACTAATATGTGTATTTCAAATTTGATGATCGTTCAAATATACGAGTAGAAGTAACAAAAAAGTATACACTTTTACACCGTGTCGTTTACTTGAACTTGCTGCAGGAACTGGTCATATCATATATTCGTGAGGAGTTTAGGGCTGAGGACTAACATTTCCAGCAAGATAGTAAACCTCTCCACTACCACCCTGACATGAGGGCCAGTGTTGATGAAAATTTGCCGAACAGATGGATTTGACGAAGAGGTAACATTGAATACCTCCCGCGTTCCCCAGACTTCACGCCAATTGACTTATTTTATAAGATAAAGTGTATGATACAAAACCGGCAACAATTAATACATTGAGAGCAGCCCTTCAAAGATAATGCGCCCAAATACCAAAACAAATTATTCGTGATGTTTAAGATTCCACGGTATAAGTTGTATGTACTTAACCAGCCATCGATTTGAGCACTTGCGATAAATAAAAATAAATAAACCTATCTTCTTAAATTCGTAGTTTTAATCTTAGATATACGTTAAATCAAATATAAATATCATAAAATCTTAGACCATTTATGAAAAACATTAAGCACATCCCAGAAATCAAAGGAGTTGGATAAGGTATAAAATACTTTCAAGAGTTATAAATATTTCAAGGCATTTTGTTTTCGGTAATTTGATATTGGCCGTAAAAATACATTCAAATAGTATAAAACAGATGTCTTAAATTAATCAAAATTATAACCACATAAACCCAGCTCGGTTATTCTAGGAGGAATTTAATTTCGTTCTTGATTTATGGAGAATGTCAACGGATCGTTATGAATATAAACAGTATAATAATATGGAAAAGGACGACCAGTGAAATTAACTGCCCGAGTCAAATATTATGGTTGTGTTTAGTTTGGGTAAATTTTACGACTACAATTCATACACAAAATGGAAGCATAGGCGTCACATTAATTTAAATAGAAAATCATAAAATTAAGGTTTTAAGATAACAAATATCAATGATTATCTATTTATTAACTGTTTTTAATACATATATAAAATAATTCTCAAAAATTTATGAAGACAAGGAAACATAACTACAAATCCAGATCGACCCGATTTAAATAAAAAAATATTCATTCCCCTAACAATTATGTTTTCGTAAACGGGGAATTTAAGTTGAACGATATAAATATCCAATATTAATTAGTTTAATTCAAAAATGCATGCACTGAGAATACACGGGGTATCAATGTATGACAGAATATAGAATGAAGTGATTAGGGATGAATGTGAACTCAAGGTTGATGTGTTGAGTAAGATGAAGAAGAGCACTTAGAGATGTTTTAGGCGTGTAGAAAAAAATTATGAAAAAATACTAACAAAACAAAATATTGTGCATATGTAAGTGGAAGGCGTGGAAGAGGGAGACCAAGAAAAGCATGGTTGGATCGAGTGTATCTAGAGGATCAAGAAAGTATAAGTTGTACGAGAAGGTGTATTGCGTGGATGTAGAAGAGGCGAAGGATGTGTATCGAGATAGGAAAGTCTGGCGTTCTGTCTACCTCTCTGCCTAGCCTGACAGAGAAATGACGTGATTATTGCGCGAATGGACACGTTTATTATCTTATACGAGTATAAATGAGAATTATATGTATGTGGATAAGAATGCAAACTTTCATAAAAAAATAACTAGTTATTGGGAGTTTAATGTTTTTTATGGTACACATAAAAAGAAAATTGGCTACTAAGTGTTGTCAAAATTAAATTATATTTTATCGATTTAGCCTGTAATAAAACAGGAGGACGAGTTTTATCGTCCACAAATCTTTAGGAACCTTGAATTTACGTAATTTGTTCCACCATTGAAATAGAGATAAAATGTTGAGATTTTATTCTAAGTCTTTGGTTGAAACAAAAAAAAATATAAGACTCTGCATGTGACAACGCCTGGAGAATATAAAATTTGGGATGTTAAAATCGCCCTCCTACCCGTCCAAAGGGAAATAAACGTTCATTTAACGAGCCATCACCGCATGAAATGATTTTTTTAACGAATGATGACCGGTCCAATGCAGCATCCAAGGGATCCTTCTCGACGGGATTTGGACCTTTTGGATTTATCAAATCATCTGAATGGGGAACATTTTTCATAAATGACACGAACACGGTACGAATTTCGATAAAGGATTGCGATTGTAGACGGTTATTTATGTTAGGTTAGTAAAATATCAAAATACCTGCTTTGCGTCGTACTGGTTTAATGTTATTGTTTGAAATATTTTATAGAAAGATCCTCAATAAAATATTGAAAAATATAAATATATTAAAAGGCAAAAAAATTGTTCAGATACTTGCAATCTGGATGGATATTATTTTATATGTAGGGTTTCTTTGAATAGTTTTAAGTAAACATTTCAAGTTGTTAGGTACTTTGGAATTTTATTTAAAAAAATATTAACATACACCTAAAGGAGAATGATAAAATAAGATAAATAAGTAATCGCATCAAAAGCGATGGAACTACAGTGTACAATATTCTTCTAATTTCCTACTAAACTATATTCAAGTTCATATACCACAATATATTTCTATTGAAAATAACAATTGCCCCCTAAATCACACACAATACACAATTTTGTTTTTAATTTAATTCAAATGATTTTTTCCAAGACATGAAATTTAAATTCTCGCGTACTACATAATGAATTCAAAAAGCATGATACAAAATGCTTGGCCAAACCAAAGGGATTCTTACTTGAACAAAATGTTTTTATTTACCAAGAATTAAAGTCAATGTCCTAGAAAATAAGTAATGTCTAAGATTTAGTTTACGGGTCTTTCGGTCATTACAGATCTTACCTAAGTTAGGAAATTAATCATACATATTCCATTACACCAATATTGCTGTTAATTCTGGACGATTAAAGCCAACCCTAGCCCATTCATCGAGTGATTTGTGATTTTCAGCGGTGCTTAAGTTTTTATTGGTCGTCATTATTAGAATTATGATCCTAACTTTTGGCAATAAATGTTATCAGGGCAAACATTATTTTTTATTTTCTAAAATTTTGAATTACTATTTATTCAATACAATAGGTTTGTCCGTACTTAGGGAAAATAAATAATGTTATCGCTTTTACTTTGTTGGTACATTCATGAATAAATTGAATGTTTAAAGAACGCTAATAACCATGTTGTTTAAAATAATCAATTTTATTTTTAACGTACAGATATACACAATAAATAATAAAAATATATGTAAATGTATAACGATATGAAATTAATTATAAATGTATTTTATTTATCCTGTTTTGCTATAAGTTATCCATTCTGCATGGGTGAATAACGAAAGTTATTAATAATAATGATAAGAACTGTAATCTATCAAGTATGCAAGCATGTACAATATCTAATTATATAAAAAATGACATCCATTAAAAATAGCATTTAATATAGAAACAAAGTAAATACTCCTAGTAAAATCTAAATACTTATCAGACTGAAAGTAATAGGTGTGAATAGTTAAGTAAAAAAGTTTTCGACCTAATGGCATTAACAGGAAATTAATGAAAAAATTATATTTATTTTTCAATTGATTATATTTTTCATTACTAAAAATAATGTATTTTTTTCAAAAACTGTAAAGTAAATACAACAATGATTTGATATCTCGATAAAAACGATAATACATGAGATAATAAATATTTAAAAAGGATTAAAAGCACATTTTATTATATTATATGTTAATTACAAAAAGTTGATAAACGCTGCGAAAGATTTTACCTTAAAAAAGCTGTAAAAATGTTTCAAAGAAATACATTTCATTTCAATATTGTGACAATATGATACGCATATAATTAGGAAAAAATGTGGTCTTAGCCTTTTTTGACTGAGTAACATCGGAAGACACAATTTTCTGGACAAATATTCTAAAATAGACAATAATGACCTAGAACATTTTGCGCAAAATGTGAAAGGGGGAATGAAGTGAATTGAGAAATGTTGATATGAATAAATCAAGTTGAAGCGAACGAACGGAGTGCTGAATCAGAAGCCAAATTACCCTGGCTGGCGGCCAGCTTTAGGTGCCGCTGCAGCTCACCACACAATCATCGGGCATAGTAGGGGTGCGCCTAACTTCATTAAGCCGAATGCCGTAGAATGGTTTGCAATTATACTGTAGTATATTACACACTATAGAATTTTGAGTAGTATATCAGACGAAAACGAAATTGCTTTCTTTGGAAACCTGCAATTTATATGTATTTTGGACACTGAGCTATTATATAATAATTACAAATGACAAATCGAAGGAGAAATATTATTAGAGAAATAGGAATAAAATGGGTTGATAGGTTTGCCATATCAAAATATATTAAAATTTTAAACTTGATTGAAGATTCAACTATCGATAGAGTTAAAAAAAATATGGTAAAAAATATTAACAGATGAGGTACTCAAATCGACATTTTTTATTAACTGTTATTCCAACGAATACATAAATTAAGAAAAATGTGTGACTATATCAAAAAGAAAAAAAAAACATTTTGATTCTTATCAATAAAAAACGACACGTTACTTAATTAATTATTTATTTAAAATGATAAAGGTATAAGATATGCTAATCAATATTTGAAAATAATTTAAGCGTTACAATATAATCATACAGCGCTTTATTAATCACAATAACCGTTTATAAGAAAAATAATATTTACTGTCTTACATTACCATCTAATTTATTGGACTTGAATAAAATCGCATAGACGAACTGAATCTTTTGAATATCTAAAACGAAATTTCAAAAGCATCACGAACATACGTAACCCTCCCCCTCCCCACCCGTCCATTGTGTATTTAATAAAATATCATAACTGGGTGGATGGGATGGATTGTACTATGTTTCAAAATAATATTACTTGAAAATATATGAAAGTATTGTAATATAAATGAACACAAATCCATATATGATCATAAACTCAAATAAAATTGAATGGAAATTGCGTCTCGTCATGGACAAAATGTTACAATACATTAATGGCTGATGATATCCGAGAAGTTTCACCTGGGGGTTTTGGGTTCGATTCCCGAAGGTACACAAAACAATGAAGCAGTCTGGTTTAAAAGTTCGTCTGGTAACAATATTTACGCACATTAGATGTATGCGAGTGCTATTGCCTGACCACGTGAGGTAATTTTTCAATTACGTACGTTGGTGAACTGTGAGTTCATTACCTACGCCAGTGGTTCTTAGCTCGAAGGTTCGATTATTGGAATCGAAGACAATATTGTCTCCTGGTCACGCTCTTTAACATGCCCGTATTACCAATTCAGATATGTTGAGGGGTGTCATGCGAATAAATAAATCGTTAAAGACGGTCGAAAACTATGTATACTTTAGCAGAGCACGCCCTAATATTTATTTATTTATTTTATACGCGGTTTATGCCAACCTCAACATAATATTCAACAGTTTTTACGCAATTCACTAATGAAATTGAAAGTTTTCAAACACATAAATTGCGTGAATTCTAATGTTTTAGTTCGTTCATTCCATACAATTGTTGAATTCATTGTTTGTAGATATATTTTATAATCATCGAAATTAAAAATGAAATACGATTATTTGAATGATGCCAACAATAATACATCCTGCTAGAATTTAAATATGAAAATTAAAATTGATTTAGGACCACAAATACCGGTGAGAAAAGACACACCTCACATACCAAATCACGAATATGATCAGTTTCAAATGTTCCCCGGAGATACTCCGAGTTGTTCAAATATAATTAATACAGAATAGGCACGCGATCACTCTGGGGAACCTTATAAACATAAAGGTGCGACAGATTGCGTTATTCCTCCAACCTTCTAAGCAGTATTCCCTCTAAGCTGCGCGACCGGGCATGAAATGTTGCTGCGCGATATAAATAATACTTAGCACATCGTTCTGGCAAAATAAATAAACTTGAAAACATAAACCCAAATTCTCGAAAAATAAACTAATTGTTTTCAAGAATTTTTTGACTACTTTCGAAGGACGTTTTATCAGTACCTGTGTATACTTAGCACGAAACAATGTACGAATATTCACCACTTACTCGGAAAGTAAAATAATTAGTAAATAAATTTTGCTTTTCGTTTGTCTTACAAAACTGGCACCTATCTAATAGCGTATATTTTATTTTAACGAATGAATAACGATGAATATTAGTAAATGTGAAATTTCTGTCAAGTAAATTATCTTGCAGCGCGCGAAAAAAAAAATGGTTAAAAGTTTGTGGAACTGAAGAAATATTTTATCCCGCGGAGTAAGTAAAAAGGGATTATTGTATTGAATTAATAAAGAGCAATTTAATTAATCACATGCAATTTCCCTGTGCTGGGGTGAAAAAATAAGAAATAGACCCCGTGTTCATTGTACGCCCCAACCAACAAGGAAAGCAATTCTTACTGAAGGAGATGCGCGAGTGCACCTCGAGTAATCACATATGAACGCGTGAGGACACCGTCTCGCAACCAACTTGCTAAGGCCGCTGATTACCTAGTTTTCTTATCATTTCTATCACGCTTTGCCCCTATTTGGGGTAGGTAGAGAGAAAAGATCTCCACTTTATTTCATCCTGGCACACTACCCATTCAACTTGGATAACGGATTAATTTACCTATCTTTGAACAGCAACGGACGTTTTAATCTTGTACGAGTACTTTTGTAACTTTGTACATATTTTTATTTGTTTAAATAATCTAATACTCATTGCAGAAACATTACTGAAGTTATTTCAAGATATTTTCATTATTTCGTTAACCATCTAGAACTTAGTGTTATTCAAATTAGATTAGAATGAAAATTCCTAGTTAGATTTGAAAATTGAAGAACACTATTTTTTCATTGAAAACAATATATGGGTATTAATATATTACGCTTACGCTGTAAACAGCGCCACCTGGTAGGTTTATTGTTATGTCCAATATATAGCAACCAACTGGAAAGGAGTTTAAAAGGCTGAAAGTGAAAACTAGACTGAAATTTAAAAAAAATGTACTAATGAACATTGAACCTGCTACCCACGAGTTAATTCACGGAGATCGTCTTGAGATTTACCTAACCTAACCTAACCTACACCATTATAATTAAACAATTTTGAATAAGTGTAGTTGGTTCATATAAAAATATTCAATATCCATCGTTGCTAATCCACATTATTGAGATTGAACGACATAGAACAAATTCCATTTAGTTTATCAAAAGGGGAACACATTATCTCTGCTATTATACACTCTAGGACAAATCCTCCGGCGGATCGCGGCGCATACTGATCGGTAGTGGGGCTCTGGTTGTAGAGCTGTCAGTGTTTCTTATTTCTTAAGCAATAGTTTATAAAACTAGCAAATTTGGTCAGAATGTTTCATGGGTTCGTTGGGTGGCGATGGAAGCTTTGGGACATTAACAGTTAGTACATAGAAATCAACCAATATCTATTATATAAATTGCCTAATGCCGTTAGGCCGAAAATGAAACAAAACATGGTGTGACCGTGAAGTGAAAATAAAATACAGAACATATATGCAAAATCTTTAATTCGCATTGTTCTTATTTTGAAATACATTATGCTGTCAAAGTAGAGATTTACAAAACAAATTAAAATTGATATATTGTCATTGTTGAAATAAGCCTTTGCAGTTACAGTTAACGCTTTTTAATAGTGTGGCGGGGTGTCTGTCGGTGGGGTGGGTTGATGTTTTCATTGAAGATTTGAAAAATCTTGTTTTGTTTTGGGTGGTCGAGTTTTGCTTCTGAAGAGCGTCTATGTCTCCTCACTGGATAGTTTTATTGTTAAAGCAGGAAGAAGTTATTTGGTGCGATGTGCTAGGATTTTTGATATATGCTAATTTCTCAAAAGTTCGAAGACTAGCTGAGAAAAAAATAACTGATCTTGGGCCCAATCCAGTATAATTGATCTAAGAATCCGATTCTATTTTCACCAAAAAATATTGTATTTATTAAACAACAAGTAATTTGAAATGGACACATAAATTATGTGGATCTGGGTTTGTTGCATTTCATTTATCGTGTCCCCATTAAACTAGACTTTTACCTGTATATTACTGAGGACATGGATCCACATTTCAATATTTTTATGCCAGATGTTCCAGAATCTACATTTAAATATTGTTATATATGTAAGTATAACAATTAACAAGTATTTCGTTAATGTTTTCGCATGTCCTTGGACGGACTTTCCGGCTAGTTTGGCATAATCCTCAAGAATAATTTAAACTCTTGACGGTTAAAAATACCTTAAATTCGTAAGCTTAATTTTTTCATATATAAGAAAAAAAATCAAATGTACAGAATGTTCAAGTGTTAAATCGTAAGCTTAAGGAAGTAAATTCATAAGCCTTAAGAATGTCGTAGAAATGTTAATTAATGTTCCCTGCCAAATCTAACACGGGTGTAAATAAAAAAAATCGTAGTAAAAAAATGTATTAAAAATTCAATATTGAATATGTTAGTTAAGTTTTTTATGTATAAATAAAAAAAACAAAACGTTTTACAAACATTGAGTTTTCAAATATTTCGGTTTTGTCACTCAAAATTAAATAATGAAGAATTTAAAATTTGCATGTATATAGTAATTAAACAGGCAGGATTTAAAAATATAAACATATTACGCTCCATTGTGTAACTATCAGATCACATTGAAATAAATAAAAAATAGTATTATATTTCGCGGGTAAGTAATGATTTAGTTATTTACGAATATGAGAAAACAACATGAAGCTTTTGAAATAGCTTAGGTAAAATAATACAATTACTTTAACAAGTAGGAGTATCGACCAGATATATGTACATGCAATGTTAGGAAACACTGAAGTAGCTGCGCTGCTCCTTGTGTAGAGGGGTTCATAGAATAAATTGTAGGGAAACTCACAGTGAGGGCATTTATCTTTTATTCTAGGGAACAATTCCAAGAAAACGCATTGGGTTATTGAAAGGTCTAATGGAGGCTTTTATAAGGAGAAATGAGATATTTAATTTTGAGCTTGGCACCATACATGCATAATATGTGTTGAGACAATCTATTCTCCATTGAAGATAAATTGGTTTGAAGTACGTACTTTATAAGTTACAGCTTAGAAGTATATACCATATGTCGGGAAAGATAATTCAACAAGGCTAAAGCATTATATCTTTCTCTATAAAAACATCTTAGTGGAAAAATCGAAAATTCAATTTTAATCAAATTTTTCATCAGCTTCATTGGTATTATTTAAACTAGCGAACCAGTCTCACAGCACGCTGATTGACTAATATACACTCGCACTGTTTCTTTATCACCATTATCCTCCTGTTCGGCATATCTGAGTAGTTCACAGCTTCTCGATTACTTTTACAATATCGTTGGTCCATTGGCATTAGCTGCGACGTCATTTATTTAATTTAATATATAACAGTACATTTAATACATGTTTTACTCAATTATATGAAATAAAATGCATAGTATAAGAAAACAAATACACAGATAAAAGCATAGAAAATAATAACATGAACAATTATTTCTTACTTATGATCCCTGTGAAGTGGCTAAGTTATGCCTACAAATTAATACAAAATTTAAACACTGCCACTTTATTTTTTGCATACCACAATGCATTTCAACTTGCTGTGTCATCATCAGGTGAGTTGACAAGAACTGAAGCATATATTGATGACATCATTACGCGTTTTGTTTATGGTAAAATAAAGGAAAAGTAGCCATACTATTTGTTGTTTATGGTACTCAGGAGAAATAGAGTAAGAAGCAAAGAAGAGGATACATTTAATTGATTATATAACATATATTTTTGTTTGTTTCCTGATGTATTTCAATAGTTTCGACGCTTTTTATTGTGTAATATGTGTAGTATTTTTGTGTGTAGTGGGCGTGAAAACGAGTGATCATGTGTTTGGTGTTCAAACTCAGAAAAAATATTGTTTTTCATTGCTCTGTGTTCTTTAATTCGTCTGTTGAACTTCCTTGTTGTCATACCTATGTACACCGCATTACAATTGTTACATCTAATCTGGTAAACCCCACTCTTATTATAGATGTTATGAATATTATAATTATTATTGGCATTAGACAGTGAACGATAAATATTATTTCCTGTATAGAACGCTGGTTTAATCTCATTAGGTAGGGGTTTTACGACTTGATAAGATATGTTATTGATACTCCTATATACAATTCTTTTCAATATTACTTTTTCTTAATTGTGTAATTTTGGATAAATATAAGTGTGAATTAAATTAGTTTCTCCTTACAATTCTAATTATTAAATCTTTATTATATCCATTATTAACTGCAATTTGTAGTATTGTATAAAGTTATTTTTTGAGATTTGATTAATTTAGAGGGAGTGTGATAAATCGGTGTATCATTGAATCAATACCTGCTAACTTATGTGTGAAAGGGCGGTTGGAATTAACATATTTAAAAAAATATGTCTACAAAATTTATTGAGGAGCTCAATCCTCAATTAATCCACCAAGACAGGGGGATATCAACATCGGAAAATTTGTTCAATAATGTCATTTCATGTCAAATGCGTGGAGACTTAATTCAACCAGTGAAATTGAAACGTGGTAAAAATAAATGCCTTACATTTTACATATCATTCACTTAGACTGCTTGTCAACTATGTAAACTTTCAATGCTTTTTGTTCCTTTTGAATACGATGGATTGAGACTCTCGTCCAAAGAGTCTGTATTTATTACAATATGTCCTGTCTAACTCTTCATTAATCTGTTTCTTTATATCATAGTAAGAACGATGCAAGAAGTATAATTCAATTTATTCTTTAGACAGTTGTGAATACAATTAGTAGCCGTCAATCATTATCGAATCACATACACCATACATCTGTTCCGAACTAGTTCTTGGTCCCAGTATATCGCTCGTGGTGATAGCACGGCGATTCCTCGTCAACTTTTTACAGCCGTTGGATATTATTGGACATTGGTGGAATGGTGATCGGTAGTGCGGTGCTGATTATAAGAAATTTATGGTTACCGATCTCGTTATCATGTTCACACCCTCGACTCGGCTCGCCTCCGACACGAGGCCGATGGAACTTAATTAGTCGAGCGTGCATCTCTTTTTGATTACGAGGGGAAAGGAAAGGGAAGGCTGGGCTCGGTTTGTTTAGTATTTTTAGTTTGTTCTGAGTAAGCAGTATTTATGTTTTCAATAAAACATAATGGATACACAAATAATGCTTTGTACCAAGTATTTTTTTAGTTTCCTTTTTTTGTACAAGTATTTTGTTTATTTATGTCTTAATGTGCCTTTCTGTATTACACATCTGGTTAATTTAGTGTCTTGTAAGAAATTACGAGATCAATCCACCAAGCGATTCATCTAGGTCATCGGTTAGAAACATATTTTAATCACAATTTTTTTCCACCTTGATAAAAAACTTTGAAAACCTGATATTTCTTACTGATTATAAATAAAACAACAAATCAAAAATAATTGATCGCATAAACAAAAAAATCAATAATGGAAAAAATACAATTGATCCAAACTGGTAATTAATGTGAAGTATTAAACCAATTATTTTCGTTCAATATTCTTTAAAAAGTTGTTCAGATAGGGAACAGCTGAATTTGATATAAGGAGTGGCATCTAAAACCCAAGAGATCCCCGGAACGCAGGTTGAGAACCCCTGGTCTAGGCAATCTGGTAGTTTCGAAAACACCCACCACCAATAGTTTTCCCAGACCTCTGCATATCATACATACTGATTGACTATCGTTATTCATAAACAATACATAATTATATTGTGCTATCATTTTAATCATTATTCTAATGCGGTAGAAATGCGTGTTTTGCTAAGAATATCTGGTATTATAATGTATAATATAGTAACCTATGGCCGAATAATGGCTAACTGTTCGTTAGAATCGGATTTTATAAGTAGAATCAAGAAGGAATTTTAAATTTGTTAGGGTATATTGGGCGAATGAATTCTGTAAGACTTGAAGAACTAATATATACTCGTATGTCTGCAATGAACGGCGTGCGCTGAAGATGTAGACCGAAGAAAGAATGAAAGGATATAGTTGGAATTTTTTTAATTGAGGGAAAGATAAGAAACAGAAGTGCAGAATGAGCGTAGGTGAGGAACTTTACTCCAAGAGAGATGATGGTATGTACAAGTTTGCGTTATTCGCATTTTAAAGCAGCATATACGTCAAATTGGGACATCTGGAGGGAAAAGTCGACGGATCATCAGAATTGAAGGCACAATCAATGAAGCTTTTAAAGAGTTATATTGCCATTGGAGATAGGAAGGCAAATAAGTCATTAGTAAGGTTTAAACCGAGTTTATCGACAAATATTTTAAGGACAAGGGATTTGTTGCGCAACTCATTCACGCTACTGGATACGATAAGCGAATTAGCGTTTTGTACGCTATTCCTGATAAGTGATAAGGGGCCGATACAGGGATTACGCAGCAAATAACTCGGATTATGGATTATCCAATCTATTTTCCATTATCAGCAATACTTCTCTGATACGATGAACTGTTTGTTTCCTGTTGAGAGCCATAATAATTGGGTACAAAATTTATAACATTTTGTAATAGCTTGCCGTTGGCAACTAATTTCTTTATCAATGGAAAAAAATATACAATAAATTAATGTCACATTTATGATCTAATAATGATCTAGTTTAAATTATAAGATTTTTAATTTGATCCGAAGTTTTTTTCATGCAAAAGTAACGTTCAATTACAGTGACGAGATTGGGTGGATATTTATGTAACATTATCATCAGTTTCAACAATATAAACACGTTTCCTATTAAAAGTATATAGAATTTTTCCTTTTCAATTTGACTTTATAAAAGTCTTGTTAAATTACAGCGATTATGTGTGGTAAGATTGCGTGAAAATTAATTTAACACTATCATCACTATATAAAAAAACATTGCAAAAGTGTTTTCTATTTAAATTATATTTACTGTAATCTTAAAAACATAATACAAGATAGAAATGTCTATTTTATGGTTTGGTTATAAAGGTTAACCTTGGAAGCTGTTAATATTATAGAATACGCATTAATTAACATTTCTGATATATTCATAACAAATTATTAATGCCGTTAGAGATCTGACAGTCTAATAAAGTATCTGGATTTAACTTTATCTAACAAATAATCGTTATATTGAGCCAAGTAAGGCTATTAGACGGTAGGAATTTTATAAAGATTAAATTTATGAGTTACAAAACAAATTAATATAAAGCTTTTATACTAAATATTCGTATCAGATATGTTGTGTTATATAATCTAAATTTAAATACACTCAAATATAAGAAATATTTAATTCCACAGAGATTCGTGTAGATTTTGTATGGATATCAGATAATAGACACTGACTCGAATATTCCAGTATTATTTCGAGACAATAAGGGAATAAATATGTCACAGAGTAAAGAAGGAACTCCACGGGAGAATGCCCTTCCAAGGAAGAGATCCATACGTCCGACAGCCTAGCACAATGCATAACACAGCTCGTTATCACAGGCGACCAGCAGGTATGCTGCCCAAACAGCCTGCAGCCTAACAAAACACATCTCCAAATCTATTCAAACGTCAGACACATTATTTCACTGTTTCTCTATACCTGGCATATGGAACACTCCGATGCAGTAAGATGCACACGTTTATTATGTATTTTAATTTAACAAATATTTAGAATTATTTTGAACACACGGAAACTAAGCTGAAATTAATAAAAACAAAAAAAAATTTAAATATGAAAAATAAATACTTTTATTAGTTTTAGAAACATATGTCTTTTATTTTAGGATTTGTTGTAAAATTTTTGAATTGAACGAGGTTTAAAATTCTAAACATTATCTTCCAAATTTACCTAGTGAATAATATACAGCATGAAGCTTGGACATAAAGCTTGAAGAAAATTCACTTACTGGATTTTGAATGAAATTTAATTACTTGTGTTCAAGGGACTAATTAAAAAAAATCAAGATTGCGCAAAAATACAAAACATAAGAAGATTAGCAGGTATGAAATGCGTATAAATATACTTAATAATATGCAATAAAAGTTGATAACAAACTACATACCTCAGTATGTAATAAAAGGTAAATGAATTAAATCTTCAGCAAAATATTCGTATTGATCAAGGATAAAAATTCTAGGATAAGATATGAAGAAAATAACACTAGGAATAATCAAAACAATATGGAATGTTGTCAACAAAACAATATGGAATGTTCTCAACAAAAACACTGAATACTTATTTTAACATTTTAAATTCTCTGTGAAATAATTACATTATTTACATTTTTTTAATAAACGAAATATGGTACACCTATACATATTGGAAAAAAGGTTTAGAACACAAAGCAGATAATCAATATTGTGCAAAGAAAACCAAATTTTAATGACAAATTGGATTATTATTAAATATTGACAATAGTAAAAAGTTAAGTTGGAAATTCAGAAAACTATAAAATAATGAAAACACCTAGACGTAAACAAATTGTACAACTTACCTAGTAATTTTCTAACCTCGTACTGGTTGAGGTAGACATTCAGGTGGCCCAAAGTGCAACTTAAAAGTCCAAACAAAACAAACAGCGAAGAAACAATTGCGTGAACAAGCATTTTCGTGTGCAATAAACGAAAATGTTATTCAATTTATCCTACAAGACATAAATACACGTGGAGAATGACACACTGTCACTTGTCAAAACCATGTCCGCGAAGAGGTTAGTAAACTGTCACTTCACACATGTACAAATTTATTTCACTAATATAATTACGTCATTTTGGATTAAATTTAGGCGAATACAAGTAAAAAAACACATATTTAATTCCTATACACAGCAACGTTGTTTAAAAAATTAAATACGACCAACGTTAGCCACTAACAATTTAACATAAACGCGTATATATTCCCGTTAAATTTGTTCAAAATTGACTATTTCAGGTATACTTAGATGAAAATGATATAAAGTTGTTTGTATTTCACGATATGAATGTCAATTTCGATACTTAAGGAATATATTTGACGTTTTGGATGAATTTATTGACATAAACAAACGGCCCTTTGTTTATGATTCGCGCAACACAACCCCACCCGACAACAATTGCCTCAAAACTGGTTTATTTTGTTTTGAATCCTCTGTGGCGCTGCAAGCGGCGAGTCTAGTTACGACCGACGCCGGAAACTCCCGAATGAAGTTCCGCTCGCGTATACGCAATGTTAGCTTGCTGTCTCTTTATCATTTTAAACAAAACTTTGGTTTTCAGATAAAAACATAATTTATATTTTTATCATAATTGAGAAATGGTTTTATTCGAAATACTATGATTATGGAAACAGAAAAAATATATCTGAAGTCTGTAAGTTTAATATGACAAAAAATGCTAATTAATACTTAATTGAAAAGATTATTGTAGTATTTATTTATTTAATACTTCCTCATAGCTAGATTTATTTATTTCATGGCTATTTAATTATTTCTTGGTAGCTAACATATTTCTTTATAACATGAGATGCATCGTCGCGCGGTTACGCACTGGACTTCCGTGCGGAAGGTCGCAGGTTCGTAGCTCGCGCTGTGCTATTCCCCTCGAATTACATAGGCATTTTTTACCGCCTAGTATTCGGGGGTATAAGGATGCCTATTTTCGAGGTATAAGGATACCGATATTCGGGGCTATAAGGATACCGATATCGGACATAACTATTATTTCAAAACAAAATTAAAAAAACAGTGAGTTTTTATGTTTCCCTTTTTTAACATATTATTTTGATCCAATCACACTTCCTTGATCTTCCTTTACCGTGCCTACCACTTACATTAGCACTGTGTATTTGATTAATTAGTATTTTTTCATTAATTTGTTCTTCATGCTCAAACCGTCGCAGTGCTCTTAATTATCTAACCAGTACCCGGCGGTAAATAATACACATCGTTTGCGTCGACACAGAGCGTCGTCTCTGTCGCACGATGCGCTAACTGCATCGTGACTACGATACCGGACTGTTAGCGCATCGTGCGACAGAGACGACGCTCTACGAACGATGTATATTATATACCGTCGGGTACTGTAATACATTAATAAACCTTAATTAATCCATTCATTCTGTAGAATATTGTTACCCTTTGTATAATATTATTTTCAGTGTACACATTAGACCATTTATTCGATTACTTTCAGTATTCTTCTACGTCCTCTTTTGACTCACACATATCCAAGTCATTGTTCAAATACTGTGCTATAATAATCTTAACAGCTTTTGATACTGTTCGATTCGATTATATATCTTTCAGTGTTCCATTGACTTTTTTCCTATCGCCACACATTGTTTAATATCCCTCGTAACTCTTCCATTATTTGAGATAATATTATCCAAAAGCAGGTCACCTTAACTCGCTCTAATCTTTCATTGCTCATCCATATGTTGAAAATAAATAGAACAAATGTACAAACATTTTAAAGAAAATTTTCAAGGACTATCAATATATCGCGAGGATGAACTTCAATGTATGCTTAATGTGCCACTTTTATCCGTTTATTATAATTAAGATATCAATTAATTTATACCAAATATCCAATGATGTCTTGTAAGATTTAAATGGGACCACGTAATAGGAGTCGATAAGTCTAAAAGCGTGGTGCTACGTTTCTATGGTGACTTCCTTTTTGGCGGTTTCACAAAGGCAAATGAAATCATATTGAGAAAGATATTTGGAGAAAAAACATCATCACAGTTTTGGGTGAATATTTATTATTACTATTTAAAAAATGAGATTATATTATATTATCACAAAAGGATTTTTCTCAAATTACAATACATTAATATTTCATTCATAAAAAATAAAAGTCCTATAACTTTAATAATTTATTTAGATACTTTATTGTAAACAAATGGAGAGATTATTGCCAAACCGAAATCTCTTCCAATCAAGTAGACAAGAGTTAATAGTGTTCATGAAAATTTAGAAAGAAACTTTGCTGATGAGGTTGTTAATATCAAAAGGAAAAAAAAACAGAGAATATTATCAAGTCTCCCTTGTCAAGTCGCATAAATTCTCTATTTTTTTCCATTGAGAAATTCATCTTAGTAACGGTGCTCTGTACATTGTGTCGTGTTTAAAATAATTACGTATAAAGCTATACAAACTTAAACAGTTAATCAATGAAATGTCTCAAACCCTTCAAAATATATTTCAAAAGTGTAAATACTTTAGTTAAATAATTTTCAAGCATGTGCATGTTTGAAAAATGTTATTCCTAGTGGCAGGAGGGTTAATGTTGACATATAGATGCCCAAAAGTATAACTTATAAGGCCTAATAGAACATAAATAAATACTTTGGTTAAATAATTTTCAAGCATGTGTATGTTTAAAAAATGTTGCTCATAGTGGCAAGATGGTTGATGTAGACATTTAGATGCCCAAAAGTGTAACTTATAAGTCCTGTAGGGTACCCACGTCCCTAAATATTGTAAACATGCAGGGTCAACGACCGATGAATCAACCTCTGGATATCTACAATTGTCACATACCAGAAACGTCAACACTGTGTACACGCAAATAATATTTACATCGCATTCCAAGGTAGAAAGAGAACACATCGCGTTGTCTCGCCGTTTCGGCAATAAAATATCTTACCCACTACACTGTTCGCAACGTCTGCATACGCCTTGTCATGCACAGGAGTGAGATGGGGATATACGGCTGACGCATTCACGCGCCCCGTTCTGAAAATCTATATATACCTACTTATCGTTGAATAAAGAGCACTTATTGTTAATCATTTGACTTGTTATTATTCACTTGACCATTCATCGCTGTTTACTATTTATCGATTATTCACTCTCACTTTTATCGCATTCCTGAATTTTGTATTTTATTTTAAATACAAACAAATCAAGATCATCACGACGTATCAAATTAAGCATCACGCTAAATTGGTGACCCCGAACGAAAATGAACACAGAATTCGACTAAAACGAATATAGCGATGTCAACATCAACATCATCAGCACGTCCTACTAGGACACACGCTACATTGGTGACCCCGCACGAAAACTGAATACGTGTTTCAACTATATCGAGTGTTGCCAACTCGATAAACACCGTACAAGTGCAACCCGACACCGGCATCAGCAGCAACGCGATAAGCATCTTGAACAGTTTCGTCAACGACATCTTTGAGCGCACCGCCGCCAACGCCAACCGCCTCCCCCACTACAACAAGATGAACATCATCACCAGCAGAGAGATCCAGACCACCGTCAAGATTCTACTCCCCGGCGAATAAGCCAAGCACGCCGTCAGCAAGGACACCAGAGCCGTCACTCAGATACAACACTACATCTGATGTGGACGAGCCTGACGCCAGCTCATGTGAGGTCAGTCCTGGCGATCAGCCACACGATTTACAGGATTGCCTCCCTCGACGAACTACTGACCGACAAGATGCTGGAGCAGACAAGCATCGCTACAACATCGATACAACCACGAACATCGATACAACCACGCTACAACCACGCTACAGCCACAAGCACCGCAGACTCCACCATCATCAAGCACCTGCAAATCAACCCTCTACATCGGACGCCATCTGCAACTTGATCTACACCATCACCACCATCATCAAGCATCTACAGATCAACCCTCCACATCTGACGCCATCTGCAACTTGATCTACACAACCAAGCATCGACGACCAACGCACCGCAAACAATCCGAATTTAGCGAGACACGACCAAACCTACCCCCCGCTTCCGCATCACCCATCTGTACGACTCTGCAGATCTGGGAAAAAACGCCACTCGCTGCTGTTATCCACGTACCTACTTCGACAACGGGAAACGGATAACCAGTCCAGGCGTCAGATGCACCGGAACCTAACGTTCGCATAGGGCACGCGCTCCCTACGTTCACTAGGAGGGGAACCATGTAGGGTACCCACGTCCCTAAATATTGTTAACATGCAGGGTCAACGACCGATGAATCAACCTCTGGATATCTACAATTGTCACATACCAGAAACGTCAACACTGTGTACACGCAAATAATATTTACATCGCATTCCAAGGTAGAAAGAGAACACATCGCGTTGTCTCGCCGTTTCGGCAATAAAATATCCTACCCACTACACTGTTCGCAACGTCTGCATACGCCTTGTCATGCACAGGAGTGAGATGGGGATATACGGCTGACGCATTCACGCGCCCCGTTCTGAAAATCTATATATACCTACTTATCGTTGAATAAAGAGCACTTATTGTTAATCATTTGACTTGTTATTATTCACTTGACCATTCATCGCTGTTTACTATTTATCGATTATTCACTCTCACTTTTATCGCATTCCTGAATTTTGTATTTTATTTTAAATACAAACAAATCAAGATCATCACGACGTATCAAATTAAGCATCACGCTAAAGTCCTAACAGAACATAAACTTTTTATATGATATTTGTACTGTAGATACATAATCAGGTCGTCAGGTAAATGCATTTTAATAAAAAAAAATCCAGGTCAAAAAGAATTGTCGGTTATATTTATTGCTGAGGTAGCTAATTTGAAATAGCTAAGCTAATTAACATATGCTAGGCATCCCAGATACGGAAATTGGAACGGTTAAACTCCAAGCTTACTTAAGACACATTAATTCAAATATTTTGGCTCAATCATTACAACAGATGGGGAGGTCTTCGATGATGTAAAACAGAATAAAAATTAGCTGGAACAAATGGAGAGAAATGAGGGGCATTATGTGTGACAGAAGGTTACCAATAAAGCTTAAGCGCAAGATCAGGTCCGCTATACTTCATGGCGCCGAGTGTTGGCTTCTAAAGAAAAAGAGTATCAATTGCTTCGTGTCGTGGAGATGCGTATGCTACAGTGGCCACTGGGCGTCACTAGATTGGATAAGATATGAAATTAACAAATTTCTGGAACAATAAAAGTAGCGCCATTGGTAGATAATGCTCGGGAAACACGACTACACTGGTTTGGGTACGTGTAACGGCGGGATGAAGGGTCTACGCCAAAGACAGACACGAATTGGGAACTCCCAAATAGACGCAGATGGAGGTCCAAGAAGAGCCTATAAGACAGTGAAGGACATGATTAGACTTGGGCTATCCCCGAGTGATTGGCGAGATCGAGAGAGACGGAGGAAAAAGATCCAAGCAGCCAACCCCAAAGGCAATTGAAAATAAGAAGCTAATTTGAAATTAACAGTGTGCTGGTTGATCTGGAGAAAAGACTCAAGATCGTCTGTCTGTAAGGAATTGAATTCTGTTACCGAACAGAAGTAAATAGTAGGTTATTTGTACTCCCTTAAACCATTTTTTTTCTATCCACAAACGACTGATACTTTTGTAATATTTATAGAATAAAACGTTATACTTTGAGAAAAGTCACATTTTTTTAATTATATTTGAGCACTAGACATATACACTACACTTCCCCTAAAGCCAAACGTGTTTCTATAACATACCGATCGGAAGATCTACAAAAGTTTATTTGTAGTTTGCATTCCTTTGGCGAGTTTTCTGCAATTTCCTTAACAAATATATACTTTTTTAAACATACATATATAGTCGTCAATCTAATGGCCGCAGTCACTGCCTTCGAATGCTAATACTCAACTTGTTTTTTTACATTTTTTTTTTTGTAAATAATAGTGGGCTAGAATCCGTAGAGCACCCTTGAGGTGAGTGTGCTCTATAAACGGGGCTATATAAATTGTCATTTTATTATTATTATTATTAAAGATGGACGTGAACTTAAAGCTGATTAAATAAGATGACGAAGATTGATTGAGGTGATTTTGGCACGTAAGTACT
Organism: Odontocerum albicorne; assembly: GCA_949825065.1. Taxonomy (NCBI): domain Eukaryota; kingdom Metazoa; phylum Arthropoda; class Insecta; order Trichoptera; family Odontoceridae; genus Odontocerum; species Odontocerum albicorne. The sequence goes on from OX463839.1 coordinate 33,903,422, forward strand.
GAATATTAATCAACAAAACAAATATACTGACCAAATTTGAGAAGAAGGCATGGTAGAGAAAGGAAAGTATAGTTGGATCAAGTGAATATTTTTTATTTATTTATTTATTATTACACATGGCAAGAAATATACACAATTTGCGAAAAAACAACAGATAATTTAATTTGGACATACAATTTTAATGGATCTAGGTTTGTTGCCTTTCATTTGTCGTATCCCCAATAAACTAGGCTTTTGCCTGTAATCTCACTGAGGATATTAAGCATGAAAAACTAAATCGATACTTCTTTCCGATTTTTGACTACACAAAAACAAAACCCCGTTGCACGTTCTCATCAACCTGACAGTGATACTCAATTACAACTGGAAACATCATGCGAAATCAAACTCCTCACACATCATCACTCCAAAAAGACCAAAAATGTTCATCCCATAATATACCGCACACAATCATAAGAATGAAAATAAAAACAAAAATATACAGAAATACAAATACAAAACAACAAAAATTAAAACAACAAGAAGAAATCCATACTCAAGAGCCCACACAAATATTTTTCACACGTCATTCATCTTGAAAGCGCAAGTACTCAAAATCCTGTCGCAATAACAACCACGCTCCGATCGACTGTCTAAATGGTTTTCTTCCCTTTACCTTTATTGAATTCGGCACGCCATTGTATGTTATGGGAGCCAAAATAAGCATATTGCCTTTGGGCAAAAGAGGTTTTAACTCTAGGGATGATGAACATTTCATTAGTTGCCATGCGTGTCATGTGTCTCTGCTGAGTCTACATCTTCCCTTCCTCTCGATGTTAGTGCCAGAGAATGGATTTGAGATGCAAATTGACTATGTTCAGGACCCGAAACTCTATGAAAAGCTCCGCCGTGGAATACCGGGCAGGAAGTTTATTAATTATTTTCACAATCAATTTTTGGGAAACCTGCAATATGTGTTTTTGGGTTAAGGTGCACCCCCCTCCCCACCCCCCCCCCAACTGATATACCATAGGAAAGTGCTGACTGACATAAATTGAAGTATATACTTTTAAGAATATCATCACTGAGCACATTTCGAATCATACGGAATATGTATCGTAGTTTTCAGATTTTTGTGCTCAGTGTTAATATGGACCTCCCGACGAAGGAACTGATCAACATAAACTCCAAGGTAATTTATACTATCAACCCTTTCCAAAGAAACACAACTACAGTCATCCATGGGTGAACAATTGTGCAGTGTTATGTATTTATTTGTAGGTGCTTGAATTCTTGTAGATATGCTAAATGTGATGTATTTAGTTTTTTGGGAATATAATTGTAGGAGTTATATGAAAAGGTGTATGTAGGTTCTAGAGGAGGCGAACGATATGTGTCGCGATAGGAAAGTCTAGCGCTTTGTTATCTGCCTGTCTTGGCAGAGAAACGACGTGATGGCATGTATGTTATTTGCTTTGTAAAACCGTATGTGATTAACTGACATATTGAAAATAAATTAAAGCAGTTAAATGAACATCATTCCCGAGGATGAAGTTCTGTTCAGTGATTAACAAGGTGTGAAGAGCGGGAGCTTCGTGTCAGGAAAGTGCCGAGTCACCGTTGTCAATTTAATGCAATTCGTTCCAGGGGAACAGGACATCGGCCCTGAGACATAATTTATGTATCAACAGGTTAAAGATAAATTATAGAATAAGACGAGCGTGACGAGAAGGCAAGGCTACCCGCGTAGACAAGGCAGTTGTTTTATAACTTAAGGGTTTGCTATGAAATAAGACAATATTGTACAAATTGGATTGAGCGCTGCGATATCACCTTTATTTTTTACGATTCGCTTATTCGGTTACGGTCAGAAAGCTGTAAAAACATATGATTCAATTTCGTTCAAAAAAACATAATAGTTTACGATCTAAAGGCGCCTTACCAACTAGGAGTTACGGGTTCGATTCCCATTTGAAGCCATTTTTTTTTTAAATGATTGCAGTCTGATATTTTTCGTTTTTTTTTTCAAAGGCGAGTTTTTTTTGAGATGAGTTGTTTGGAAGAGTTGGTAATAAGTCCACCAGGTTTACTGTATAACATACAACGAATGAGTAAACCACAACATTATTTACCATATACAGCGCGCCGTTATGTCGTATAAGTAATTTGTTAAATTTATTTGTTTTTATTTTTATACGAACCTGTTCGTTTTTCTATCTACTGTTTCGATTTTTCAAGGAATACGAAGAGGTTTAATTTAGTGGCAATGGTTTGTTTGCTGAGTTATTAAACTCTTTTATTATATTGTATTTAAGAGGGCATTTGAAGAATACTAACAAAATACAGTGCAAATGGGAGTGAAATGCATGATAGAGGAAAACCAATGAAAGAATAGTTGGATCAAGGGAATTTATTTTCATAGAAGGAACTAGTCGGAGAAATAAAATAAAATCGGAGAATTCGTAAGAATTGTATGAAAAGGTGTATGGATGTAGAAGAAGTGAAAAGGTGTGTTTCTGATCTCTCCTCTTTGTCTACTCCAGGGAACCGACAGGGAAACGGTGTGATGGCGTATTTATGAATACTTATTTATAATAATGAAGTAGATATGATATGTTATGTGTGACCGATCCTTTTTTTGGACAACAAATCGCGTACAATCTTGCTGCTTTTGAGCGTCGGTGCATTAACGTGCAACAATGACCATGTTCCCGGTATTAGGGTCGAACTCGAAGAATCCTGGCCCATATACGGTTCAAAACACCTAAGTACAAATCGGCATTCACCATTTGACCTTCTGCCATGAATTCCTTACGGATAATTCCTTTGGAATCAAAGAAAATGGTGAGCAGAGTCTTAATTCGTCTCTTCTGCATGCGCACTTTTTTCGGGTTCGGAGATTGTGGACTCTTCCATTCCGAGCTCTGGCGCTTTGTAAGAGGCTCATACTGAAATCACCATGTTTCATTACATGTTACAATGCTTCACATGAAGTCTCGATCCATATCGGCTGCTCTTTTCATGTCTCTACAGACTTTTTAGGAATTTCAGTGAGCTCATCGATGAGCCTAATAGACGCACAACGGTCGTGTCGAATAATTTCCACCACTTTTTGAACATTTTCTTCAATTCGAACTGTTAATGATGGCCCAGGCCGTGGATCATTTTCAATACTCTCTCTACCATCACGAAATCTTGCATACCACTTAAAAACGTTCCAACGACTCATTACTTCACTACAATCATTTCAAAAGTTCCTGTGGTACTTTTACCCAATTTAAAACAAAATTTAACGTTGGCACGTTGCTCCATTGTTCCTTTTCCGACCGAGACTCAGAAGGTACCGTCAATTTTTACGTCATTACGAATGAACCAGTGATACCAGCGCTTTGAAACTTTTACGGAAGATAGTCAAAATGTGTCGCTAGTTAAGTCATTTATTCATCCACAGATGGCGCTGGTGGTTACGCGAAAATAAAATCAGTCACCTTTCCCATCGGACAGACCGTGTATACTTAACAAGACGATATGTTAATATGGGTTTTGATCACTATTTGTTGACATTTAAAATATAGATTTTCAGAGTATAACGATCCAGAAAAAGTAAAAAATTGCCTACAGTGATGCTTGAATATGAAAAACTGAAAGCAGACAGATTTTAAGAAGAATTTAGGGCAAGATTGAATAAAAACTTAATAGCAATAGTTGGAAAGAAAAAAAAGACGATGCATGGTGAGATGATGAAGCTAGAAACCGTATGAACGAGCTTGGAGAGCGTTTCTTAAAGCAAGAACGAAGAACAGTAGCAAGTTGATGCAAGTAAGAAGAAACTATAATGAGTGGAAAATCAAATAAAAAAGTATAGACGACGAAAAACAAGAAACATAGGGACGAGGAAGGCGGATAGTTGAGTGTGAAAGCTGAGGGAATATAAAAATATGTTGGATGAAATTAAATAAGATGCGTGGAAAAAATTATACGGATGACATGTGTGGTATTAAAGCCACCAGTGGAAATGTCCTATTAGATGAAGTGAGGGCACGTTTAAGATGAAAGAAATATCTTAATGAGCTTTATGACAGTGGTAAGTAAAACCGTAGACCTTTAGACAGTGGTTAGTCTGTGAAACATAAGATTTTGGAATCTTCCGTGAATCATGAAAACGTGAAAAATGTGAACGAAATTAGAATTACAACTGTATTTTACTTGAAATTTAGAAATTTATAAGGTATGTTCTTAGACGACGGAAATCGGGACAGATTTAATAACCACGGCTCTGAAAGACAAATACTCAAACTTAAATCTGTCAAAATTATAACCTAACAACTTATTATTATTTCTAGACATCTAGCGAAATATTTCTTAAACAAAATGTAGATTGATAACTTGACTATGCTAAATGGTACAGAACTTTTGCTTCTAATTTCCTTAATTTTGCACAGATGACACTGGGTTATGAATAATATTTGTGTCCACATAGCTTTAACATTTTTATTTAGTTTATATTTATTTACTTTGATTGAAAATAATTTGTTACTTGTTTAATAAAGATTCAATTATACGTGAAATAAAATAGAAAATTTACATTGATTATAATTTTGATATGATTAAAATTGAAAATACTTATTAATTATTTTTATTATAGGATACTACGTTGAATGCACCGATTCTCGTCCGATCACCGAAGTTAAGCAACATTGGGCGCGGTCAGTACTTGGATGGGTGACCGCTTGGGAACACCGCGTGTCGTTGGCTTTTTTATTTTTGTACTCTATTTTTTTTAATTATATTTTGTAACTTCTTTTTTATTTTTGTACTCTATTTTTTTTAATTATATTTTGTAACTTATAGAAACGTAAACTTACGTTGGTCTTTTTAAAATATTTATTTTATAAAAGAAAAATATCTTGAAAAACTTTTTTATTGAGAACATTAGTAAGAAATATAATATTTTTCTTGACATGATAAGCTCGTCAGATTTTGTTCCGATGAGATTAATATTTTAGGTAAATTTATAGATGTTTAACCCTGGTAAAATGGTTTGACGGCGTTAGTTGTGAGGAAGTACACTCCAGATCTGAAAATGAAAAATGTAAACAATTTAATTAAATATGTATTCTTACGTGCATCCCAAAGATATTGTGTATTTTAATATACAATATATGTCAATAGGCTTAGTAAAGAGAGATCGATCTTTGGTCAATAAAATGCGCTAGAAAAATATAAAATCCTATGTAAATGAAAAGGAAAAAAATAAACGGAAAATCAAATATAATAGAAAATGCCCTTAGATTAATTATCACAAAGGAAAGTGAAAATGTGACAGTAAATAAAAGAAATTTATTAATTAAATATTTAAATTTAATAAAAAATTTCTTGAAAAATGAGAACTCTGATATGGACGGATTCGGACTATTTGTTTGGTTAAATTATATACTCGCATACCTAATGGTAATAAAGTGTATTGTGTTTTGGTGAAATGTTAAATATGAAAAAAATATGTTCGAAGATTTTCACAGCTGTGTTCCAATATTTTTCTGAGTTTTTTGCCGTGTTAAGTTGGTTTAAATGATGGCCGACGTTTTTGACATTCTCCTGAGGATGAATTCTACAACGCCCTCGAAACTTTGGTTATCATTCAAGTCAATTTAACCCAACAATAACTCCATGAAGCATTTTAAAACTATGTCAAAAAGTGTTTTATTATTGTTTAAAAGTGACCTTGAAACTACTTATCTATTTTATAATACTTCACTCCTATTGGCCTCGTTATATATCGGATTGCGAATGAAACAACGCTGAAGACCTTTTCTACGCAATTATGTCTGTGAAGTAATACTGACAAGGTTCTCCACTTGTTTTATTTAGCTTCTTCTTGGCCTTCCTACTGGTTGTCTTCCAATTATTATCAGAAAAGGCTAAAAAATACTTACGCATTTTTGGCTACACCAGTTCCTCCCATATAAGATGTTCCGATACTAGCGCAGTTTCCATTAACAATTTCATCGTAGTTGTTGCACTTCTGCGCCACAAATTTTTGATGGTCTATAGAGTCTACGAGCAAAGCCAATGCTCTCATGTGGTCACAGTCGTGGTTGTTGTTGCATCCAGGCTGGGTGGTGCCTCCATTAGGGTAGAAGTCAGCAGTGCCGGTGGGGTAGATCAATCCGTGGTACAGAGTGTTTGTGTGAATGATTTCAACATATTTGCCATCGCCAGCATTCACTTTATCATCGGAATCATCCCAAAATTTTCTAGATGGATCGCAAGCTGAAACAATCATGATTCATTTTATTGTTTTATTGCATAGTCCTACATTTTATTGTATTATTGCATATTTTATGCAATGCAACCTGAATAACTCATGGGACATGGACGATCTCCGTAGCCTAGGTATAAGATGTACATATTATCTGTACACATCGCCGGCGTTGATGTGTGTTCTCTCTGTACACATCGCCAAATTCTTTGTACATGTCTCCCGTGCCGAAAGACATAGTTTTGAAAGTTTTGAAGTGTGAGAAAACGGCGCACGAGACAGATCTCCGATGTGTTGAACTAACCAGGGGAACGACGCAATAGGACTGCCACTAACCAGACCCTGGGCGAATGATGGGGAAACCGGATCACTGACCTCAGGGGCAATATCTAAAGGGGGCCAAACTTGGCCTACAAATAAAGGAAAAAAAAACATAAAATAATTACATTTCTGAAAATACCTCTCTTTCAGTTAAAAATGCTCACCTTATTGTAGGAGTGTGTTTTTAAATGTGTGCCCCAGGCGACAAATTACCTAGTACTGGTTCTGCCACCAACCACTATTCTCCGAAGCGTTGGGCGTAAGGATGGGTGGAGAGGAATCGTCAAGAGCTATTATGGGAGTACGATATTCAGGAATGAGCGACACGACCGGGAAGAAATTCTGCAGTTTGTCGTAAATATTTAAAAATTGCTTTTAATTTGTTGTATATCGTTGTATCAATATGTTATACAAGGAACGATATGTTTGGGAACTTAGAAAAACATGACAGGACCAAATTAATCAAATTCTGAAAGAATGAAGTCTTTATAATAAGAGTATGCATGACGAGGTGTACGGTCGCTTTTTTATGGTTTGTTATTAAAAGTTTTATACAGGTTTTAAATACATACTTAGACAAACTTTCAAATAGTTTTTCGACAATGTCGGTTGCTACTTCAAACAAATTATAAAAAAATAAAATTAATAAACAAATTGATAAAATTAATTAATACAAAGATGAAAATCGGGACTGACGTGAACGATATGTGCCAAGATAGAATACAGTGGAGATCTGTTCTCTCTGCCTACTCCAATGGGGACATCGCGTGATGATGAGCTTTCATTATTTTGATTGGAATTCTAATGATAAAATACTTGTCTAAAGCAGTTTATATTTTGAATTTAAATTAAACTTGATATGAATAAAAATAAAAATAGTTTTTTACCTGTCACAATTTCGACCTTTCCTTTTTGACAGCTGCGACCGGTCCATCCTGCAACGTGACTTCCCAGGCTCATGCCTACAACGTGGACATCGCTGTGCTTCAAACCGAAGGTGGAGCACCAGTCGATAAAGTTACCCATGAATTTTCCTACCAGAGGTGCGTTAGCGACAACCGCTGACTCTTCCCCAACGGTTCCTTTAGTCCAGTCGACGATAATCACGTTCACGTCACCAGCTTCCAAGAAAGCTGAAAATAATCACTCAAGAATATTTAAGACTATCAAAAACCTCTTTTGAACGTAACTGTAACAAAAATTAAACAGATTTGCACTAGCAAAAAGCGCCCAACCCACATCTTACTTGTATCGAGACTATCGAGGAAACATCACTTAATTATACACATACAGAAAAAATCTAAGTTTTTCTAAATAAATAAAAAAGATATTTGTATGCTGGGTCCTTTTTCCACACAATCCACCAAGTATGGGCTGTATAGAATAATTGTTTATCAACTTTTTTAGCCTTGTGACCCCCAAAAATATGAAATAAAATGAAATTGAAACTTCGCAACCCTTCTGCGAAAACGTATACATTGTTTAACAATAACTTGAATTTGGACTCCATATATTTTAAATAAATGTGTTCGTGATTCTTAGAAAATGTGTTATTTTTATTTTGTATACGTAAGTTATTTTTATTTTACGCGACCTCCCAGGTGGTCGCGACCCTCACGTTGAGAAACGATGCTATAGGATGAAATACCTTTTTGACTGGCTTGTTATATTTGTAAATACAGGATTAATTTACTCTATTTGGATATTATAAATAAAAAAATATGATTTGCAGGTGGTCCCTTTTTGAATATTTACGTTGGAAGAATATAAATATATTGCAATTTGTTTAATGAAACACAGTTTATTCCATTTACTAATTGAGTGGAATAAAGTGTTCATTGAATGGAATAAATAGTGTTTATTAAGTGGAATAAATAGTATTTATTAAGTGGAATAAATAGCGTTTTATTAGACAAATTGCAATGTCTTAAACCTCCACAGTGTTAACGCCTTTACTATAAAATATATAACATAACATGAAGATATTTGTGCAAAAATCTAGGATGCTCTATATAATATGTAAAATTGTGTCAATATATTATATATGATACATCTCTTCTTCATCGCGTGCTCAATGTTGAGGGTCGTGGTACTCTGCTATGTCTCGAATTCGGCGCACCGTCTGTCTCCATCCCTCATTGTCCTAAGCCACGTTGAATGTAGCGCTTTAATTGATCCGTCCATCTCGTAGGACGCCTTCTTCTTGGTCGCCTGTCCTCAACCATCCCCGTAATCACCAGCTTCTCCAGACTTTCTTCATTCTATCTTGTAACATGCCCAAAGTACGTTATAATTATTTTTCAGCATGTTGTCGAAAGTCTTTAGGTGATCTCTAATTCTTAGATGATAGATACGAGTATGTTGATGCGCCTTGCGGATACATTTTTCTAATCTATATTATTTTGAAGATATGTTTGTCTTCTAAGATATTAATAAAACAATTGTTACACTATAGATTTTTTAGTAAATCAATAAAATATTAAAATATATTTTGGTAAGTGTCAAAAGTTTTTTACAACACAACCATCGTATATCGGAATAAAAAAGCTGGCATATCGTCTGTGCAATTACGTCTTTAGATATCATTGCTACGAGTATACCTTAGATCTCAGTGCTATTTTTTCGTATCGCTATGTCATTAGTTAAGCTCAAATGTGTGACATAGATTAAATTGCTACTATTTATGATACGCACTCAGTGAGATTGTTGTCCCTTAACTCGACTATAATATAAGCCTGTATTATAAGAACTTCCTTTTGGATTATACTCGTATTTTTGGTAGAACTCGATAGTATTTTGCTAATTATGGATCAATGTATTGTATTAATGCAAGTCAAATAAAATTCAAGCGGTTTCATGAAAATTATTGTGCCTTAAACATTTTTCGTGTAGAATACCTCGACCTGGTAAGATGCCTGTTTCCCAGCCCGGGGGTTGCAGGTTCAATTCCCGTTGATACTATTTTTTAAAAGAGTTTCAGTCTGGTTTTCACTAAAAGTCTGTTTAGTATCTTTTTAGTCGGTTGAAAGATATTTTCACGTGTCAGTAATCTTCCAACGAAACTGTACATATAATACAATTTCTACATGAGATCCTACAGAACTCAAGTAGTCAAATATAATCGTAGTACTTGTACCGATGCTATTTCCACATACCTAAAATGTGAGTGTTACCAACTTTTGGAGGCTACTCCACGATATATGTTAGTTTTAGAACTTTTCTTAGTTAGTAAATAAGAATTTTAGGAGTTTTGATTTTGGTTAACAGCAAAAAAGGTGAAGGTGATATCTTGAATATAATATCCATATTTTTTGTATGAAATAAACGACGATAAAAAAATATTTACCACTGACGAATTCAGGAGCCGCAGCCTGTCTACTCCACCCGTGGTTGAAAATTTTCAGAGGTTTCTCCGCCTGAAAGTTTGAAGCCAACAGATTTTGTTCGTCTCCATACTTCAAAACTTGTGGGGTGGTTGGATTTTTTCTAAAAAAATATTTTCAAATGTTATATATCTAGTTAATTTTAACAACTTCCGTGGCCCAGCTGGAAAGACACCTGTTTTCCGATCCGAGTGTTACGGATTCAATTTCTGTCGGCACCCCAACATTCAAATTGGATTCCAATTTGGTTTTCTCTTAAGGCCTCGTAAACATTTTTTTCATATTGGTAGGAAAATATTAGCACGTGACAATAAACCAGTCAAGTTGTGCTGTATACAACTTAAGTGTAAAACAATATGCCAGTACATCTGTTTATTATATATTGCAATCGGATATATTTCAAATAAATATGATTTTTGCAAATACCAGAGCTCACCTCGTAAAAAGGTTAACAATGACATCTGTTTCAGCATCAAATCTACCCTCACTTTTAGACAGGGATGCCGCTGCAAAAGATAGTTCAATTTTAATAAATGTAGAAAAAAATACAATAATTAATTTTATGTTTGCTTGAATTGTCTCTCGGTGAAGAATTATTCTTCAAATACCATTTCCATAATTTTTTAGTAATTTTTAACACTATAGAAATACAAAAAATCATATGAAAACCGATAAAAGAGTCTTATCGAAATCCTCCTTTACGCCACGATTCTAGTGCTAGCAAATTGTAGTAAAAGTAATGGGATTTGGAGAGAAGTTCAGGATAAATTTTTCTCGTTAAATATACAATTTTCTCGATCTGTCCTCAACTGTTTCCAAGGCCCAGAATTATTATATTAAAAACGGTTACGAGTTTTTAAATCTCCAATATTGTAAAATAATAATAAGTTTATTGATAGAAATCTGATAAATACATATATACACATAAAATCAACATTTAGCCTTCGATATAACATATACGAGTACATCCTACAATCAGTAGCGGCTGGCTCATTAGTGCTCTCGTGCGCCGAACTACTAAATTTGTATAACAATAAACACCTAAAGAAGTATAGCAAAAATGTATATTATCATAACAATATTTATGAAAAATAAATATATTTATGTCGACATGGCTCACTACAATATGCAACTCGATTTGTTAGAGCACATTTCTTGTATACATGTGTTTTGCATCTGGACACAATCTGCGAGCATGTAGGAGGAGACCCGCTCTTCGTGCGCATTTGAAATCGTCCGAAAATTTGACGATTTACTTGAAATTAGAAGAGAACAGAAACTCTTGAGACAGTTATATTTGAATAGGGATTTCTAGGAATTCCTAGTGATTGTAGTTCGTGCACGAAATATCCGAGTGATCTCGGAAACACCCGAATGACGCGATATGATAGTGCGCTGGGATAGTAATACATCAATTTAAAATTTGTGAAATGAAACAACGTGTTGCATTCAGTAATCACCTAACTGCAACAAAATTATTCTATAGCGAAAAATTTACTGAGTATAGGTCAAAATTTCTCGAACATGATTTTATTTTGACGGTAAAAACATACGATTTTTTAAATAAAGTTCAATTCAAAGGTGAACTCAGTGCAATTTATGCTAGCGATGGTTTTGCCAATGCTGATGGCGCTTTGTCTATTTTATAACTTTTTTTATAATACTGGTTTACTAGAAGATTTTACTCAGATTGTAAAGTTACTTAAACTCGTATGCACTATTCTAATGACTTATGTTGAGAATGAAAGGTGTTTCTCTAAGTTAAAAAGGATAACACCGTTTTTGAGAAATACAATGAGCCAGGACAGGACAGACTGAACGCTTCATTAATATTAAGCATCGAAAAAGAGCTAATTTAGTCTATACCTGATTTTAACAAGATTCATTGGGTCTTCGCTAAACAAAAAGAGCGGAGAACAGAACTTCTTTATAAATAGGTATGTAATATTTTTTTTCTTTATATTATTTGGTATTTGGATACCTACTCTGGTGAACCCCCAATTATTTGGTCCACCGGCCGCCACTGCCTACAATCAACATTTAGCCTTCGATATTTTTTTTTTCTACTAAGTCTTGTATTTTTTCTACTAAAGCTTTTAAGTTCAGGATTAGTATTTTTTCTTAAACATACAATTTTGTCGATCTATCCTCAACTATTTTTAAGCCTCAGAATCATATTAAAAAACGGTTACGAGTTTTTAAATCTCCAACAGTATAAGATAATAAGTTAATTGATAGTAATCTAATATGTTATATATCCTACAATTAATATGTAACCTTATATATAGATTTTATTTTTCCTACTAATTTATTGTATTTGATTATTTTTTTGAAAGATTTTATATATTTTGAAAGATATATTATGTGTACCCTGAATCTAAGTTTTTTGGACGATTTTGAAACGATATATTTTGTTTTATTTTTGTTATCGTGATATATTATGTAAAGGGCAATTAAGTGTCATTTATTTTGTCAATAAATAAATAAATATGTTAAGGTAATCGAGAAAAAATACATCTGTGAGAGATAAGCTATCACAAAGTCTGGGCTCATCTTAATACATCCTCGCAGCTGAGATACGCCCGCACCAATTGGAGGGTGAGCCTGCGAGGATGGCAGATGTTTTCAGCCCTCACCCTTGTACACGTTAACCTTAAAAAAAATCAGTAAATACGAATTTGATATAATTATAAAAATAATAAATATGTAAAATAATATATACTGTTACCAGCGTTTAATACAGAAAAATTTAAGAATAGTAATTTGTTTAGTCAAACACTGTTTATTCCCCTTTATACTAGTATAACGGTATAATCCTACCTCTTTCAAGGTTTTCATCTCCCCTGATGATGAGATGAAACCTTAAAACCGGTAGGGTTATACTATTATATAAAGAGAAAAAACAGTATTTTACTAAACAAATTACAAAGTCTTTAAACCTCCACAGTGTTAATGCCTTAACTATAAATAATATAATTTAATAATGGGAATGTCAGAATGTTTAACAATTTAGTTTTTTTCTCTAACCTTATTAATAAAGTTTAAAATAAAAAGAAAAAAAATAACAATGAAATTATTCGAGTAACAAGTGCATTGACCATGACATTTTTTTAACAACTTACCCAGAGTGAGACCAGCGAGGACCGTAACTATCAGGCAGTTCATGGTGAGGAGGTGTCAACTAGAATTACTGTAGAAAACCATATGTGCTGGTATTATATAGGAAATTCTGAGTTATCCTGTGTTCATTTTAATCTTATTATCCAATTTGTTATTATTTTAATCTTATCAAAATGAGTGAAAACACATTATCTGTGGAATATGTTACGAGTTAAGATACACGTATACTAAAATAAAATATGCTGATAAAAATAAAGATAATGTTTAGACAATTAATAATGTTTGTTTTTTTCATTATATTTTATTCACACTTTCATCCATTGATATAAAAAGGCAAACGTGACAACCCCCGTAACGTAGTTGATAAGACGGCTGTCTTCTAGTCAAGGGTTAAGGGTTCGATTTCCGTTGGTACTCGAACTTTTAAAAATAATTGCAGTCTAGCTTCCGTGAAACACCTTTGCTTTGTTGGAAGAGTTTGCTACTTGCTACATGGCAATAGTAACCACCAGGTTGTAATGTATACAACGAAAGTGAAATACAATACAATATCTTAGTTTGAATCTTTGAATATGGTTATTTCCTTGTTATATTTACACTATCGTTATTTACTTATCATGTAGAAGGTTGACCTGTAACAAAAGGACTGTCACCAAATAGACGACATCGAAATGTGGACGAATTATCTTTATCTTATAGGCGGACAAAGTAAGGGATGCAGATGTGTTACAAGTAAAATCGAAAAGTAGTAAAAACGCATTAATAGTAGTAAATATTGTTCTAAAAGGGAGGGATAGTTTTCAATCAAGACCTCTTGAAAAGGAATTGGGATGTATTTTTGTCGGATATGGATGAATTGATTAATGAATGTCTATTACTCGATAACGAGTACATTTTATGTAACGTATACTGCAAAATGAGGGATTATGTTAGATACTTTGCACTTATGTTACTTACATTTTAGGCACGGGACTTGAGTCCTGGCAGTTTGTCTGCGTCTTCTTTTCCGATTCTGTTTGTGTGATAGGTAATATTAAATACATAACGCATGCTAACTTGTCCAAACATTAGGACTACACACTCTGTAAAACTGGTATTGCCTAAATTTAAAAACTCGTATTTTATTTGTCGGAATTTTTTCATACAAAAACTTTTTTATAATTTGATAAGATATGTCATAAAACCTACTTACCTTGTCCTGCGTCAGATGGGCATACAACTTATGTAGAGGTTTAGCCTCTCGGATGATTTTTCTCCAAGCTGATCGCTCATTCACCGCATCCTCCAAGTATTTCTTCACTCCCAGCCTTTCAAAATCTGCTGCTCGTTATCTAAAAATCTCTATTTTGGTCTGCCTTAAGTTCTTCTTCCGGGTTGTTTGGCTTGCTATAATGAGCTTTGTTGACAGTGTACTAAAATCTGCTTTTATGACATTCTAGGCCACTATTGTGACCTTATCTAGCTAATAATAAATTATTGCCGAGGTAATTTTCAAGTTCATTTAATCTTCTTTAGATTTCAGTTTCCACTCTCCTTGTTTTCAAAGATAGAGCCATTTATTCCTTTTACTGGAAACATGTGGCTTAGTTAATATTTGATGGTTCGGACATGTAAATAGTTGATGGAAATGTTAGAAGCATATCATAAAAGGGAAGAGCAGATGGATTGAACGTAATTAATAGAATTTTTTAATGATTTGGAGTCCTACGAAGAACCTATGTAGAACTCGGACAGTAAAAGGCGTTTGTGATTGACTACGGGTATAAAATGTGTTCTTAGTCCATCGATCACAATTGACTGACCTATTCACACTTTTGCTTCATCTTTTGCTTCTTCCACACTAATACGAGGGCCATCCAGAAAGTAAGGTTACAACATTTATGTAGGATCGAAAAATGCTTGTATTTAATTGAAATTCACAGGATACTTTTAATTTAGGGCATTTCTGTAGTCGGGGCACCAGCTTTTGTATGCTAGTGTCATAGACCTTCGCCGTCAGCTCTTTCAGCCACTTCTTCACAGCTTCCTCGACCTCCTGATCGTTGGTAGTGACACACCCACGTCTCATCCCCCGTCACGATAGAGTCCAGAAAAGCTTCTCCCTCCTGCGCAAAACGATCCAAAAATTCACGCGCGGCGGTCACGCGATTTTGACGGTGCTCCGGTGTGAGCATTCTGGGCACCCATCTCGCACACAACTTCTTGTAACCAAGTTTTTCCAACAAAATATCACCAAAGAGACTTCGAGAAATGTCAGGAAATTCTTCGTGAAGGTCGTCAAGCGTCATACGGCGATCATTTCGCACTTGTTCTTCAATTTTTTGCACAAGTTCGTCAGAAATCACTGCCTTGCCTCGTCGTGAGTATCAGTACGGCCTTCTCTGAACAACCTAACCCACTTCGTGACATGTTGTCGACTCATCACATCACTACCATAAACTTCCACGAGCTTCCGATGGATATTCGCGGCGGTATTGTTCTGCAAAGTCTAAAAACGGATGACCGCGCGGATCTCGCACAGACGGGAGGTGGCGAGAGCGCGCGACGACCTCTCCATCGGAAGAATTTACTGTGACTGAACAAAATGGCCGAAAAACACGCGGGACCAAATAAACTAACCGTTAGGATTCATCCTACACGCCAGATGCACCAAATTTGAAACAAAAAAATTCCTCCGGCATCAGGAGCCCTTGTAAACTTACTTTCTAGATGACCCTCGTACATTTCGTCATACATGATCTCTGTTTCTAAATATTTCTTTCCGCGACTTCTTTCTCGCACGCCATTCATTCCAGACATATATTATATAAGTATTTATTTTGTAAGTTTTATAAAACTCGTTGTCTATATATGTCCAACCTTCTCAAGATTCCTTTCTTTAATTCCATTTATAACATTCGATTTTTACAAGTTATCCCTCAACTGGTTATTGCTTACTCTACATTGTAATGCCAGATGCTGTTCGTGAAGTAAACAATTCTACCGCATTTATTTTACATACTCCTATCGCTTTTTATTTATGCCCAGAATTCCCTTTCATGCACTGTGCACTGTCATTTTTGAACATTTAGCAATTGTTTTACTGACAAATACAGTTTAATCGTTGATTTTGTTCTCTGATGAAACATGCTTTACAATATGTCTCATTTCAAAATTATGTACATCTCCCTGATTAAACTGATTTTACGCGGTACCAGGAAAGCAAAAAGTGTATCATTTAGTTCACAGGTACAGAAAATACTAATCTACTCACCAAAAAACAAATTATCGTGAAATGTATTTTTTGCCTCATAATGAAAGTCGGTGTTTTATCCACTGTGTGCTGTATTTAATACTTTGAATTATGTAATTATTGTCACTGAAAATTATCAGATCAGATTTTAGACAAATCATAATCGATGTGATTTTATCGGTGATAATGTACTTTTTTTCCTATTTGGGAACAAATATGTACTTAAGTATTATTGAGCAATCAAAAAACCTCTTTATCTCCGTATTTCCCACTAATCCATATCATTTTTAAATGGAAAAACTCATAAAGGCAAATAAATGCCTTTATTTATGGTATAATAAAAGTTAATTTTTAGAAAATCCAGAACTCTTGACATTATTTTGAACCTAACATTCAAGAATAACATGATATATATTTGATAATTATTATTTTAAGAACTTTTTGTAATTAAGAGATGGAATAAACAGAATCTATTGCCCGTCTCGAGTTTTGCCTTTTTATAAATGTTTGTTTATTTACTACAAAGATATTTGACAATTAAGTGCCCTTTACAAATCAAAGCAAGATTTACACAATAAAAGTTAAAATATTAACAACTACAAAAAATCAACACAATTCAGAACATATACGACGCGTAAAATCAGCAATGCACGAGTATATAAAACAACGCCGAAATAAACAAAATACTTGAATGAAAGCAATCAAATACAAATTACGAAATTACTAAATTAATTAAATTACAATAAAAAATTATACAATTAAAATGGAATAATCAGTCTTCCAATCAAGACAGATGATTGCAAAAATGGCGAAGAAAGGCTCCTCTTCCCGCACAATTTTTGGAATCAAATTGAAAAGAGTTCATTAATAAAATAAATCCACTTTATTTTTAGTTTTACTATATTTTGAATTCATCGCTTCCTCATTCATCGTTAAGAAAAAAAGTTAATGGGGCACTAAAACATACCTATATACTCGAATAGGACAGTATCAAATTAGCTAAGATGATAGTCAACATTAATGTATGAGAGTGAAACATGGACATGAAAAAATACTGAAAGGAGCCAAATAAATACTGTATACCATAAATATATGCGTGCACAAAAAATAATACATGGGTTCACAATGCATGAAAGAATACGGAATGAAGTGATTAGAAATTAATGTGAACTTAAGGCTGATGTGTTGAGTAAGATGAAGAAGGAACACTCTGAAATGATTTGCGCATGTAGAACAAATGAATGAAGAAATGTAGAACAAATGCGCATGTAGAACAAATGAAGGAAGGCGTGAGAGAGGAAACTCAATAAAAGTATGGTTGGAGTTCAAAAGAGATTTCTGCTACATATTTATTGAAGAGTATGAATTTTACCAATGCCTGTGTCCAATATTCTTCAATGAGTATGCTTATATATTACTTCTTAAGCGTAAGAAGACATTTACGCACGTATTTATGCATATACAAATTGCTAACGGGAAAAATACGAAACACTGTTGATTTCCAGACAATTATTTACGTCATCTTGAATTAAGATTGTTTTCGGTGCTGTATTCACGGACTAAGCTCTTAAGATCATAATCACTCGCACGCGGAATGACCTTGTTGATTGATTTTTTCTGGTATCGATATCTTCCACATCTCCGTAGATAAGTTGAGGATTAAATTCTTTAACACATGTTGTAGGTGTAACTGAGTTACTTCACAGGGATGTATGAGTAATATGGTTCATGTTGTTATTAAGCTATATTTAGACTTTATTATTTAATTTTTTCCTTGTTATTTGATGTAATTGGGTTAAACCTGTATGAAATGTAAAATAAAATAAAAACTAAAAATACTTGATCAAATCCTCCCGGGCGATGCAGGGCCAATGGAAAAATGGTTAACGTTTCATAGAACCACCCCTCTCGACTTAAAGGGGAACTGATGATGATTTTTGTCAATTGTAAAAAAGAGAATCCTCCTTTTATAAAGATTTAATGACATCCGTGGTCTAGTTGGTAAGGCATTAGTCTACCTCCCGGAGATTTCGAGGTTTTGCCAGTGATAGAATCGACTTACGGTTAACTTAATTTTAGATATTATGGTCTAGTTGGTAAAGCATTAGTCTACCTCCCGGAGATTTCGGGGTTTTGCCAGTGATACGAGTAGAATCGACTTACGGTTAACTTAATTTTAGATATTATTACAAAATTAAATAAGCCCGGAGAAATCATAGCAAAACTCTTTGACTCCGGGTGAGACTCTGAGAGCTGGTTACCCTAGTTCCCCATTCTAGTTAAAGAGTTTTGCAACGATACTTGTACGCAGACGAGGGCTGTTGCCTGTCCATGTACGAGTATAGTAATATTTCCAGCATGTACGAACTTTTCGCTTTAAGACAGGCGCAGAAAGTATAAATAATTTATTAAAACTCACCCAAAGTAAAGAAAGCATATTCGATTGAGCGCTCATATTTTTAGTAATTTCGTCGTGTTTCTGACTTTAAAATGGTCATATGTTTATTCCGTATTTTTGAGTTCATTTATGACCTTTTTTAGCTAACGTACTTTTTATCAAGTAATATTTTAACTGTGCCGATCTTTGTCTCCCTCAAAGTGTTTGAAATATGGGTGGAATGTGCAGCTTTAGGAAGTACTTGAAGACAACCTTTTTTGACAAGTCTTACCAAAATATAAAATTACATATCGACACTATACACATATACTACACCACATCTAAAGCCGAATGTCTTACTACCACATATTGGAAGATTTACAAAGGTTTCTTTGTAGTACGTCTTTCCTTGGCAAGTTATCTGCGGTTGAGAAAAATATATGAAATTGAAAAAACAAAGTGAATACAGGAAGAAAACAACAAAAACAATATAAAAATAAATATACATTGCAAATGCCTTAGTAATAAATATCGAACTCATGTGCTAATCTCGATAAATAAATATCTTAAAATAACAGGGAAATTTCCCTATCAAAGATTGAACTAGATTTTTTAGCTGGTAATTCTGTGGGTATATTCTGTATTTTAGATTAAAAAAATCCAATCGTTGTGTAATCAATATTAATCCACGTTACTGATAAAAAAACTGAGGATACGATCTTGAGTGCATCATAGTTTCCTATATAAAATGAAAAACTCACCACAGTTTTCATTCATTCTTTCGTTTCAAGTTCGTTACCATGAACTCCTTTATTCTTTTTGCTCTCGCTGGTTTGGCTTTGGGTATGTTTTACTAATTATAAGACAATTTGTAATATTATAATTTGGAGTAAATTTTTTTAAAATAACATTTATTAACTCTACTTTAAACTTACAAATTGTAAGAATATTTTTCGTACTATGTTGTATTTGAGAGTACCTTTTTATATATTTTTTTAAATTACGGATATAACCTAACATATATAAAGATATTTGAAAAATTCATATGCATATTTATTTTCAGTCACCGCTACACCAACACCAAAGTTTGATGCTGAAATTGATGTCGGTCTAAATTTATATACAAGGTAATTTTTATTCGCCTCAGTCAAGTTATTAATTACATACATCATTTTTTTTTAATTCCTCGATTTTATTTTCAGTTGTATCGAACATCAATATATTCGCCTAAAACAGTAAACTTGGAAAGGTTCAATTTTTTAACCAAGTATTTATATACTTGGTTAAAAAATGAAGTCTTGATGGATAACGCTGTTCTTAGATTATAAATATAATATATTGAGTTCCCAAAATATTAGTACCCCAGAGGCATAATCCTCAAGTTCATTTCAATAAATGTACTTTTTAATTTTCAATAGTATACAATGTTTGAACACTTATTGAATTAATAAATTGTATTACAGTTTCGTTGTATACGTACAACCTGGCGGGCTTATTGTCATGTGGTAATTTCTATTTAAAAGAAAAAGTATGGGAAGTATCTTTCACTATCAAAATATTCAAAAGAAAAATGTTTTGTATTTTTTCTTTCCTACAAAATTAGTTAAATTGACGCAGTATCGTTGCTCCAGTGTTCAGATACATAAATTATGTCTATTAACTAATTGAGAAATTTCACATGATACGATTCTTAGTCTTGCTGTATTTCTATTATGTATATAATGACGACCTCCGTGGCCTATTTGGTAAGACGCCTGTCTCACAATACAGAGGTTACGGGTTTAAATTCCTATTCTTTTAAAAAGGTTTCCAGTCTGGTGTTCACTTAAAGCCTCTTTAACATATTTCTGGTTGACTGGAAGAGATTTCCACATGACAATAAGCCCGCCAAGTTATATTGTATACAACTAAAGTATAATACAATACAATAATTATACAAAATATATTGGTATTCTAGACAAAAAAAAAGCAAGAACTAAAAATAATCAAAAGATAAAATTCGTTTATATACTACAACATATGCATAAGATTTCTATAACGTTTCATTTGCACATTTTAAGCTTATTGTTATATGAAATATAAATTACAACATATGTATAAGATTTCTATAACGTTTAATTTGCACATTTTAAGCTTATTGTTATATGAAATATAAATTATAACATATGCATAAGATTTCTATAACGTTTCATTTGCACATTTTAAGCTTATTGTTATATGAAATTTTGTTACCTTCCGTTTATTTTTCTTAATTATAATTGAGAATATTCTTTTCAGGCTTAACCCTTCAACTCCCCAAGTATTGATCAATGGAGATGTGCAAGTTCTACAAAATTCCAACTTTCAGTTGGATAAACCAGTCAAGATGTTCGCTCACGGATGGACAAAACAAGCTATTGACCCGTCAGTTATAAGTGGTATGAATTGTTTTGATTATTTACATAGCTGCATGAGTAAATTGATTTCATTATTATTTAATAAGGCGTTCCATCCCATAAAGGGCTTGATTTGTGCCAATGACAATTTAAAAGACAGGAGGGTGTGTAAAGATATGAAAAATTACAGTAATATTAAATGTTTAAATTATTTTGGATAGTAAATTCTGATATGTGATTGTAAATTAGTGAAGAATTAAGTGCAAATAGGTGGGACGTATTGAACGGGTGGGAGACATTTATACACGAGTCAAGATCGTGTGCGACACGTTGCAGGATACTAAAAAAAGATTGTCAAGGGCTTTAGTAAAGCATCAAGAATTTTTGTTTTAAAGATATGTTTATAAAATATAAAACAAAAGTCTTAAATAGTCGCTGTGATCAATAAGAGTATTTAATGTCATATTTTTTATAAATTTTGTTGCATCAAAAATACACAGTTTTTAATATGTACGACCAATATTTTTGAGGAAGACAATATCTAACGTATGTACTCAACAGACAAGTCAACGAATTTTTAATAAAGAATTAGTTCATATTTGGATAAAATAACATTCTTTTTTTTAAAGGGCAATCCACCCACACTAGGATGATTTGTGTCACCATAGTAAAGCCAAAAATAATAAGAGTTAATATAATAAACGGAATTGAAAAGATAATAATAATTTAAAGCTTCAACTGATAAAACTTCAAAGATTTAACAATAAATAAATGATTTTTTAAAGAATTACTAATTCGATGAAAATATTAACATTTCACAAAAGAAGCATTAGTTTATTGACATTTGGTTTCAGGTTTCTTAGCTGATGGTGACTACAACGTTATATTGATTGACTGGACGAAGGGTACCGATGGAGAGGAGTCGGAGGTGGTGGCCAGGGTTCCCTCAATCGGCAAATTCCTGGGCAGCTTCATAGACTGGCTTTCCACATTGGGGGTGGACCATAGCAAGTTCCACATCGTGGGCATGAGTCTTGGCAGCCACGTCGTGGGGTGGACGGGCCGCAGCTGTCAGAAGGGGAAAGTCGAGATCGTCACAGGTAACACGTCTCATTCTCTCAATTTCTCTCAAGTCTCAATCAAGAGGACAAATAGTTTCGGGAGGCTTAACAAACAGAGCGGAACGATATTCAGACTTTGGATGATCAAGATTTTTTTTCTTTTTATGATCATATGTATCATATGTTTTAAATTTTAAAATCTCACAATTCAATAATTATTTTACAATTAAAAATATATTTTTGAATGTCCACCATTAGAGAGCCACAGTTTCGATTTATGGAGAATCTAATTTACCGCAGCCACGATTACTCCTGAGGAAAATGCAAAAAATTATTTCGTGTGTTTTTTGTTTTTTTTTATTGTACACGTTTTATTTTAAAAGAAGAAGATATTTCGAAATTTTCAATAAAAATGAAGAAACACATTTTTTTTCTTTTGTACTCACCACGTTTGAGTTCATTAATGGTTTCAAAGATCTCCGTCTTCCTCGTCAGATGAAGATGAACCCATCTACCACCTGCCGAGTAGCACGGAGGTCTTTTGCTACTGCAGTGAATTCACATAAAACAGTGGTAAAAAATACGTAATAAAAAATAAGTGTTTTATTTATTTTATTAAAAATGTATTAACATGACACCACAAAGTGAAACGAACGTCTTTTCTACGATTCTAGAAAATAAGATATTTTTTTAAATATATGTGAAGTTTATAATCTTCTTTTTGATTTCCATGTAAATCACTGGAAAATAGTCAGTTTGATTGTAAGATAATTTTCATAGTTACTAAATAAATTGTTTATGATACCTATAATCTTAGCTTGCGACCCACCTAAGAGATTCTGGGAGGACTCCGATGATAAAGTGAATGCTGGTGATGGAAAATATGTTGAAGTTATCCACTCAAACACTCTGAACCACGGCTTAATCTACCCCACCGGCACTGCTGACTTCTACCCTAACGGAGGCACAACCCAACCTGGCTGCAACAACAATTCCATGTGCGATCACGGCAGATCTCTGCAATTCTTGATGGACTCTCTTGGTCACCAAGGATTTGTGGCAAAAAAATGCAACAGTTACGAAGAAATGGCAGCTGGAAATTGTGCTAATATCGGAACATCTTATATGGGAGGAACTGGAGCTGCCAAAAACATGTAAGTACGAGTACTTAGAGATTTAAAAGAGCTTACATTTTTTGACTGAAGAAATATAATGTATCAAGACCTAAATTTTTTTCAAGTATTATTTTCAGAATTCAAAATTCATTTTTAAATCATTTAATCATCTATGGTTGTTTCAAAATTTTCATACAATAAACTTTTTAAAAAAAAGTTGAACATTTAGATAAATATTAGCAAATTAAAATTTTAATACAAGTTGTAAATAAATATTTATGTTTTATTACAATGTTCCTAATTATTTTTTTCAGTTCTGGTGTATATTACTTGACCACAAATGCTAACAAGCCATATTACCAGGGTTGATAGAAGAATTGAACTTCAAATCTGTAATATTTTCTCTAAATCCTTGATATCAATTTTTTAATGAATTATGCTCTTTTTGTATTAATGTTCTAGCTCTTGTTTATAATAAATTTATTCAGCTAAAACCATGTTTAATTTGTATTACACCTTATGAAAACAAAACTATTAGACATATTACTCAAACGTTTATATGTGTTCGGTCAAAGTGTAAAATTATTAAAATGGAAATGGATAAATTTTTGTATTTTTAACAATTGATTAAACAACTGTAAAATCAGAGCATATAACTTGAGTCACAATTTATTTATTTAAAATTTTATTAATATTTTTATCACATTTCATTATTATAGGAGTATTTATTTTTTCTTTTTTTCTCTTTAGGACATTTTTCCAATTTACAGAGGTACGAGTATAAAGTTTTAAACTGTTAAACGTCATTTCAAAATTATAAAGAAAAATTATGAAAGACCACAACACAAAACAAGTAAACAGTGCTCTTCTTTTTCATTAATCGAGTAAATAGTTATGGTCTAGGTTAATGGTGATTTGATTATAAAATTTGAATAGTAAAAATGTGTTGAAGCATTTTTCATTATTTTTATTGATTTAATCTTAAAATAAAAAAAATATTTCTTAAAATCATTGGAATAATGCCCCCATTACTTACTCGTATTTCAGGTGATATCACAATAATGGTACGTAACGATCATTATCTCCAAATTATGATGTTAACAACCGGAAAATTACAACGGAAACTACAAAATAATGCTTAACAATGACTTGAGTCATAGAACACCCAGTAACTCCATAATTTTAAGTTGAAATGATTTCATTCAATAATTTAGATGTGTTTCATAATTTAAAAAAAAATATTACGTTTTTATTCATTGATTAGAATATAAAATTGTTGACATATTTTAACGTGTTGAATTCTTATGACTGACGCGTTTTATTCTACGATCATCTACACAATAGTCTCGCTCTGAGCTTATTTGAATGAAATCCACCACGAACTCAATTGACATTTATTTTAATGATGAATCTAGCCTGAAATTCTCTAGCATCTTTGAAGATTTTCAAGGCTTCTTCCCACTGGTTTAAAACGTTTTTCGGGGTTGTTCCCGCGTTGTGTCGGCTTAAATGATGACTGATGTTTCTAGTCTTTGAAACATCACGTTGCAGCCTTCATCCTCAGGACGATGTCAAAATTACATTTGATCATGTCTTTTGAAGCAATAGTCAAGTCAATCCAACAGGGCAAAAACTCCGAAAAACGTTTTAAAATAGTGGCAATTCCATAATAATAAAAAAGAGATATTCTTTGTTTTAAGCAAAACGATTTAGTCGGTAGAAATCGCTTGAAATGTAATAATATAAAACACTGTTTATTCCACTTTATGTAACGGTATAAACCTACCGGTTTCAAGGTTTTCACCTCATAATCAGGGGATAGTCATAGATCATAGTCTTGTTTGTGCTCCCTGATGATGAGGTGAAACATTGAAACCGGTAGGGTTATACCGTTACATAAAGTGGAATAAACAGTGTTTGATAAAACAAATTACGATGTTCTTAAACCTCCACAATGTTAATGCCTTAACTATAAATAATATATAATAATGTAATATTTGTTTCAAATATCTTGATTAGTTGGCTCATCATATCAATCTTAGTAAATGATAATTCGAGCAATTTGTACAATAGATAAACTCCTTCGTTCTGTACAGTCAACATTGTCAGCTGAGTTGAGTTATTTACAATGAATTACCTACGAGTACTTATTGCAATAACTGTAGTTGGTGTTGGATTGAGTGAGTTTTACGTATAAATATTGATATTATGTTTTGACACATGTATCATATGTTATATGAAATTGATTTGATGTATGTATAATACGTTTAAAAAAATATTTTCAAATGTATATATTTTGATGTACTCGTATATTATATAACATTTATTTGGTGCATGTGTGTTAAATAAAATTGTTTTCATGTATGTATATTTCCAACCTACGAAAGTACGATCATATAACTTCATACCAGAAGGCATTGAACTGGTTGAATGTTAGAAATAGACGCGGAATTCACATAGTATCTCTTGTATAATATCCTTAACTGTCCCGCCGCCCCCTCTTATCTCGCCGAAAATTTTCGGCGTCTTTCCAATCATGGATTAGCGCTACGCTCAAACAGAGATCGTTAATTGGCCTTTCCAGTTCACCGCTCCTCCTTTTTTACGTCGTCCTTTACTGTCCACGCAGTGAGACTTTGGAATCAGTTACATACTAATATAAGACTCGCTCCGTCCTTGGCATGCAAAAAACTCTTAATTTCTTGTCAGTAAAATAACGTGTTGCATTCTTGATTTTTCTTTACCTTTCTCTCCATTTTCTTTTGATTGATGATATCTCACTTAATATGAAAAATAATGTTAAGGTAATTGCCCGTCTTTGTGGGGTTCGTAGGCATATGCTCACGTATGTTTTTATGGATTTCGTGGAGATGGATAGTCATTTGAATGATTTATGCGACCATGTAACTTGCTTCATTTACTTTTATCTGGTTGGTTGGAAGAGATTGCCGCCTGGCAATAAGGCAGCCAGATTGTATTTGCAATAAAAGTGTTAAATAAATAAATTATAGAATACAGTGCTTAGTTATATAATTTATAATGTAAAATATGTGTAAGTAGAATCATACTAGAAAAAAAATAAAGCAACTGAGATGATTAATACCAAAGACTGGTTACAAAATATGATATTAAAGTTTTATCAATTATAGCATTTTGTTCTTACTTCTATAAGTTACAAAATGTATTAAAAAAAAGAAAGCAAAAACACAAAAAAAAACTAAAAAGCCAACGACACGCGGTGTTCCCAAGTGGTCACCCATCCAAGTACTGACCGCGCCCAATGTTGCTTAACTTCGGTGATCGGACGAGAACCGGTGCATTCAACGTAGTATGATCGTTGGCGAGTATGATGAATTAAAAACAATATATAACTATTATAATTTTTTTTCGAAAACTGAGTTGAAGTTTTCATTTGAATGATTTATGCGACCATGTAACTTGTTTCATTTACTTTTCTCTGGTTGGTTGGAAGAGATTGCCGCTTGACAATAAGTTCGTTAGATTGTATTTGCTATAAAAGTGTTAAATCAATTAAATATATGTTGTATGACATTTATAAATATCAACCATGTGACTGAAGAGGATGACGTGGAGACAGCATGGAGGAAAGTGAAACAGAACTTGCATGATGCATCAATGGAAGCATTGGGGAAGAGGAGAGTGAACACTAACGCACATAATAAGACAAAACCTTGGTTTACCAAGGAAGTTAAAGAGCTGGCCGAGGAGAAACGAAAAAGCTACTTAAAATATAGAAGTACACCATCAGATGAAGAGAGACAAGCATATGCGACAACTAGAAACAGAGTCAACTCGGAAATAAAACGGATAAAGAGGGAATACTGGACTAAATTTACCAAAGATATGGAGTATGATCTGTACGGGGCTCAAAAGAAGGCATGGAAAATGCTAAGAGAAAAGAAGAAACCGATCAATGAATATGTACAAACAAACAAACAAAATTACAATAGAAAAGTGGGAAAAGTACTTTCAGGAATTATACAATGACCCGGAAGAAATCCCATTGCCTCTGAATGTAACGGATTCGGAAATTATTGAGTATAGTGAAATCAAAGCAGCTATAGCAAAACTGAAAAACCGGAAATCAACAGGACCAGACGAAATTCACAATGAGATGCTAAAATATGCCGACGATCGATTAGTAGCTGAGCTTTCTAAACTGTTTAATAAAATATTGGACACATCAATTATCCCTAACGACTGGAGAACAAGTATAACAATACCCATCTTTAAAAAGGGGCAGAAAACAAATCCTGAAAACTACAGAGGAATATCCCTGCTTTGCTCTACTCTTATATTTCGACAGGATTCGGCTGAAGGACCTTCTGAACACTTTATTCACAAAAATGATACCTCCGTCACTCATTAATATCATAAGAGAGATCAACCTGAATAGTAACACAAAAATCTGAGCAAATGGGAAATATACTAAACCCATAAAAACATCAGTTGGAATCAGACAAGGCGATAGCCTCAGCCCATTTCTCTTTAACTGCATAATGGATAATATCATTGCAGAGGTTGCATCTCTCAAATTGGGGTACAGTCTTGGTAAGGAAGCGGTGGGAATTCTCTGTTATGCTGACGACGCTACGCTCATAGCTGAAAATAAAAATGACTTACAGAGAATGCTCACAAAGTTCGATGAATCCTGCTCAAAGTACAATATGATTATCTCCGTAGCAAAAAACAAGTGCATGACATTCTCCAAAGACCCACTAGAGTGCAGAATTTCAGTACGTGACGAGCCAATTGAACAGGCAACCCAGTTCAGATATCTTGGCAGTGAATTGCTCAGCTCTTATGACCTCCCCAGAGATGTAAGGCCTCAGGTAGACAAAGCTACAGTTGTGGCGGGCTGCCTGAGAGATGTCATATGGAGGAATAAAGATATGAGAATGGATAGCAAGGTACGCATTTATAAGACCTGTGTGCGACCTATCCTCACATATGGCATCAAAGCGAGGGCGGACACTGTCAGGACAAAAAGTATGCTAAGAACAACGGAAATGAGAACTCTGCGCGCTATTGCTGGGAAGACTTTGCGTGATCGTGTAAGGAACAACACAATCCGAGAGGTCTGTGAGGTCCAAGATGTGGTCAGATGGGGACGACAGCGTCGACGATACTGGTACCAACATGTACAGAGAATGAATTCCACAAGAATTCCATACATAGCTCTGCATGGGGTGCCAGATGGACGGCGTCCGCCAGGGAGACCCCCGAAACGATGGAGAGATAGCTGGCTATATATCAATATACCAGTTATTATAAATACCAGTGTTAACCAAAGGGTAAACAAATATTCATAAGTTATAAATACTTGTTCATAGGTCAACGAATTCAATGTCAAACTTTTATAGAACGTAAAAGCAATAAACCGTGCAATTTTATATTATTCTAGCCCAGTTTTCTCGCAATCGTAGCTACTCGCTATGTAAGTGCGAATTTCTTTGTCAAGTATAGAAGATAATAGTTCTCCATTCTAGAAGCTTGTGTGACAGTCAAATACTCGTAATATGTATTATAAAAATACTCGTAATATTATACATTACAAAAAACATACTTTATTTATCTTATAAAAATCAAAGTCTTCGAGGTTTTTAATTTTCAAGGGTATTTTTAATGTAGAACGAAGTTGTCAATCTACATAATTTTGGGTTCATTTTAATTTGTTAATATCGAAATAGCTGTAAACAATATTTTATTAAATTGAGTGAAATTCAATTATTCAAGCTTTATGTGACATCAAATTAATTCGTTTTTTTCATAATGCCGATTGAAAATTTTCTGGAGACGAGGCTAAATTGTTGTAAAATAGTGGGAAGTGTAAATTGTGGGAAATTATATTTTAGAATAATATACACGGTGTTTCTCGTTTTTATGAAAAGAAAGGCATATATTGATATTAATTAATTGCTACAATATTGTGTAATATCAGAAGTAATTTATTGTTTTATTATAAGTAAGAAGGAACTAATGAAACTCGTTTATTCAATAATTTATTTAACAAAATACGTCATTAAATATTTTCTTACAAGAATCGGAGACCTAACTCTGGCGACAATCATGAATCCAGAGTTCCTGCAAGCAGGATTCTAATTTAATAATAGAATTCTGGATAAAGCTTTTGTTATGAGCATACACAATAACAAACACACAATTTAATGTTTAATAGCATCAATGTTTATTATTACCAACCAGTAAAAAAGTTCATCGAGAACAAAATTCTCAACGATAAAATAACGAATAAACACAAAATTAAGAAATAAAGCTCAACAATCTAAAAAAACAAAACGGAATGAATGTTCATAGAAAAGCAAAATGTGCCAAAATTGATCAAGCTTTCACAGACTGACAGGTCTAAAAAAAAGTCTTGATCATTAGCTGCATACAACGTAATAGAGAAGTAATAATGATTCACAACGTTTTTACTAGTAACACAACATGTATGTGATGTATGCAGTTTTTTGTGTTTTTGGAAAAAAATGTGCATTAAATGCGGGAATTATTTTTATCGGATTTTGTTGTGGGAAAATATTGTTCTGGAATGTGTGATTGAAACGGAGTTGACAAAAAACGACGTAAATTGCGGCAAAAGGTAAAATCCGTGTTTTATTATACTCTATACTGAAATTGTACTATATATACCATTTTTATTACATGACAAAATAAGATTAGTTGGCATCGTATTCCCCATTATAAAGATTATGTTGGATATTTCAAAGATCATTATTTTGATTGAGATAAAATAATTTTCAATGCAAAATGATAAAGTACACATTACACAATTGGCAAATCCACAATGTTATCAATGATAATAAAACTGAATCAGTCTATACAGGGTGTCCCGTAAAGAGTGAATCATACTTAGAGCGATGATAGATTGGGCCAAGACCTACCAGAATATCAAAACTTGACCTCAGTAAAAACCTTGCCGTTTTTAAATTATTCAGACTTTTGTAAAATTTCGTAAAATCCCTAGCTTGTATTAGATTTTTGCTGCGTTGTGTACAAATTACCATTTTTGTAATTTTTTTAATGTGAAATACCTTTGAATAGTAGCCTTATTTGTCGGTTACAAAATGATTTCCAAAATTATTAGGGGTGTACAAAAAAAATACTTGGAAAAATTAAAAACTCTTAATTAAAATTTTTACGCAAAATTTTGACCTTTTGTGGTAAAAAAATTGTACTGGGCATTTCCAGAATACTACTTTAAAAAGTTGCTCAATTAATGGAAATTTTAGAATGGTGCAACACCACTAGATTTTTGTTACGGAAAACGAAATAATACTATTTTTTATTCAAAAGGGGCTGATTCTGACCAAAGTTTAAGTGAAAGGTATTAATGCAAAATATACTTCATTTTGTTTCTGTCACATATTAACCGTTGTTTTTCATGTAAGCAATATCTAATTATAGCGCAAGCTTCCACTACCTACCACCGATCGGTTCAAACCGAACAAAAGGGGAGATATAGATAGCAAATGGCGTCCATTTGCTATCTCGCTCTTTTTCGTGTCAAAACTTGTGAGCCTTGACTTGAGCAGTACGATACCTGACGCTGTGCGCTTCGCATCTCATTTCTCGCAAGTTATTGTTTTCATACCTTCTATTTTTTTGCTTTGGGCCCGGACTTTGTTTTGTCCATCGATTTGGACTTGTTGTGTGAACTTAATATTTTGGCGTTCCCCTGGATTTTGTTGTGCTTACCTACTTGGTGTTTTTTTGTGATCATAACGACCTGGCTTCCTCTTTGACTTTTTGAATCATATGGTGACAAGTAACTATTACTAACATGGCAAACCGGAATTTCTGGTATACTCCACGTGAGTATGCCGAAATGCATTTAATTTATGACGAAACTGGTCGTAGTGCCAGAGCAGCTGCAGCACAATGCCTAGATAAATTTCTGTGCAATGATAACATTTTTAAATAATCAAAGATCAAATTCAACAAGTTTGAGCGAGACAAACGATACAGCGCATGAACGAGTTAAAGTAAGACAGCTAGTGTCACCATTTTGACATGAACTAGAGTGAGACAGATAGTCACCATTCGACGTAAGTTAATATGAGACAAGTAGTGACGCTACATTGAAAAGTGTCATCATTAAATACAGTAATTTTTTTTTTTTGATTATTTTTTAAGGAGTAGCTAGTTGATATTTTTCGTACCATTTTGAAATCCTGACTAAACAGGCCATCTTTTTATGTAACTTGCCAGGTACACTACATTATTTTTATAGTATGATGAGTTAAAGTTAGCTGATAAAAATATACATTTTTATGATCGGACAAAATTTTTTTTTTTTCGAACCTGAAGATTTTTTTGTTTTATATCGGACTCCAACTGATAGCAGGGCTATCGAGGATTGGGATAAAACCATTAAAATCATAAAATATGGCAATTTGTAGTCACAGCATATAAACATTTAGCGGAGGGTAGCTACTTTCACAATTTTCAAAGAAATGCCTATAACTCGAAAAGTATAAGGCTTTTGCAAGATTTTTTTAAAATCTGAACCGTCATAAGCTAGCCTTTTCCTCGATACCGGCTTGACATCGAGTTACAGGACACCCTGTATTTTATTTATTTATTTATTTATTATTACACATGACAAGAAATATACACAATTTGAGAAAAAACAACAGGTAATTTGATTTGGACATATAATTTTAATGGATCTGGGTTTGTTGCCTTTCATTTGTCATATCCCCAGTAAACTAGGCTTTTGCCTGTATCTCACTGAGGATATTTAGCATGAAAAAATAAATCGATACTTCTTTCCGATTTTTGATAACACAAAAAAAACCCCGTTGCACGCTCTCATCAACCTGACAAACAGTGACACTCAACTACAACTGGAAACATCTTGCGAAACTCAACTCCTTACACATTATCACTCCAGAAAGACCAAAAATATTCATCCCACAATATACCGCACACAATCATAAGAATAAAAATCAAAACAAATTCAAAACAAAAAAAAAAGAAGAAAAAAAGAAAAACACACAGAAACACAAATACAAAAACATCCAAAATTAAAACAACAAGAAGAGACCCACACTCACGAGCTCACATAAATCCTTTCTACTCGTTATTCATCCTGAAAGCCCAAGTACTCAAAATCCTGTCGCAATAACAACCACGCTCCGATCGACTGTCTAAATGGTTTTCCTACCTTTACTTTTATTGAAGTCGGCACGCCATTGTATGTAATGGGAGCCAAATAAGCATATTGCCTTTGGGCAAAAGAGGTTTTAACTCTAGGGATGGTGAACATTTCATTAGTTGCCATGCGTGTCATGTGTGTCTGCTGAGTTTGCATCTTCCCCTCCTCTCGATGGCAGTGCCAGAGAATGGATTTGAGATGTAAATTGGCTATATTCAGGACCTGATACTCTCTAAAAAGCTCCGCTGTGGGATACCGAGCAGGAAGTTTATTGATTATTTTCACAATATAATTTCATTATTTGTATATGTAAGACATATAATTTTTTTCTTCAGCAGAACGAGTTCGAGTGCTTCAACATGAAATTCTTCTTTGGTGTTTGGTTTGCCAGCTTGGCATGCGGTAAATAATATTTCCAAATAAATAATAGTATTATTTTATTAATTTTTATATCTCGTTTTGACATAAAACCATTTGAAAATTTATGGTGAAAAATATATAGAATTTCAACTTAATTTTTTCAATACAAAGGGATGTTTTACTTCAGTTACATTTTTATGCGTATTTTAATATACTCGTATAATGAGAAATAATGTATTGTATCTGTTATTTTCTTTAAATTATTTAAATAAATTATCATTTTTCAGAAAGTAAGCAAGAATGTTAAAAAGGATTAATTTTAATTAGCCTAAAACAATGATATTACAAAACACTGCTATACGTGTATAAAAATACAATTATTTTTATATATGTGTTAACATAAGTTGTATCTGTTTTTTTCAAATTTAAAAATGAGCACCAAAAGTAAAACAAAATGGTAAAGGTTATAAGTCATTCGAAAGAAAATTTTCTGCTCTACAATATATCGTATTAGCTTTTATGTTACCTATATTATTTTATTTGATTACAAGCCTTCAAAATGGAATGTCAAGTAGACGAAAGTAAGCATTTTCGACACCTCCTTCTGTTCGCGTTCAATCGAGGGAATAAAGCTACCAAAGCTGCTCGTGATATTTGCGAAGTGTACGGTGGAGATGTTATGAATGAAAGGACAGCTCGTCGATGGTTTTTGCGTTTCAAAGACGGTAATTTCGACCTGAAAGACGTGGAGCGTTCCGGACGACCAGTGGACTTCGATGAGGACCGCTTAAACCATATTATTCATGAAGATCCCCTTCAAATCACCGTAGAATTGGCTGAGCAGATGAATTGTAGTCACATGACTGTACACCGCCATCTTAAATCAATGGGAAAAGTCTAAAAGTTCGGCGCTTGTGTTCCACATGTTTTGAGTGAAAACAACAAAAATCAACGTTCGACAATTGCCTATTGCAATTGAAAATGCTCACTTTCATCTACTTGACATTTCGTTTTGAAGGCTTGTAATCAAATAAAATAATGTATGTAACATAAAAGCAAACACAATTTCTTGTAGAGCAGAAAATTTTCTTTCGAATGACGTATAACCTTTAACATTTTGTTTTACTTTTGGTGCTCATTTTTAAATTTGAAAAAAAAAACCGGACACAACTTATGTTAACACCCAATACTTTGTTAAAATAACAATTGAAAAATAAACTTTTACAAATATAAAATTCACTGTTTATTTCGAAAACCTGTGTCATCGTCCTAAGGCAATTATTTAACCAAAATCTGTGTCATCGTCCTAAGGAAATTATTTAACCAAAATCATTTCATTAATATATTCTCTAGATTAGAAAAGTGTCAATGTGATAAATTAAGTTTTCATTATTTATTGTAGTATCGAGTATTATTTTGCAATTATTTTGGTATAAATATTAAAATTTATTTCAGCTGCTGCATTGCTATCGTTAAGATTTGAGGCGGAAACTGATGTTGTTCTTAATCTATTCCCAAGGTAAATCTTTATTGTTAGTAGTACTTAATCTATTCACAAGGTAAATCTTTATTGTTATATAGTAGTCCTTAATCTATTCACAAGGTAAATCTTAATTGTTATACTAGAGAAAATGTAGCATGGCCCCTGTGACAGTTCACAAATTTGCCCCAATACAACCTTGTAACGACGTTCAGTAATTTTAATTATTTTATCGATTTTAATATAAGTCTCGATTCTAATAAATATCAAGTTATTTAGGTAAATACATTACATAAAACTAACAATAATGACAAATTAATACCTACATCTTTTTACAAATTAGCAAAAATGTGACAGTTTGTGAAAATCAAATAATATTTGGTGACGTTTGTCAAAAGTCACTACGTTAGTCTGCATTGACTAGGGATGGGGTGTACGATAATTGGATTTTCGATTTTTTTTATACATGAAATTAAATGTTCGTAATTAGTATTGGCTAAACGACCTAGTGGTTAAACGATTTTCTTTTATCATACATACTCATTAATAAACATAAAATACAGTTTTTTTTTCATTTTCAGTTATTTCAATATCTTTCTACTAGGCTGGAAAAGAATATAAAAAATGTAAAATAACCTCTTAGGTTGTAGTTTATGTGTACAAGTTTAAAATGTATTTAAACAAATTTCTTTTTGGCAAATTAAATTAGTACACGAATTATATAAAATACATTGAGTGAAATTTTTTTTATGAACATTTTTTAAAAATATCTATGGATTCATATTGTGTTAATTTGTAACATTGGTAATGCCAAGAGTTCTCCTCGAGTTTGTAGGCAGCTACTAAGTCTTAAAAATAATAAATTCAGATAAAAAAAATATCTCTAAGTCAGGAAAACTGCTCGGGAAGAGACTACATGCTACCTACCATATTTTTTATTTCATCCCATCTCATGTGGGATCAACTCAATTGTCTGATTATAATTATTTAATTTATTTTAGGAAAAATCCTTTAACTGCCTATGTTTTGAAATATGGCGATATTGGGAACCTGGACGCATCTAACTGAGAGTTAAGCAAACCTTTAAAAGTGTTTTCTCATGGTTGGACCAGAAATGCTACTGTAACTCATTTGGTTGATGGTGAGAGATTATGCTTATTTATATATATATTTTTATACATAACAATTTTAGTCATTAAGCCCTGTGAGTATATTTAAATACAATACAAAGTGTCATACAAAAATTCTAATACCATAAGAAATTGAAGATTTACGATATAACATAAATATTTCAAAGGTTTATGCAATGAATGCCTTCCTATCACTCGTGATGGGTATAATACAACACACAACACACAATAGGGTACGTGAGGTTGGTGTCACTGGAGATGACTACATAAGTCAATGTGTGCCAGCATAACTGGGAGGTCTAATTATCAAGAACTCAATCGAAAAACAAGACACAGACAAGCTACAATTCTGAAACCCTTTGCCCTATACGAATATGTAACAGGATATGCCTAAAACAAATATTATGTAATACTAAAGCAGTTAAGTGATCTTTCTGATTGGTTCGAATAATATGAATGTACTTTATACGATGAAAGATTATTCTATAAAATGCAATTATACAATTAAATAATTTTTTTCTGTTAATATTCTACACCTTTCATGAATTCAATATTTTTTTCAATGATTTTCCAATGCGTAATTTGTGTTTTAAGGCGAAAAAAACCACTACTTGTAAAAAATACATTGATTGTATGTAACATGTAAATTACATTTTTAATAAAGGATTGAATTTTTCTAGCTTTTTTGACTGCTGGAACAGTAAACGTAATTATCGTTGATTGGACCATGGGGACAATTGGAGAAGAATCAGTGGTCTCGTTGTGAAGTTTGTGGGTAAATACATTGACTGGCCGTCCATCTTGGGACTGAAGCATAGTAATATTGACTGGCTGTCCCTCTTGGGACTGAAGCATAGTAATATCCATGTAGTGGGAATGAGCCTGGGAAGTCACATCGCTGGTTGGACTGCTTGCAGCTGTCAATTGGGGAAAGTTGAATTTGTTACAGGTAAACCATTAAACATATTGTGGAAAAATATTAATTATTTCAAATGATTCTTCGTAATAAAATAATGATTTAAACGCGTTGTATTTTAAATATCAGCTACTTAAAATTTCAAGCTGGTGCATAAACTAAAGAGGATTAAGGAAAAGTAATGAATCCCGTAATTGAAATGGTTGCAGTGATCGAACCAACCCCCCCGCCCGAGTGGTGTCATTACCTTGCTAAAAATTGTCTTTCTCAGCATAAAGCTATTGATCCCTTTTTGGACACTAAAAAGGTTACTATGAAAAATGGGAGGAATGAGTTCATAGTCATGTATAATGTAAATGTGACATGAGAATTCTTATTCCTATACCAAAGAGAACCCATTCTCATTCCTACACCAAAAACGTGTATACCGTTAATGATAATTGGGTTAATATGTTTGTCTGATGGCAACCAATAGTCTGCAAAAGTTAGCACAGTGGCTATGAAGACTAATCTCTAATTCTTTGTAGTTGAATAGATACATCACGTATCCAAGATGCAAAATGCTTATTAATTTTAAATCATGTATATTCTATCTAAATTCTGTAGACTCATCATGGTCTTATCAACTAGATACCCTTAACTCCATTTATCAAATCAATGTATAATACTTATATTTCACAGCCATTTCTTTGTCAGGCTAGGCAGAGAGGACAGTACGAGACTTTCCTATCTCTACACAGATCCTTCGCCTCTTCTATATCTATACACTTTCTCATACAACTCCTAAGATTTCTATGACTTTTTACGCTTAATTTTTTCTAAATATCATTCAAATGACTATGCATTCTTTGGTTTTCCTATATCACGCCATCCACTCACATTTGTACTATATATTTGTTTTGCTATTTACGAGTTTAGCACTGTTATTTGTCATTTATTGCGACAGTTAGTGAACATAATAATTAAATTCAACATATTCTTTAGAGATCTAAGAGCCTCATGAAGGATTAGTATGACAATGTAATTTTTTTTGAGAATGAATTACATTATTTATTATAATTTTACCATGCGATCCATCCGGGAGATTCTGGGAAAATTCTGATGATAAAGTGAATGCCGGTGATCGAAAATACGTTGAAGTCATCTAGACAAGTACACTTGTTCATGGCCTGATTAAACCCACTTTTTGTTTCAAAAAATTTCAATTGATTATTCTCATTTTGAAAACATTTGTTTTCTCTGAAAGGGAAGATGTTATTAATATGAATGATTTTTATTTTATATGTTATTTTTACAGTACCGGGGTGTACTACCTCACCACAAACCCTAGCAAACCATTCTACCAGGGTTAAGAACTGAGGTTGAATATATAAAAATATATGTAACAGGAATTTGTAGTTGTTTAGCCAATATCTTATTTTTTTAATGAATATTAAAAAAATATTTATATTTTATTTTTTTTTAATTATTATATTTTGTAATGTATATTATATATAATAATATAAGGTTTATCAACAGTTGTATAGAATGTAAATATATATCCAGAAATCACAATGTAATGTGTTGAGACAATGGAAAAGAAAATACATTTGAGAGAGAAATTTTCAAAATGGTTTGGGCTCATCCCATAACAACCTCCCAGTTGAGATACACTCCTAGTAATAGAAAGACGAGCCCAGCAACGAGGACGTCTGATGTTTTGATGATGATTGTTGATGTTTTTTATTGATTTTTCATGTGTTTTTTTACTATATTACGTTTATGATTTTACATTAATGTTTTGTATCATAATTGATTACATTTTTTGTAATTTATAAAAATCGTCATCAGAAATATTATACATTTTCTTTCCTTTTGCAGAAATAATTTTATTATGATTATACTTAATTTGCGAAAACTTAAAAAGCATGAGGTTATTTTTTCAACAATTTAATAGTATATATTTTTTACTTCTGGAGTGCACTGTTACTACAAATTCTAACAAACCATTATACTAAGGGTGGAGAACCAAATATCAAAAATTGAAATAGTAAAAGTATCAACATATGAACTATTTATATTCACGGTATATGTTTTGTATTATTTTTTTATTTAAATAATAATCTTAATTAAAGTTTAATACTATTTTTTTGTGATAAAATTTATTCATATGTAATTTTATCTTAATGTTCTTGTTTTGTAAACAAACATACGAGTTATCAATTTGTCTTACCCTCTGAACCATGATAAATTGACAGGAATGAACTTACCGAAAATTTTATTTATTCTTAGCACATTTGTTTGAAATCATAGAAATTACATTTCTTGGGATCGTCTTTTGTAAAAAAATAATGCATTGGATCATACACAAACACTCATTTTATATCATTTTACAACTGCTTACTTTAAATCTTTCAAATGTTTTAATGGAGTAACTCCATTTTATCTTCCGGATCTTTGTCTGAGAGATGTTGCTTCGAAGGGGAGCAGAACATTGAGGTTGATCTTATCTTTGTCGAATAAATGTATTGGTTCAAATGGATCCAATAGGGAAGAGTATTATGACAGCTGATCCCAATTCACGAAATGGTCTGAAACGAATGATAGAAATATGGTTAGCGTGTGCAGCTTTAACAAGCAATTGAAGACAACTCTTAGACAACGGATGTTTTATCAAAATTTATGTTTGTATATGTTTGTATACACATACTCGTATATTACACAAATACGCTACACTCCACCTAAAACCGAATGTATTACTATCATATATAGAAAAAATTACAAAGGTTACTTTCTAGCTCGTCTTCCTTGGGTACAATTTCTTCTCATCAAATATGTTTTTCTAAAAATATGCAGGTGCGAGGAAGTACTCAAAGTTTCATCATGTGCAATAATTTTTGACATCACCCTAAGAATGAAATGTTTACCATAATTTAACTCAACACAGCAACAACTCTAAAAAACATTTTAAACTAGTGGAAAACAGTCGTGAAAATCTTCGAACATATCAGATATCAAGATTATGTTCATAAAATAATGACGTCCTAAGGGCCTTGTTTAAAAAATTCTGCGACATTTTTTAAGAATTTCTGTCCCTTGATAGTACCCAAAAATGTTTGAAAAGTAACCAAAATATATTTCAATGCAGTATTCACTTCAATGTTTACAAACTATTTATGTAATTGTCATTGCATACATATATAGTATCACGCCGTTTCTCTGTCAGAGTAGGCAGAGAGGAGAGAGTGCCAGAATTTCCTATCGCGAGACAATCTTTCGCCTCTCCTACATACATACAACTTAAACAATTTATCTGACTTTTTACATTTTCTTCTTTCAAAACATCATTCGCAGTGATCCAACCATACTTTCCTTGGTCTTCTTCTACCATGTCTACCATTCACATTTGCACTATATATTTGTTTTGTAAGTAAGTCCACAAACAATCCGAGAGTGTTATTCTTCATCTTAATACATCAGCCTTAACTTCACAATCATCCCTAATCATTTCATTCCGTATTCTTTCATATTGTCAGCGCATCTATTATTCTCAGTGCATGCATTTCTATAGCATTTATTCGGTTTCTTTCAGTCTTTTTGCACTTTCATGTTTCCCTTGTATTTATCAAAGTTGGTACTAAAATACTATTGTTGACTATTATCTTAACAGATTTCAATACTGTCCAGTTCAAGTATACAAGTATATGTTTTAGTACCTCATTGACTTTGTTTCCTATTGTTACACGCCGTTCGATATCTCTCGATACTCTTTCGGAAAATACTACCTCATCCATATTTCCCATTTACTTTTTTTTTTCAAACTTTCTATAACCATGAATTAGGTTTTGGCAAAATTTATTATCAAATCTTTCTCTTCACGTCTCATATGATTTATTTATTAAAATCTGCAATTTGGCCTCATTTTCCATAAACACTACCATGTCATATGCATACATTCCCATTCAACATTTGTATGCAACCTATTGACCTCTGTTGTTCCTTCACACATTAATCTACGTAAATATTGAACAATCAGAGTGACAAACACAACCTTGCTTTTTACCTTTTTAAAATATTTAACCACTCAATCAAGGTACTGTTCACTATAATATATGGTCTATTTTCAGCATATAATGATGCCATACGTCATGTTAGTTTTTCATATAGATCTCAATGCACCTACTCGTATAAATGAAATTATTTCATCAGAGTAATCAACTCAGTGCGTCACTGAATGATAATAATAATTGTCTTGATCAAATTTTGTTTTACCGACATTTGTTGTTCAATTTGACATGGTTCACTATGAGTTTAAAATTCAGTTTGTTTTTAACCCTTTTGAATATAATAGGTAACCAGTAATATATACATTTATTTAAAATTCTTAATGTTAAAATGTTCAATAAAATGAAAACAAATAGAATTTTAAACTTTTATGAAATCTGAGGATTAATTTTATTAATTAATCCTTTTTATATTTCAGCTATTTCAAATATATTCAGTGAAATAAATTATGTATATTTACAAAATTACAATCCTGAAAATGCAATCAAATTACATTACTTTTCAAGGTACGTAAATAATAGTTTACTCATGATGAATTAATTGGAAAATCCTTT
Organism: Odontocerum albicorne; assembly: GCA_949825065.1. Taxonomy (NCBI): domain Eukaryota; kingdom Metazoa; phylum Arthropoda; class Insecta; order Trichoptera; family Odontoceridae; genus Odontocerum; species Odontocerum albicorne. The sequence continues at coordinate 33,944,327 of OX463839.1, forward strand.
AAAATATTTTACAAATGTTTTATTTTTTCAACCATTCAGAAGAAATCCAAATATTTCAAGAAGAATTGAATATGGTGACACACAAATACTTCGAAGAATTGATTTGACTGGAGATAAACTGCTGAAAATTCTTATCCATGGCTGGGGAACCAATGCACACCATGAATCGAATATCCTGATCAGAGATGGTGGGAAATATATTCTTAATGTTTGTATAAACTTAGAACAATAATTTAATATGATTATTTTCGATAAAATGACACATTACAACATATTAAAATTACATGAATTTTATCTGGGATGTAGTCAAGATACTCAATTTTAATTTGGATGATTAATGTTTAACTAAAAAAAAATTATCATTCTTGAGAATTAATTTCTTTTAATTATTTTTTTTATTATATTTTGTGAAATCGCACAATTACCAATAAATTTTTCATGGGTTTTGATTAATTTGAAAAAAGTACTTTTGTGGTGATTTTTTTCAGAATAATAATAAAATGACAATTTATATGGTACCATCTAGAGAGCCGACTCTACTCTAGGTTGATCAATCTCGAGATTCAAATCCACTTTTATGGAAAGATAAAAATATTACAAAATAAATATAAATAAGTCAAGTGTAAGGATAGGAATGTGTGGTGGCTGCAGCTTTAGATTAGGAACTTCCCCGCATCTGCATATGTTTAGAAAAACATATTTGTTAAGAAAACTGTAGAAAACTTACCAAGGGAAGACAAATTACAAATAAACCTTAGTAGATCATCTAATATGTAATAGAAACACATTCGACTTTAAGTGTAGTGTAGTGTATTTTAGTATTGTTCATATATAATTATGAATTTTAATAAGACCTCCCAAAAAACTTTATCTTCAAGTGCTTCCTAAAGCTTCACGCGCTATCCATTTCTCTAACACTATGAAGAAGACCATTCCACGCCACAGGACCAGTAACAGTAAAAGCTCTATCATTGTATACTGCCCCATGAGGGACACAATATGATAATATGTATGGAATAAACTTTCTGAAATAATTTGATTATATTTTAGCATTTTTGATTCATTTCGATGCTAACATAATCGTGGTTGATTGGAGCACCGGTATGCAGCAATATCCAGCAGATTCCCTGGCCATGAATGTTGGAGTATTCCTTGGAAGGACGCTGGATTGGTTGGTAGACAGTGGTGTACCACTCGACAAGATACACATTGTGGCCCACAGCTTAGGCTCACAGGTTGCCGGGGTTGCTGGTAGACATTGTAGAAGAGGAAAGATATCTTATATAACAGGTATAACTTTTTTACTATACATCTTAAAGGATACTCGTATGAAGACTGCACACTTCCTGGTGGTCACACATCGAGAGAAATTTGAGGAATATGTAGATTGACCGAGAGACTGCCCAAATGAGAGAGCAATCTGACATTTACATACAACGAAATCGACCCAAAGTTATATGGAAAAGTAGAATTAAGAGAGAAAAATGTTGAAAAATTAAATTATTTAATTATTTGTTATATACACAAACCATGGTAGTATTAATATCAATATGGTTTGTGTATACGACAATTTTTTTTTCAATTTTATATTTTTGATTCAAGTATGAAACACATTTTTTTATTTGTAAATATCATAAAATTATTTGCCAAAAATTGTAAATTTACACTAAAATACCTTCTGATGAAAAACTGTAGCCTCTCTCTCTCTCTTGTATGGTATTCTTTTCTTCATATTTGTACTGATAATGCTTATACGTTGAAGAGTGTATCCAGAAGATATTATTGTATAAAGTATTATTAAAGCGAGCTTTCGGAATCAGAATGACTGCCATAGACACGTCCCTCGCTGGTTATTTATAAATATGTTTTATCACAAATTATTGTGCACAGAAGTAATAATACTCACACACATTAACATCAGCGAGAAATGACGAACTGTTTAACCAAAGTGGATCCCATTTTTGCTTTTGGGAACCATTGAGAATGGAACCAGGACAGGCCTCGGAGGAAAGCAAACTATCCTATAGCTATATTTAACCTATTCCATGTTTATCTCTGCTACTTATATTGATAGTATAATATTTTGAGACATTTGATGTGTGCTAGTGCCTACCATATGGAAGTGAAGTATGGACATTGAAAAAGTGTGATAGTGCAGAAAAAATGTGCATCTTGCGATGAATATTTAGTTTTAAGTATTACAATATATGATGAAGTAAGGATTGATCAAATAAGGGGATAACAGTATGCTAGAGATTGATGTTTTAGTGGAATTAAGAAATGAATCTTTAGATGGCATGAAATGAGTAAGAAAATGATATACAAGACTTACAAAACAAATATATTTAGAATGGAATGATTTGAAAGCGACAGAACACCGGAAAATGTGGGATACATTCTGACTAAGACAAAGGGGATAAGTATAACACACGTTCTGGAGCTCATTGAATGATTGACCACATTTATAGAAGAGGGAATATGAATGAATCTTTGGCCAAAGGCATTATATTTTGTTAGCATCTAGGATGTACTCGTATAATGCATTGCTAGACGACTGAAAGTCATTTAAAGCTCAGAGACACTCTGAATGAATGGCTCCTACCTCAGGGGATTGCTGAATCTGCGAAAATATTGTTGCACATTGTAAATAATAGAAAGAAATTATGACAGGGATCTTATTTTCTTTTGCCCATGGGTTGTTGTGTTAAAATGCAGAATTCTTAGTATTTATACCAATTTGAGTGTGGTTATTGTTTGTGGTATCTTGCTATTGTTGTTTTTTTTTCCAATTTTATTCCTTGAACTATTTAAGTGCAAATCTCAGATGAGAGCATTTAATTAACACATGTGATAAGCTGGTTGGCTTAAAACAAAAATTCCTTAGTCAGTCAGCCAGCAGGTCTATGGTATCTGAGAATAGTAACTATGATAAGCATGATGGGGAAAGGGGAATATGTTTTTATGATTTTTGAAATGTATATCTTTAAACTCCTGCTATGTTATTATTGTACCTTTCTTTCTTATGTAAAATAAATAAATAAGAAATATAAAAGTCTTTATGACTTGATTGATATGGATGAGGCAAAATCTGTTTGCAGTTAGAAACTTGTGGAGGTCTGTCTTGTCTGCTTACCTCAAAAAGGGCATGTGATGATGGTATATATTTTAAAGTTTCAACAAAAAAAAATTTTGCGTTCATTTCAGTATAATGTGTATTTAAAAAACATTTTGTTACTAATCATATATAATTTTTTCACTATTGATTTCAGCACTAGATCCACCAGGTGGAACCTGGGAAGATTCCGTTTATTGCCTCAACCGAAATGACGCCCAATACGTAGAAGTTATCCATACTTTCATTTCTGGAACCATGCTGTTGCATCCTGCAGGCCATACTGACTTTTATCCAAATGGAGGCTTTGATATGCCGGGGTGTGAGAATGATTTCTGGTGTTCACATGGAAGGGCTTACGAATATTATGCTGAATCTATTAACAGTGCTGGATGTACAGCAAACCAATGTATAAGCTTTGAAGAAATTTTGAATAAAAGGTGTACTTCACAAAATAAATTAACTATGGGAGGATCTTATCCAAAAAACGTGTAAGTACAAATAATTTTTTTTTAAATTTATGGTACATTAAATTACTCAATATTTTGTCTAAATAAAGCTCTATCTTATTTCTTTAATATTGATTTTAGTTTCCAATAATGAAAAATATTGCTGTTGTTGATGAATTTAACTTGATGAGCACTTTAGACTTTAAAAAAATGTAAAAATTTGTTGATGCTTTGAATTACTTTACATACATTATGATTTTAACTCATTAATATCCATGCTTGTGGAGTAAACGGATTAATGCAATATTTTTATGGGCCAAGTATTCAGACGAGAACTAGGCCTCTGTAAAAATTAATACTTAGTATCCCGGTCCCGTGATTTAACATGATAATCTAGATTTGTGTCAAGTCCTAGTTCTGTGTTTTCACGTGTTTGATACTTTTTCCAAGAAATACACATGACTGGCATCTAGCAAATATTTTTTTAAATAATTCAACCTTTAAACAATAGTCTCCTAATTTTTTATTCCCAACTTGAACCCTAGATATTGAAAACATATATGAATTGATTTATGATTGAGATTTTGAAGTTGCATCATCAGTGTACTGGGATGTGTCAGATTCCTGAAGATTTTGATATTGCATCATTAATGTACTGGGAAGTGTCAGATTCCTGAAGATTTTGATGTTGCATCATCAGTGTACTGGGAAGTGTCAGATTCCTGAAGATTTTGACATATGAATCTGGCGACCAACTACAATCTCTAGGTAAATGAGGCATCAGCAAAGAGGCATCCACTATCCTTTTCCACACTCTTCTCACCGCCACACACTACTACATGATTCTCGTTGTTGTCCAGATTTTTGAAAAAAAGAATTTCAGTCAAGTTTTCACTTAAGGCGTCTATTTAACAGCTTTCTGGATGGCTGGAAGAGATTGCCACATGGCAATAAACCCGCCAGGTTGTATAATTACGAAGTACTGTATACAATAAAAATTTATACTGTACATACAGTTTGCCTAAGTAAATTCTTGAGAGATTAGTAACAACTTCTTTAGTGTGTTAATTAAGGTTTGCATAAAAATATACTATGAACTCAGTCAAAAGTTTACTTATTATGAGATAATATTTGAAGATACAGTTTTTAAAATGGATTTCATCACTGCATCATATGCCACATAGAAGATTGAGGTAGGCATATTAAATATTTCAATGGAGTCAAAAATAATGTGTTTAGTGGGTTATATTTTTTTGTATATAAGGCCTAAGTCTAGTAATTTTAACCAGTCTATATCAGAGCACTCGTTACAAATAAACAGTCCCTTGGCAATAATTTGTTTCTATGCCAAACAGGGGATAGATTGCTAATGCTAATAAAAAAATCGTCATAATAATTATATTGGTTTAAAAAAACGTAGACTCAATTATTTAAAAATAAATCGTTTTTGTTTCAGCACCGGACTATTTTACACAAGGACGAATAGTCAAAAACCTTATTGTCCATATGTGGCATAATAAAAATAATTCTTAATTTATTTGTAAAAGACAAACCTGTTTCAATTTTGGATAAATTAAATTTTGTTTTGAATCTAATAAAAGTATATTGATTTCATTTTTTCACTATTCACAATTAGGAAAAAAGTATGCTACTTTGGATATATAATGCAAGGAGAAAAATATGAGTTCCTTCAACTGACATGGCTGGGAAAAATCCGTGTGTAAGAAGTGCGGAAAGAAGACGCATCTCCTGGTTAAAGAACTTAAGGTAGTGGTTTCACTGTTGCACTATATTTTTGTTCAGAGCTGCTGTCTCAAAGGTCAAGATAGACATGATTATTGCCAATCTCCGAAGAGAATAGGAAGTGTAAAGGAGAATAAAGATTTTAAGAAAATTATATGCTCTAAATCCTAGGGTTTTTTATAAACAAGTTTCCACTCTCTAAAAATAACTTTCCTTCATCATTAAAATTTTCCAATTTTCAAAAAAAAATAGGGATCTCTCCCCTTATGTTAACCTTTAGCGGTCCACTTTTTTTACTCTACCAGGTCCATAAAAAATTTACATCATTCTATGAGAAATTATGATTTACGAATTGGTGATTTGTTTTAAATTAAACACAATATTTAGACATATCTTTTTTATTTTACTGACATAAAATCCTTAATGTCGAGTGTAACTTTACATAAGACCCACGGGAATATAATGGAAGTCGAGTCAGACTCGATATAAGACCGCAGAGGGTTAAGATCGTCCTAACTTTTATGGTCCCCATATTTGGAAAGGCTAATTGAAGCAGAAGACTCATTTCCACTAGGAAAACAATATAGTGCTGAGAGTTTATAAGTTTGTTTTGGCATCAGGAGCTAATGTTACTGATATAACTTTGTATTCCAAGATTTCTAATTACTTGTATTATTACCAAAGTCCATGTATAATCAGAACTTTGTGGTGGCCACATTGGTTATTCTCAAGAATAGTAACATTTTATAGAATATATGATCATGAAAATTTATTTAGTCAATTTTGTGATTATATAATATTGTTCATATTTAGTTTCACAACAAACACCTAAATATGGCTACAAGATAAAACTACATTAACGCTTACCAGACTTCATGTAAGTATTAAACTCATCATTAACACCCCCATTTCTTCCATGGATCAACACTTTGGTGGCTCTGTCGGGAGAGAAATTGAGGTAGGTAAGCCCATCATTATCACCAATTCCAGTCAATTGTGGAGATTCATAATTACCTTTAAATTACAATAAAGTTATTGAAATATAAAATATCCCTTAAGTAATTCATAATTTTATAGGGAAAAAGAAAGAAAGTTGTATAAGTTTTACCTAAAATATTTAATATTTTTAATAATTTCGTCTTCATCAAGAGTAGGTTGTATTTGTACTAGATGACTGTACTGAAAGCATTTCCACTTAAAATAATAAAATTTAAAAATAATAAATTATATTTTAACCATTTCACACAAATAAATTAATAAATAAAGTGACCCACTGCATAAAAAACTGTTTTTTAGCAACGGTTCAATTGGTAAAAATAAATATGCTTAAATATTTATGATAATCCTTTTACAAAAATTATAAAAAAGGATCAAAATCGAAATAAAAGTAAAATTGAGGAAAATATTCATATGAAATTAGTTTATCATGTTTTCTTTCTCATTATATTGTATATCAAAAAGTGAGGTGAGTTTGCTATAAGGGATATTTATTATTTAATACATGAATGTGGTATGGCCATCTTATATCATGTTTAGAATAGTTCTTACAACTATTTAATACATGAATGTGGTATGGCCATCTTATAGGCCGAACATGGGATGATGTGTTCTTAAAAGCTAACGAAGAATTACGTGTAGTTAAAGAATGGATGGACTCAAATTTATTGACTCTAAATTCCCAAAAAACTAAATACATCACATTTAGCATATCTACAAGAACTCAAGCACCTACAAATAAATACATAACACTGCACACTTGTTCTCTGTAGTTGTGTTTCCTTGGAAAGGGTTGATAGTATAAAGTACCTTGGAGTTTATGTTGATCAGTTCCTTCATTGGGAGGTCCATATTAACACTTTGAGCGCAAAAATCAGAAAACTAGGATACATATTCCGTATGATTCGAAATGTGCTCAGTGAAAATATCCTTAAAAGTATATACTTCGCTTTATGTCAGTCAGCACTTTCTTACGGTATATCAGTTTGGGGGGGATGCACCTTAACCCAAAAACGCATATTGCAGGTTTCCCAAAAATTTATTGTGAAAATAATTAATAAACTTCCTGCTCGGTATCCCACGGCGGAGCTTTTCAGAGAGTATCAGGTCCTGAACATAGCCAATTTACATCTCAAATCCATTCTCTGGCACTACCATCGAGAGGAAGGGAAGATGCAGACTCAGTAGACACACATGACACGCATGGCAACTAATGAAATGTTCACCATCCCTAGAGTTAAAACCTCTTTTGCCCAAAGGCAATTAATTTTTGTTTTGCTTATTTGGCTCCCATTACATACAATGGCGTGCCGACTTCAATAAAGGTAAAGGTAGGAAAACCATTTAGACAGTCGATCGGAGCGTGGTTGTTATTGCGACAGGATTTTGAGTACTTGGGCTTTCAGGATGAATGACGAGTGGAAGGGATTTATGTGAGATTTGTGATTGTGTGCGGTATAGTGTGGGATGAATATTTTTGGTCTTTCTGGAGTGATGATGTGTGAGGAGTTGAATTTCGCAAGATGTTTCCAGTTGTAGTTGAGTGTCACTATCAGGTTGATGAGAGCGTGCAACGGGGTTTTGTTTCTGTGTAATCAAAAATCGGAAAGAAGTATCGATTTATTTTTTTCATGCTAAATATCCTCAGTGAGGTACAGGCAAAAGCCTAGTTTACTGGGGATACGACAAATGAAAGGCAACAAACCCAGATCTATTAAAATTGTATGTCCAAATCAAATTATCTGTTGTTTTTCTCAAATTGTGTATATTTCTTGTCATGTGTAATAATAAATAAATAAAATAAAAATATCATGTTTAGAATAGTTCTTACAACTATTTAATACATGAATGTGGTATGGCCATCCTATATCATGTTTAGAATAGTTTTTACAACTATTTAATACATAAATGTGGTATGCCCATCTTATATCATGTTAAGAATAGTTCTTACAACTATTTACACAAATTAATATGTTCGATAAAGTAATATTACAGCGTTATATATTTGTTTTTTTTTTTTCGTGCACTCCATGTAATTTTTTTCACTTGTGAGAAAACGAAAGTATAATTTAACAAATTTATTATATGCCTATTTTTTTCTAAGATTCAAGAAGTATTTTAAGAAATAAAAATGAAATATTTTGAATGGGCTAAAAATAAATTCATTAAATTGTAAAAAAAAGTACTTAATAATATTGTGATAAAAAATAGTGACATGTCTTTTACAAACATAATATTACATTAAAGCCACTAATCATTATAAAATCCCAAATATTATATAAGCAATGTATTTGTAATCTTATCAATTTTTGACAGATAAGGAATATAAATATTGTACAATACAAATTTTCCACAACCATAAATACGAGTAATAGTTTCCTTATCAAGCAAGATTGTAAACAAATTAAAAATAATATTGACAACTTAGGTATAGTCTTTATATTTATCAAATTAAAAAAACTTTATTTGATGTAGGTATTTTTTTATTTAGTATAAAATCTTATCAATAGAAATTCTTTCCATAACTATTAAAGATACAATCAATAGGTACACATTATATTAAAAAATATTTTATATGAGATTCTGCCAATATAAAGCTAATAAAACTACAGTCTAACAGGTTTATTTCAATAATTCATATTTAATACATTATTAAACTTCATTAGCTTTGGAATGAAAGCTGAACGATTTTGCTGATCTGCTAACAGATGGAGTATTCACTTCTTGTGACTGCTGGTTTGAGTCACCGCTACTTGCATTAGAGTCAGCTGTACTGGGTGTCAGTGAGGAGGCAGCTGTGACATTTGTTTTGCCAAAAGTGAGACCCAGCAAATTAGTGAAGAATGCTATTCCTTCTTCAGCAGATTCATTTACAGCTTGAATTATATCGTCAGCGTTTAAGCCTTCAGGAGTTTCAGAATTTTCAGACTCACTTTCGGATGGGGCACTAAAATAATAAAGTAAAATTGGTATTGATTGATATAAATATACTTTATAATATATAATATTAGAAATAAACTACATATATACTATCACACAATTTCTCTAACAGAGTAGATAGAGAGGAACGAGCACCAGACTATACTATCTCGACACACATCCTTAGCCTCCTTCATATAAAATATCCATACACCTTCTCATACAATTTCTATGTTACCTTCTTTCAGAAAATAATTTCAGAAACGATCCAACAATAATCTTTTATTTTTCCAGCACACATTTCAAAATAGCTCCAAAGGAGCTCCAACCAAAATTAAATTGTTATCATCAATTATTTTCTATGGATATATCATAATAGCAATCATTAAATGATATCGAAGCAACAGTTATAGTATACTACCTTCCTCGTGATAAACACTAGGCCAGATGTGAATGAATACTAATACAATTATATTTTTACATACTATCAGGTCACTTCCCTATCGAGGTAGCCAGAGAGGACAGAGTGCCAAATAATAGCTCATACAGTTACTTTTATTTGTCTTACACCTTAACTATCCTTCTTTTAAAATTTTATTCTCTTGGTCCAACAATATTTTTCTCAGTAGTGTTCTACCATGACTTCCTCTCATGCTTATATTATATATTTTATTAGTCAGTCTTACATCACCCATCCATTCAACAAGTCCAAACCACTTCACCGTGTTATTTTTCCCCCTTTAAAACACATCGGTTTTAAACTCACATTCATTTTTAATATTTCTGTTTTTGTCATACATTAACACTTATTCGTCTCAGTGCACGCATACTATATATTATATATAACTTTAATTGGACTCTTTTTATTAATTATATCCGTCCATGTTTCATTCTTATTCATTTTTAATATTTCCGTTTTTGTCATACATTAACACTTATTCGTCTCAGTGCACGCATACTATATATTATATATAACTTTAATTGGACTCTTTTTATTAATTATATCCGTCCATGTTTCATTCTTATTCATTTTTAATATTTCTGTTTTTGTCATACATTAACACTTATTCGTCTCAGTGCATGCATACTATATATTATATATAACTTTAATTGGACTCTTTTTATTAATTATATCCGTCCATGTTTCATTCTTATTCATTTTTACTAGGATGTATTACTTTTTCTAAAATAATAATTCAGCTTGATAACGAGTATGTAAGTATACAAGACAATATAAATATATTTACCTCCCCTTCTTATGAGCTCTTCACGTAGAGTCTAAATGTAAATACTAGGCTCAGAATTCAGGCAACAGAGTTGAGATTTCAGCCTGGTAGTGGGAAAGTAACTCATACATTCAATAAAAATTAGGAAATCTGAACATGAACCTCCGTCAAATGAAAAACGAGAGAATAAGCTTACATCCTAAGATTAGACTTTTCAAGGCCTGCTAAAAAGGAATAATACTAGTAGAGAGTCGAAGAAGTTTGTATGTGATAAGAGGCTAGGACTGGATTGGGTGGAGTTGAAACAGTTGACCTGAGACTGAGATAAGTTAAGATTAGCGCCGGCGAAACTACGAAAAGAGAAGGTAAAGACAATGATGATGATGAAAAGAATAATTATGACCGAAGCCATAGGTATACATGTATACTGCCGAAAATTATACAAAAAATTATGTGCTATTTAAGGTGTGTAGCATAGCGTGGGTTTCAAACTGTCGACCTTTTGCATCTAATTCTAGTATACAACCACTCGACCAAACACCTAAAATTGAAGATAATTTAAAAATTAACCCACCTGTCAGCTTCTTCAGTAGAATTAGTTCTCATAGGCTCCATGACCATTCCGTGGGCCCCGGAACGGAAACATCCTATTGGGAACTCCAGTGTGGGCTCCCCAAGCAGCGTGGGCTCCAGCAGTACGCATCCTCGAAGCCCGTCTGCCGTAGGCGCTAGTTCAGTGATGCGCGCGCATAGTTGAGCCACCCTGTTCAGCAGGTTCATGCAGATGGGTTCTGGTTCCGGACCTGGTAAAATTATTTATGTGTTGAATTGGACATGCTTTTAGATATGAAAGCAACGATTCAATAAAAAAATACATTTATTCCATTTATATTCGTAGAACTACTAGTTATTATAACCCGTCAATAATGACGATTTTTTTTCAATACGAAACCTTGTTTGTCTATTCTAATACATTTAGTAATAACGGATAATAATGTAGTAAACGGTGCCTTGACTGAGCGGTTTAATATTTTAAAAGGGGTAAAGCAAGGATGTGTCATGTCATCCTGGTTGTTTAATAGTTATAATTCGTGTATGAAGGAACTACAGTGGTCAATGAGTGACATTCAAATGTCGAATGGAAAAGTATGGTTGGATCAAGTATATGATATTTTGAAAGAAGAAAATATAAAAAGTCGTGAGCACGTGTATGGATGTAGAAGAGGCGAAATATGTATGTTGCGATAGGAAAGTCTGACGTTCTCTCCTTCCTACCCCGATAGGGAGACGGCGTGATGGTATGTATGTATTTTATTAAAAAAAACTTATTGCAAATTAAGTTCATTTACTTAACACATGTTTTCCACCTTGTACTTTAATTTTCGATATAAAAAAGATACATCATATGTTATTAATACAATTATTAGTGAAAGAGTACGTAAGCTTTATTTTTAACTTTCACTTGGTAATGACATATGAAAAAATAACTTACCTTTGACGATCCGACTGTGGAGCAAACTGTTTCCATACGATATATTGACCGCAAATTCTTCTTGTGAGATGTACTTCATTCTTACACAGCCTGAAATCGAATACAACCTTGTTAAGATAATTTTATTTTGTGTGTATGTGTATGGAAATGCCACACATTCCATACTAAAAAAACCTACCTATATGATATAAGAAGATCAAACGACTCCTGTAAAGTCTCCAAAGGGACCTTTTTCCTAAGAACCTACTGCACGTTATCTAAAAGCCTCTATCGTTGTTTACTCAGAAGCTTTCTTTCGTGATGTAAGGCTTGCATGATGATCTTTGTGGACCGGTGTCAACTGAAATCTGCTTCCATAGTTTATCCGTGTCTGGTTCATTTTCGAGTTTCTTTTATCTTAACTTCCACTTTCCTGCAGCCTGTTTTGAGCTAGAAATATTTCGAGCTCAAAACTAGTATTTGATGTTCAAAGCTTAGCAACTTTTGTTGGACAATATGACCTACGCTTTGGACCCATATGTATTTAATTTATACATGCATTTATTTGATTATAAATACTAAAATGATTTCTTTAATGTAACATCCAATTCTTTGAAGCATAAAAAAAGTTAAAAACTTCAAATTAAATCGATGGTGAAAGATTAATTAAAAGAAACTGTTATTTAATATAATCTTTGTGTATATACAATAGAAGCAAAACGAAATCTGCTGATTATCATATTCTTATGAAACTATTAATTAATGACATGGCACTTTCTATTCAACTATTCATATCATTATCCGCTCATCGATGTGGCGATTACTTTTTTTAATCTTAAATTCTGATATTTTAATCAAATATCATCACCATTGTTACATGTATATCATTCATTATAACTGTTCTTAATCGTATAATCGTAATGAAATATTTCCTCAGTCACGCCCATATACAATTTGATACATCCTCTCTTAAAGCTTTATACGTCTCTTTTTTTTAAAAAAAAAGGTAAATGAATTATAAGAATTGTCTCGTAGTTCCATTTTCACGAACTTTTTGGCAGGATTTTATTTTCCTGATTCTCTGACTTGATTATTTTAATTGTGAATCTTTAGATTTACCAAAAGTGCAATATTTTGACATTACCTTATTGTTATGATTTTATTTTATTTCACTAGGCATTAATTTTAGTTTCCTTACTAAAGTTTTTCCCACGCATTCTTTCTATTTAACGCTAAAAAGACATAAAATTAATATCTATTATTATCAATATGAAATAATATTCAGTCATACGAGTACAATATGTCGGCGGTCGTAGTATATCGACTGTGTATTCATGCAAATCAAGTGGGCGCCCCAGTCTTTAATTACTCTAGAATTCATTTCCCGACAGGTTTTTATTTTAGGCCATTTTACACCTGAACTGATGTTTTTCTGTGGATTATATGTTGCGTATAATATATTCTTATAGCGTTTTTAGCAATTCAAAAAAGCGCTATATAAAGTTCTGTCTAACGAAATACTGCAGCAGATTAAACATGTCAATCGTTTTGGAAGTCTAATACCCTTACCATTGAAACTTTGGGTTTAATTCATCAAGATTATGTGTTTGTTGAAATACGACAGCTTGCATGCAAACAAATCAATACACGCGCAGGCTTCTTTCATCCACAGGATGATAATACTCGATTATGAAGGATAGCCTATCTATTAGATATTATGAATGAAAACAAGCTAAGTCACAACAAACATTTCTCATTGTACTCATGTATAAGTATACACCAACCCCTTTACTTGAAACATTATTCTATAAAACTACAAATACATTAGTCTTGTTTGTGCTCCCCTGAAGATGAGGTGAAAGCCTTGAAACAGGTAGGGTTATACCGTCACAAAAAAGTGGAATAAACAGTGTTTGATAAAAATAAATTACAAATGCATTAATGTAATGCTGTCCATTTTCAATTCATAGAACTATATTTTTTCAGGAAATTCAGTTTTAAGGTCATTGTACAGCAAAACAGTTTTCGCTAAGTAAATAAATAAAGGCTTATCAAAGGGTTTAACTTTGATTTGCCTAATAAAATAACGCGTACTAATTATATGGAATATAATATGAGTACGCACGAATATAATATGAGTACGCACGTTGAGCTATGTAGTCATAATAAATAGCGAATATAATATGAGTACGCACGTTGAGCTATGTAGTCATAATAAATAGAAAACGCAATGAAACTGTGAAAAAACATTGCATACAGAAAGAATTACTGAAAAAGGTAAAATTCTACTAACCGGGTCCACCGAGATCGATGAACGTGAGGTTAAAGTCAACGCAGCAAATGCAGGAAGGTCCGTCACAGAGGCAGTTTCTCTGACCCCCTGGCGGGGCGGAGTCTTCTTCGGCACGTAATTCCGCACCCTCCTTTCCCAGCAAGCTCCATTCTAATAAATCTGAAAGTATTTTTATTTATTACTCATTAAAAATACAATGATATTTACTTGTAAAAATGGCTATCGACTAAATTACATAATATATAAAAATAAATATAATAATACATATTCTGAAGTGATAAGGGATATTTGTATATTTATCACTGATGATAAGATAAAGAAGAGCATTTTGAGATAGTTGGAGAACGCGAAACGAATGAATTATGAAAAAAATAAGAAAACAAGCAGTGCAAATGTAAGTGGAAGGTGAGATCGAGGATGAAAAATGTAGCAAGATTGGACTAAGTGAAAGAAATTTTGAAAGAAGGAATAATGAAAAGTAAGAGACATCATAGGAGCTGTACGAAAAGATGGCTTCCTTGGTGAGCGGCGTGGTGGTACTAGTATGTAATGCACATTCTCAAGCAGATATCGTTTCTGGCTTTCCCAGTTCACTGTTCTTTTTTTCCCTTTACTGCCCATACTTTGATGCTATTTTTTTACAAACTTACGATAAGTTGATTTTTTTTTGCTGCCATTGAACTACCTTTATTTCATTTTGTCTGGTTGGCTGGAAGATACTGCCCGCAGGTAATAAACTAGTTAGAATGTTACACTAGTGAATTATAAATCAATAAACCTTGGCTTGTTTTGTACTTGAGTATATTTTTTTCCTTTTCGCTTAGAGAGCAAACTCTCCCCAAGGGCGCTCTAGCTCGGGACTCGATCTCACTATTATTAAACGAATCTGGTCGGCAGCTATATCATCGCCCGAGCAAATCGTGTTTATTAGGCCTTAAGTGAAAGATTGAAAACCAAACTGAAAAACTTAAAAAAAAATCTGGCTTCCAACGGGAATCGAACCCGCAAGGTTTTTTTGTCTAGGGTGCTCTCGAGTGTTTTCCTGCGTGAAATTATGAAACTCTTAATTCACGGCCGTTGTCCCTTGCATGTGCTCATACCCTCCGCTTTATCGACACCCTTTAAGTTTTGATATTAAATGTTTACATAATTCTTCACAAGACAAAGCACTATTTCAAATCAGTCGTCTCCCTAGGCTCATTGTCTGTTTTGAAATAGTTGACTTAAATCTACGAAATTCACACAACAACAAGCCAAACTATATCCGCTAGTGAGATTAATGATATTAAGAAAAAAAAATAGACGATTTCACTGAAACACTACACTCAAAACTGGGCATTTTTGGATTTAACCCAATCTATCGAAATATTTAAAAAAATATAAATGCGCCGCGGTCCAACAAATATAAAATGAACAAACTCACCTCTCATACACATGTTAATTTATCACTTCACAATTACACAAAACACTGGAATTAGAAGACGATGGTGAACATTTCAAAAACTCTCAGTCTAACAAACTATCGTTCCTTAATTCTATAGGGGAACTAAAGTGACTCGCTAAAGGAATTATGTTTATTTTGGCGTATTATCCAAATTTCTCGCTGTAAAACGGTCACATTAATTGGTTGGTTAAAGCGTGCACATCTCTGCGATATATGATAGAGTAACTACTCCAACTGTTCTTCTTATAGTTAATACGGGTCTGACTACCGTTTGTAGATCATGCTTTAAGTCATAATATAAGTATTTTATCGCATATAACCTACGTTGTTATTCTCCATTTATACCAGAACACGTGTATCCTATTGACGTCCTGGAGCATGGTTATATTATATTGTTGAGTTCTTGACAGTTTACAATCTTCAAAACTGAATCTGTTTTTAATAGTTGTTTCGAGTTTAAAAACCATATTTATCTGTGGCACTAATCCCAATACATTTTAGAAAATCTTTTTTCTTGGAACGAAATGTTGGGAAAATGTCAACTTTCAATTTTATTCGTTTCTCTTGACTTCTATAAAAGTTTAGATGAACCATTGATGCCCACACTATTCAACTTTCTCTTTCAATCGTTGAACTTGTTTTTCTCAAGCCTTAATGTGAATGTGTAGAGATTGAGTTTGTTTAATATGAGGCATATAATATCTTCGCTGTTGAGGTGAATGTTATTATCTTAAGGTTTTTTGAAATAATTTAATGTAGACGTACATTAAATACTAAATAAAAATTTAAAAAAAAAAATATATTAATGAATCAAATCTAAAAATATTTATGTTTCAAATATATAATATAAATACTGAATCCGTTAATAATCCACTAATTCTTCGACAAAAGTTGTAGAAAATATATATTTTCTGGAGGAAACCCGGAAAATATCCAAAAAATATAAAGGATCTTAGTTTAATAAAAAATATAATGATTTCTAGTTGGTTATATCATATGATAATAAGCCAACCAGGTTGTACGGTATACAATTTGCATACAGTATAATTTTTTTGCTACCTTCGTGACGTTTGAAATTTGTCTTCCACTCTAGAATTTTGGATTCAATTCCTAACAAAA
Source organism: Odontocerum albicorne (assembly GCA_949825065.1). Taxonomy (NCBI): domain Eukaryota; kingdom Metazoa; phylum Arthropoda; class Insecta; order Trichoptera; family Odontoceridae; genus Odontocerum; species Odontocerum albicorne. Next base: position 33,961,099 of record OX463839.1, read on the forward strand.
TCCAAACAAGTTATTACCTATTGTATTGTCAACATGTACAAAAACGAAACACGAGTTACATGAATACTTGTATTATATTTTCATTGTGTATAGTACAGCCTGGCAGGCTTATTGCCATGTGGAAATATCTTCCAATCAGTCAGAAATATGTTAAAGAGGCCTTAAGTGAAAACTATCCTGTTTTTAAATCTGGGCTCCAACGGGAATCGAACCCGCAACTCCCGTGATGGGAGACGGGCGCCTTACAAACTAAGCCACGAAGTTTGTCACAGAGGTCCTACTTTAGTAGCTTTAAACCTGAAAGTTCGTCTAATGAAGCTAATCTTCACACCACGCTCCTCAACCCCTCCCTATCACCATTGAGGGTATGCTAATGAATGATATTGTAGCAATTATTTTAATTTTGTATAAACTCGTATATTATGATGAACTTAATTTCATGACTCTTTGGAAAATTATTGAATTTCAAAATTGGATTTTTCTTCTGAGGAAAATAAATCGACACATCCGCTTATACATACATTAAAAGCATAAAAGAAATTGTTTATTTCATTAACGGTATAGTTTTAATATTTCGAGAAACTGTCACGTTACAATATTGACGCATCGAGTCACGATTTGCATACAGCGAATTGGACCGCAAACTTTCTTTGGAGTCTGCCCTACTTCTTCTCAGTATGTGAGTGAGTCGTGAATCAGGGCCGTCATTTTCTTGAAAACAATGTGAGTTATTTGCGGAGACAAGACAATAATGTTTTTTTTTAAACGGTACGGTAATTTAACAAAACAGATATAAGTAGATTATTTCAGAGTAATCCAAAAATTATTCATAAAAAAATCACTGAGTTAATATATTTTTAATTGGAATACCAAGGCAACGCCAGTAAAATGCGTATTTCATGCTTAAATGATGTCTTAAAAGTTGTTATTCCATACAAGTCTATATATTTTATTGCACTAAACATCTTAAACAGGCTGTCAGAACGTGTTCTATAATATACGGGAGAATAACTGTCACGCGAAGGTTCGGTGGGCAGAGGAAGCGCTAACATATAAGGACAGCCTGTGCGAGTCTAGGAGTAGGTAGCTCAAGATAGGGGAACGTGAAGATACATCAGCTCTTAGGCTAAATAGCTAGACGTATGAGAAATAGTCAACGTGCTACGAACATGTGTCAGGATAACCAGGTGGCTCAGCAGGAGCCACATGCCTGCGGAAAGGAGTGTGCATCTAGGAACGGACTGTTTTCTCACAGAGATCTCACGATCGACATGAAGGAGCAGTTCGATATTAGCGTTGGTTTTGTGATTCTAAACTATGAGACCCAGCAGCGACGAAAAGTCTCAAAACAAGTGTGCGTTGAATCATTTTTAAATCTATATGTCTATATAGCCGTTGTATCCGACGTATTCATGAACGGACCCGACCCACATATTACCTGTTCTAAGATAATTGAGGTAACATTGAGACACTTTGTATGAGACATTTTTTAAAGATAGAATTATGTAATGAAAGGCCATTTTATTGGTTACCTAATATTTTTGGACACACATCATTGATCTAACACATGGTTAATCAACATTTCAAATAAATTAAAAAATAATGTATTGAGGTAAATTTTGTAAATTTTATAAAATGTACTTTCTTCTTAGTTTCTTTCTACTTAATGTAATATACTTTACGAATCCTCTAGATGTGGTGAAGATTTTGTGGCTATCAAATGCTTAATTTTTTTCCTGTACATCGCCTGTAAATTGTTTTTGGATGTATTTTTATTTTGCTGTATTTAACGTCCATCACAAGTATCTCCCATACTCATTGGGTCTCTTCAAAATACTATTATGTATGTCCAAACTATTTCAAGTGACTCGATATCATAATATCGGTTTAAATTTTTTTTTAATGTTTCAGTTCTCTCCGTCATCTACCATTAATTTCAAAATCCTCATTTTCGCTGCATGTTTCTTAAATTTCTACGTTCTAGTGAGAAGTGTACACTAAACACCATACAACAAACATTAAGGGTTTTATGATACTTTTCCAGATCCCACCCGGCTCCAGTAATATGTTTCCATATAGACTCCGCTCTGCTTAAAATATTTGTCATCCCTTAAGAATAATGAAAAAATCTTTAATAGATGATGCTTTATTTTTATAGTTCTGCTTCCACAAGATATGCTAGAGAAAGTCAATTTTATCAATAATCTAAGGATATCATCTCCAACATGGAGCGATACGTGGATTTAAAAAAAAATGTTTTGAAATCCATTTTGGTTACCTTACCATGACAATATTTCTTAAGAATTTTGGAGTGTCAGAATACATTTGTCATTTTCATAAGTTGGTTAGGCACTTAATTCTATAAAAAGATGATTTGTTTTACCCATTGTGAAATGCATAAAAATATTTATAAAAGCAAACAATATATAATTATCAAGTTGCTCCGATTTTAAAAGAAGGTAAAACGAGAAGAATGAACAATAAAATATAATACATGACGAGATGTATGAATGCGGGGGAAGTGAGATTTGTGAGCAAGGATTGAAAAGTGATTTATTTATTATCAAAGATTTCGGTTTTAATTTTGTGGAACCATATTATATTATTCAACGATAAATTAATTTGTTATTCTAATAATTACATTAATCCACGATACATGTATTTCTACCTCCTATTCCGATAGGATTATTGCATATAAGTTATTTATAATTTAATATGTTCTTATTGACTATCCTGTAGGAAACACGGTGTAATGATACATACTATATGTATATAAAAAATTATATTTGGCAGATAAAAAAGATAACTAAAAAAACTTGTAATGCACCCATTATAAAAACCCCACTTTAGTCTCACTTTTTACTCGTGTGGTAAGAAATATACTTTCAGTAAATTGGAATAATATTTTTTTCTCTCAAGGATAGTTTATTTCGTTAGTGCGCGTGCCATTCATTATCCTAGCGTTGACTCTGAAGCCGAAAGCTGTGAGTCAACTCACTTGACCCGCCGTGAAAGTTCCATTCTGGCTGAAGAATGAGGGCTGACAATTATTATTGTTTATCGCTCTTAAGAATTATATCCGTTTTCATATAGATATACTCGTATATACTCCGTCACGGATATATCTGTATGCTTTAAAGGCAATTCATTATAATTGTGAAAAGGAATATTACATTTAAATTATTTTAAAGTGTAGATTTAACTGAAACTATTGGTCAATTGGCATATGTGTCATAGATAAATGGTCCTTATATTTTATACTAGTTATTATAGAAAATCTATCGTTTGTCGATAATCACCATGCCCTAGTTGGTAAGGTGCTTACTTCAACCCGGGGGTTCGGTTTCTGATGGTACCCGAAGAAAATAAAATAACTGGAACTCAGTCTGGTCAAAGAGATCTGGTAACGATACTCACAAGCGTTAGACGTATGTAAATGTTGTTATCCGATTATATTACCAATACGTGCGATTACCAACCGCCAGTTCCGTGCCTATACAAATGATTCTATGCCGAATTTTGTATCCCATGCACTGCAATATGTTCGAATCATCAATTTGGATGTGATTTGAAGACTGCCAGTTATTTTGATAAATATTGATTGAAATCCAATTTTTTTTACAAAATTTAAATATGTTGAATAATAATATTCAAAATAAATAAATTATTTTTTCTAAAATTAAATTACACGAGTTGATTGTTGATAGAACTTTCAGACAGTATATTTCTCACATATCATATTTTTTTCATTTAAACAATAACGCATTATTTTACTGTAGATATAAAAGTAACGAAATCATAGAATTAATGATGAAAACATTTATATTTGTTGAAAATTTATTCAATCTTTTTCTTCACGTTCCTCTCCACGTTGTTGATTGGCAATCATGGCTATTTTAATTTTGTCTGCAGCTGCTCTGAACAATGTGTCCATGCTACAGTGGAATCTCTCTCTTAGGTTCCTCAGCCAGAAGTTCCATTTTCTTTCTACACTTCGTTTTCCTTGTATCTTCGCCTGCAATATGACTTGGATGATTTCAGATTAGTTTCCTCTCATGAAATGCCCAAAGTAGTCCTCTCTCCTCTTAATGCAATAGAGTATTTTTTTATCTATTTTCATGAGTCTGAGGACCTCTTCGTTGCATATTTTGTCAACCCAGGAAATATTTAACATTTTCCTGTAGCCCCACACTTGTTTTTATTCGTTTAGTAGTGACTGGGGTGAGTGACCAAGTCTCCACGACATAGAATACCACTGAAAAGAGGTAACATCGTTCAATGCGCATTGTTAATTTGAGGTTGAAGTCTCTATTATACAGAATAGTTTTCATTTTGAAGAAATAGTTCCGTTCCATCTCAATTCTGATTCAGATTTTCTTTACGAAATTCGTATTTACGAAAAACACATTATAAAATATAATATATAATATATTATTCACACTTTTTTAGAGTAAATAAATTAAAATGTAGGTAGAAATATTTTTTTCAGAAAACTACAATAAAATATAGGAATCCTTGTTTAAACATTATTAATAAAAAAACACTCATTTTTAATCCATGAGAATTTAACCATTTTTTATAAGAACACTTTCTATCTTAAAAATCTTTATATTATTCTTCTAAAAAAATATTCAATATTTTATTTTAATAGATAATAACAATCATTTAGATTTTACCAAATCATAAAATTTACTTGATGTCGGATAATTTGTGATTTTTAAAAATCATTAGAAAAATATTTGTCCCACGTTTTCCATTAAGATATTTGAAGTCGTTTATAAAGAAAACGTTATATTTTGAGATATGTGTGCAAGTCTCAATAAAAATATTGCAATTAATATCGTTTACACCAGTGTTTCTTAACCGTATTGAAAGAATCGCCCCCTTTGCCACGGTAAAATTATCCAGCGCCCCCCCCCACAAAATGCGAAATTCAAATTTACACTTTTCTTCACGTATGTATTTTATGCAATCGATTTCCTACTATAAATAAAAAAATGGGATAAACAAAAATAAAACACGTGATTATTTTTATAAATATTATCTATTTATTGCCTTTTTTGTCATATTAACATTACACACAACATTATAATATTATTTCAATAAAAAATAAATGGTAATGAGATCCTCTTCACTTCGTCTCATGTGATTGCACCAATTTCGTAATATTAGGTTCAAATTTACTTAAATACAATCTCAAATCTCCTCTTTGGCTTATTTGTAATCGATTTCGTAATTTTTTTAATATATGCATTACTGCACTAAAACCCTTTTCCACTAAATACGACGAAGGAAATGCTATGATGGGTAATTTTACTTCTTTCCACAGAAGAGGGTATTGATGGCGAAAACGAACCCAAAAAGCATCATAATCACATTGATTGAATATTATTTTAGCCTCACAGTCATTTTGTAGCTCAATAAACTGCTCTTTTAAATTTTGACTGACACTTTCTATGTCTGATAAAAATGGATGAATTAACCGAGCTGGTATTGTGTTACAAGTTCCTGCAAGTCTTTGAATCGTATTATCATATCTTCGATAAGGGCGTCAATGTGGCGTGGCTACAGTATGTTTCCAAATCAAAATCCTCGAGCATATCATCTTTTAATTGTTGTAAAGAAGGAAACTGATGGAATTCTCGCCGACTAAGATTATTTTTATATAACTTAAGTTTATTGATAAAGCTTAGTACAACTCCTTTGGCTTTAATAAGACTGATATTGTTTCCTTGAAGTTTCGAATATATCCGAAAGATAGGCCACATCATTTCGTAGTAATTTTAATTCAATGCATATGTTTTCACTGTTTACATCCAAAAACTCTACAATTGTATCAAACAGTGCATAAAATATTTTTAAACAATTTCCTTTCGATAGCCATCTTACTTCTGTATGTAAGATAAGTCTTTCGAATTCTTCATCATTTTCTTTACACAGTTGACGGAATAATCTATCATTCAAGGGAGAGAACTTTATTTTATTGATAACTTTTATAACAATACTCATCGATTTGTGAAGACGATTTGTGAAGACTAAATGTTGACGGTGAATGATGCAGTGAATTGTTAGAACATTTGGTGCCACATTTTTCAATCTTGATACAAAACCACGATGCCGACCAACCATCGCTGGTGCTCCATCAGTAGCACAAGCAAATATTGATGCACCAGTCGAGTAAGTAGTAAGTAATTTTGCAAATAACATTTCTTCAATAATTTTTTCATTCTTCACAAATCGTACATAAGCGAGTACTCTCATCCAATTGTAATGAAAATTCGTTGGACTGTAGTTCATCACATAGTTGAATTTCGATATCACTTGCCATCTCATCAATTCTTATTGAAATTGTATCATTGCTCAATGGGACTGAAGAAAGAATCTCTCGCTGGTTTTTCCCGATCATATTATTAATGAATACACGTATAGCTGGTAGTATTAATTTTTCTCAATATATATGTGGTGCACCACATTTTGCAATAATTTGTGCTATTTCATAAGACACCATTAGTCCTTTATCATTCCGACTTGAAATCTTCTTAAAAACATTACTGAGAGTATTGCGACTATCAAATGTTTTCTTAAGTTGTTGAAAATACGATATGTCTTTATTATTATTGTCGGGATGTTACTAATACTACAAAATGTTCCTTTAACCGCGCCGTGATGGCTTCATGGCCTCGTTAGAAAACACATGTTGACAGAATAAACACATTGGCAATTGTTGATTTGTAGGAGATGAAACAAAACCAAATTTTAAATAGTCAACTAAATATTGTCGACACTTTTTCTGTTTGACTGACATCTTGAAAAAAGGGCTAATCTATGAAGAAATAATTTTAATACAGAAGAACTCACATACACCAACAGAAATAAACGCGATCGCCCCAAAGGACTGACAGAAATGACTAATTTGTAATGTGCAGCAAAATCGCTTTGCATGCCACAACGCCATACATAGAAAAAATAAAATACGCATGCGCATGAGCGCGCATTTTGTATCTCTCTTTCATGTGACATAGCGCTAACTGTCAAACGCAACATGGTAACCCGATCGCAATATTTTATTCGCGATTGTGTACGCGATGATTTACAGTGATGATGTGTGCAGTGCACGCACCAATTGAGCATACCTTATTTTTTTATTTCGACATAACGCCCACTGGAACTGCTGCAGCGCCCCCTAAATTCTAAAAATTTATAAACGCCCCCCCAGACCTCTAAAACGCCCACAAGGGGGCGCTAGCGCCCCCGTTAAGAATCACTGGTTTACACGTACATAAAAATATGTCTAAGCTTAAGTCTAAGGTTAAATCAACATACATTAAAATATATAAATTTAAAAATACTTTCAAAACGAAAATAATAACTTTTCGCCTTTTTTTCTCCGAGGGAAAATGTATGTGAACTTGATTAATACGAGTATTTACGAAAATACAGATTTTGATTTTTTCAAAATCTGTTATATTTATCAACATATGAACTTTTACAATCAATATGATTTTAATCTCTAACAAGGTTATATAAAAAAAAAGGATCAAATAATTTACTAAGCAGCCTCCGTAACCTAGTTTAGTATGCATATGCCATATTCTCAATTCGGGGGTGGCGGTGTTCGATTTTCGTTCTTACCCAATTGTTTTAAAAAGTGTCTTAGTCTATTTTTCACATAAAGCTTGTTTAACATATTTCTGATTGGTTGGAAGGATTGCAATATATTCGTACTAAATAACTGTATGCAACGGAAGTGAAGTATAACTCAATTTTTGTACAAAAGATAAATGATAAAAACAACATTATTGCCTTGGATTCTTCTTTTCGTGTCAAATGTACTCGTATTAGCCACTTGCACCGAGAATTCTGTCATCTGGTCTGCACTGGGTGTTTCACAGATCAAGTCCTTTTCAGTGCAAGACACTGGGCCCATCAGGCAGTGCTTCAAGAGTCATTCATTCGCCGTAATGACGTGTTGTCCATGGTTCTCCATATTTCTGTTCGGAGCTTACAACGAGACTTCTAGGTTCTCCAGGGTATTTCAGAGCTAGGTAGTAATGCTTCTAGACAGGCGATACACTCGTTGGGGCCAGATGTTCATTTCCACTCGTTCATCCTAGCAATAGTAGGAGGTTATTACAGAAGTTTTAGTGGCTCTAGTGCCTTTGCCTGCTTTCATACCATAGAATACAGTAAATTCTTATTTATTGAGATATTGAAAAATAAAATAATATACTTTTGAAAACACATCAAATGCTTTTATAATGACATGTGGGAGTTCAGTTTAGTGAAGATGGAGTCACATGAAGAAAGACAAAGCATTAATTAAGGAAAGTTTTAACTACTTTACTGAATAAGGAAATAGAAAGTATTAACTTGGATTTCAGCGTAAATAATAATTGTGTATTAAAATTGACGCTCGTGCAAACAATAAGACAAAGCGACGAGGCTCTCCCTTTAATTAAGCAATTATAGTAGTTAAAGCGGTACAGCGACGATGAGGTATATTTTCACATACACTAGAAAAATCACAATGAAAAGATATCATTTAGATTTTTTATTAGGTTAACTAGAAATATAATGGAATTGTTAGTGTATACCATATATGGTATTTTTCGCGTATTAGATTTAAACACCGTACAATAACGTACGAGTATGTATTGTTTATATTTTTTATTTACTTTCTCGTTTTTTCAGAATGTTTAATTTAGCATTGGCTGAATTCAAAGATTGAGTTACGACCATACATTTTCTTTCTCGTTTTTACAGAATATTTAATTTTATATAGGCTGTTTGACTTGGATTCAAATATTGGGTTATCCCCATAAATTTTATACTGATTATGAAAGTATGCGAAAAGTTTAAATATTCATTTTTTATTTTGTGATTTGGCGCCTCAGAAAATAGAATGAAAATTATCAAACTTATAATTTGCGCACTTGTGATACAACATATGTAATTGAGTATAAACCTCATAACTGATTCTTTTATTTAATCTCATATCATCCAATATTTATACTTTGATTTAAGATTATGTTTTAACGTTTTTGTAATGTAAGTTCGCTAAGAATAAAACAATAATTTTACCATCTGATGAAAATAATGTTTGTGAAATACTCGACTAAAAGCGTTTCTTTGAAAATAATTAAGTAATAGATCAATAATATAATATATTGATTTTCAAAAATAGATCCTACCATGTAGATTTTACAAAATGAATTTTCGAGTATAAAAATATAAACTTTTGTATATACTTTTGAAAACACTTATACGAGTATTATATATTTTCTAGTTTTAACTGATCACCCCCGGCCACCCCGAGTGAGTTTACTGCGATTCCACAGTCGTAAGGCAAATGCCGGGATACGACGTACGCAGACGCATTCCTTCTTATCCCATACACTTCATCATGGGGAAAAAGCACAACACGTAGAGAGAAAACACTGGGACAAAGATAAATCCAGTGCGAGCGAGTTCACACCGGGGGTAAAATATCGTGCTGATAAGTCTTGTATGTAATAAGCAAGGCAGCCCACCATAACTCATTAAAAAAAACTGTTCCTCCCAAAATTTCTCACTTACTTCCTTAATTTTTTTACTAAACTCATGCCCTATAATTGTATTTCCAGTTCGCACAGGTGACGTGAGAGAATGGCAATGGAACCTTTGAAATTCACAGTTGTAAAACATTATTTTAAACTTGACTGTCATGTGGTTTTTATGTTAAGATTATTCAAGTTTACTTCTACATACATTTAAGTGTTGAAATTCGTTATGTAAGGGTACGCCTACTTTAATAAAAACTCCAAATAGTGTAGGAATTCAAAATATGTTTGAAGATTTTTGTGACATTTTTCACTAGTTTACAATGTTTTTGGAGTTTTTGCCATGTTGAGTTGACTTAAATTATGGGCGATGTTAAGACGTTGAAGTTTTCATCTTCAGGAGGATATTAACAAATATTCAATTACGTTTTTTGATATCGTCCTCAGGATGAAGGCTACGTTTTTTGATGTCGAAATGTCAGTCATAATTTCAGATCGAAACTATGATATTTAGCACGGTAGATAACAACCTCAAAAAATATTTTTATCTACAGTCAAAATAGTAGACTATTCAAGAGTATAAAAAATATCATAAATATGTCTAATATTAACTATAGTTTACGTTACTCTAGAACTATAGTTTCTGGTACAGTAAATCTCCAAAATAAATCTGGTACAGTAAATAACAAAAAGATTTTCCTCAATATCACTGAATATATTGCCACGTATAAAATATTGAATAATCTTTGAAGAAAAATTAAAAACGAAACTTAATTGGTATGAAATGCATATTTGTTGGATTTATATGACACTTTAGTTGTTTAGGTAAAACCTAACATATTTATTACAATGTGCAATTATTTAAAATCAGTGTTAACCTTCGAACTATGGACCAAATGTATTTTTTTATGTAGGGTTTAGTTTTTCTTTGAAAGTTCACCCTTTACTCATAATTAACCGTAATAATTATACAATCCTCGGGTAACCAAACACTTGCAAATGCAAATAAGTTGAAATGATAAGCCGATTCTTTATTTTTTAATCACTATTCACATTGTTTAATTGACATAGCTAGTTAACGCACTATTTAACTCCAACATAAAATTAATATCTACAAAAAAATCATCTTCATTTCAATAATTATGATCCATAAAGATTGCTGTAATTTTTTTATGATAACTTTTTATTCACCTTCGTTGAAGAAAATCAAACAAATTGTTATTTTTTATATTGAAATTTTATAACATAGTTATGAAACAATAACATAGTTATGAAATAATAACATTTAAAATATTATTATAATAAAAGTAAATTTAAAAAGTAAATATGGAATTATAAAAAAACTTTTGAACAAGAGTTTAAAGTTAATTTGAATGTAAAGTTATCTTCTAAAGTGAGCAAATATTACTTTTTGGGTTTCTTATATTTCAACGTATAAAAATCAACCCACAAAACACGTGTTTTGGTTAATTTGAAATATTAAATAAGCATACCTCAATCTCGAATTTGCAAAATATTACGTCAGTTCAACGGGTATTTTATTGTTTATTGGTATCTTCATTTTTTTTACAAAGTGGCGTGAAGTTTCCTCAATTATTTCAAAAGAGTTAATTTATTAAAGTCCAATTTATTAAAAAAATAACCAGAGATAGTAAAACTCTGTGGCATTACTTATTCGTAATAGAGTTTTAATTTTCAAAATTCATCGCTTTATGACTTGCTCATTATTTAATAGTAATAGTATTTGAAAGTTATATTTTTACATAAACAGACTGTTCTACGTGAAAAAACTCGTATGATTTTAAATAAACAATATTCTTATTTTTTATGAAAAAATATACATTTGCTAACATGAATTTAACCTTCTGTCACGTTCTCAATTAGAACCTAATGTTAGTGGTCTATGAATACACATGTATTGATCATCTCATCGCTTTATTGTTTCTTGATCTTGCGTTAATTGGCTAATTTTAAAATATGTGGTTCTGGTAGTGTCTGTGATTTTTTCCTTAGCTTTAGACTAGGTTCTTAGCTCTGGGTTCTTACTGTCTTCTAGAATGATTGAACTCCTATTTATTCCTTTGTCTTAGCAATTAAACTCAAATACCTTGAGTTGGTTGATGTAATTACTCAAATCATTATTTATCGTGGATATCGTACATACTGCTGTCAATTTGTTTATGTTCTTTACATTCGTAATTATTATCTTTAACCCTTTGATACCTTATACTACATTCCTATTTAATTGAATATATAATCACATTCTATACATTCCGGGCCAAATATTTATATGAGACTATAAAAGCACGTAAGTAAGTGAAGTGAAATACATATATTCTTTTTCGTTTTATTGCATGCTAAAATAATCAGTTCTTATACAAAAAAATCTTAGTTTTCAAATATATATATCATTTAGTGGTTTTTTTTTGTAAAAATGTGTTTTTAAATAGTGGATATGAAAAATTTTGGTCATTATTTGGAAGTTTGAAATTTATACATTCAATATAATTTATGGGTTACCCATTTGTTTTCTTTACTTTTTTGTACATGAAAGACATCTTTGATTGAAAAGTTTGAAGTAATATGTTTTAAATGTTGGTATAATTATAAATTATAATATGAAAACAAATCAGATAGATTTTATTTTAATATTGACTTTTAGTTATACTTAAATGTGGCAGGACAATATATGTGACATACTTTCGTTGCCCGAACTTATTTTTTGTAAATTGTAACATGTTTTATGGTGGTTTACAAAACTTACCGATAATATTAGCAGCATTAGCGGTAATGGCCAGACAGCTGACCGCCAGAGTAATCACGAACAGTGGATGTTTGTAAACAACCATTTTTAATTGCACTTACAGTTTAGCCAAACGGGGGCGCTGAACTCGGCTATGACAAAGTCTTTCGCGGAATAATTAGACCAGCGCTCGCTACGTGATACGTGCAGTGAAAGAAATTGGTGTCCTACGAAAAAGGACACGTTCTATAAAAACTTAATTAATTCCAAGCTTGCAACTGAGGATTAATAAATTATTAATTTCGAATTAATTTATGTATATCGTTTAGTCGGGAAAGTTGTATTTGTATTCAGATGGTAAAGTCGGATCGACGACGGCACGCGGTAGGTTGGCCAAAGACAAACTGGCTGCCGGCGTGCTGGGACGAGAGAGTGTGATGGCCGGACCGGAGTCGCGGGGCGTGAGGGGATGTCCTCGATCGGGAGGACACATCCGATGCACTCGGTGCCACTGGTTCACGGAACAAGAGCAATTGCTGTCCAAGTCGGACAAGAGACGAGCAAATTTCCGTTAATTGCCGCGCTTTTCATGAGCGTAAGTGATGTATTTCTTTAAGCCAATGACTTATCATACATATCTGCGCTTGTTAGAAGAGTAAATGATGGTTTTTTAAACCGCATATGTGTTTATGGTCTGAAGTCAAATTCGATAAGTGGAATTAATATTACCCAGTCGAAAGAGTTTAAAATCAATTGATTTCAAATGAATGTTTCTGCGCAAGATTATGAAAACCAAAAATGTGATCAAATCAAATTGTTTATGAAAAACATAAGAAAGTTTAAACATATCTATGATTTGAGTTTTATAATTATCAAGACGATATACTCGTATGTATACATCATATCTATTATAGTTTATTGAATGGAATTTTTTTTCAAGTCACGTTCTTTTATAAAATTGAATAATTGGTTACGATAAGAAAGGAAGTGTGATTTTTAAATAAATACGAATGAGGTTTCCAAATAAAAATAAATTAGGTAACTATTTTACTTTGGCATTTTATTCATTTTTCTGATTGGTTGGAAGAGGCTGTTATATGCCAATAAATCATCAAGTTTTATTGTCTATAGCTAAATTGGAATAAAAAATAAAAATAACACAAAAATATTCATAACTAAATGAAGTGTCTAGAAAATTCTCGCAAGCCTTTTATAATTTTTGAGAAGATGAAAAACAACGAAACCAATCAATTCACCGACGTAAGATTCGCTTTGATATCTTCATTTTACTTTTTAATATTATTGAATCTTAAAACAAAGAGAAAATTACAATTTAAAAATATTTTCATAAAGTAATAACGAGGGTCTATTTATGATGTCGAGATGAGAATCATCAACATTAAAGAAAAACGTGCGTCTTTTCAGTACAAAATAAAAAGATAAAAAGTTGTAATTATTAGAAGTATCTACATAATTCGTGGTCGCCGTTATAACAACCAATTAGTTAAAAATAAAATATTGTCTACAATTTGAGACATAAATTGCTGTATAATACTTTGAATTGTTGTATAACAAAAAAAATATTTGTCCAAATAAACATATTAAATTTTCTTTAGTATTAATTTCACTAATCTGTTAACAGATACGCAAAAAATCGACCACATTTTTTTCTTTGAGCGACATCTTCAGATATTAGGCTCAACTTAAGTGTTTTTTTCTGAAACATACAACCTATCTAAAATGTGTTATTCAGACATCTGTGTGGTTCCTCGATTTATTAAACCAATACCAATGCAATGAAACGAAGAAGTTTAAAAGTTGTATATCATAATTGTATTTTCAAGTTGTAGAAAAATACTGTGATAGTTGGACAAGCGCGAAACCTCGGAGAAAAAAAAATAGAAGGTACATTATACGAACATTTTTTTAATAACGCATATTTGTAATATTAAAAATTTAAATATTAATTCATTTTTAAGAAACATTACTTTTGTAGAAATTAAGCAATTCATTAGTTAAAGAGTTAACAATTTCGAAAAATAAGTTTATTCAATATTTTTTTATTATTTCTTATTTGTTCAGCCCCGTGGGCTAGTCGTTAGATTAGGTAAACATGTTTGCTCAGCACCCAAAAATTCCGGGCTCGATGTTCGGTGATTTTAGGATAGATTTTACTTTGAGGCTTTTTCCAGTTTCATTATTTTCTTTAAAAAATGGGATCCCAGTCTAGCTCAAAAGTTCGTTTGTTAATAATACTTGCATGCTCTAAACGTGTGTGAGTTTTATTGTCTGTCTACGTAATGCTGTATTTCCAACACCAACAATGGTAACCTGCAAGCTACGTGCATACACCAGTGGTTTCTAGCCCGAACCTTGATTATTGAGACGTATGATAATGTTGGCTCCAGTCAAAGGTTTGAACACCTTCGCTAACGAATTCGGCTAAGTTGAGGGATATCTACAAATAAATAAGTAAATCCGAATTAATGTTACCTAGACGCTTAGTAGTTGTCAAACATAAATTGTTGGAGCGCTCCGAGGCTTACCAGTGTTACAAAATAGCACTTTGTAATTTTCTATGTGTTTTTGTTAATTTTCGGTAATGGATGTTTTATTTATTGACGGTTTCGGATTAATTATGAATTTAAAATTGAATTGTAGTTCAGATTTAATTTTATTTAACGCCATAAGACGACCTGTCATATTTTTGAATACAAATATTATAAAACACGTAGGAATTTTTTTCATGTACATTATTAATGAATATTTTAGTTTCGAAAAAAATCAGAGATCTCTATACACAAAGAAATTATTTTCTATTAAACGTATTATACAATGTACAAATATTGCGTTATTAACTTATGGTCAACTAAAGTCGAACGTGAGAAAACTAGACGAATATAGAAATTATTGCATTTGTGAAATAAAATATAATCCAATCAGAGAAATCTAAATACTGTAAGTGTGGCTTTGCCTTTAGAACACCTATTGGCCGTACTTTTTGAGTGTGCTCGCTTCTTAGGCCGATGAACTTGAACTGGGTTACTGTGTCAGGAACAGTGTTTAACATTACAAGTTCAAAGACAAACGGTCGACAGCATGGAGATCCGGATTCAAAAGGTTCTTGTCATAACTTTTGATAACAATTTTGAAATATTCAATTTCAATTTTACTCACTGAGGTGCCGTAAAAATTATAAGATTTCAGAGTATTCGAAAAGAGCTTAAGGCATTTTTTTACAAAGAGAAGGAGTTTTAACAGTTTCCCTTTTTAATTTTGACTCTTGATGAATAAATCTTTAACTAGAATCATTGTGTAATTGAGATGTGGCACATACGCGTTTATTAATTTTATTAATAAATATAATTCGTTTCACTTTTACCATGAGTAAAAATGAGTGAAAACTACATGAGTACAAATATTAGATTGCGAAGTTATATTTAACAGTCTGCTTTTAATATTAGTTTGTAAATTGAATAAGCAAATCATATTTTTTAACATTTAGATTTAAAACCCTAAATTACTGAGCTTTGCCATAATTTTCGTTTCGCATTAAGTATTTTTATTTTCATTTTATATACTACAGGCAGGTATAAAATATCATAGTTTATCTATGACCAAATAATTTCAACCGTTTTCTTCTATCATCAAACAATAATTTGAATACTTACGTTTTGTCATTCAATAACCTTTTATGTCAATATGTAATGTATATAAGATATACATTTTTTACTATTAACAATTGTTATGTTTTTTTAACAAATTATGACATTACCAAAAAATTTACTAATTAAGGATTTATAATAAAAATCAATATTATAAATACTATATACAGATCACTTTCACACTTCATCATAATAAATTTTAATTTAACTACTTCTAAAGAAAGACCTCTCTCTTCATTTTTGACCCGTTCTATCCACCATATTCCCGCAATTTATCAATATGATCTCTTGACTTTTTGAAGGTGCCATCTCACAGATATCATCCATATTTTAAATTAATTACTTATTTAGTATAAAATATTGATAATTCCAAAAATATTGTCGAGTTGTCATACTTGTAGAGTAATACTTAGCTGTCAATTTATTATGCTAGTTTTTAAACGTGACTATTATTATTTTTTTCGAAAAATATTGTAGTAAGAAATCCTATAGAATTCTATAAATAAATCAAACATTATTTCGTTAAATAATATAAACTAACCTTAATAAAGTTTTAGTTAGTAAACATAATAATAGTCAATCAAATTATATTATATTATACCTGCATAGCTATGTGATTCACGCGCTGGATCGACACCCATTATGTGCTGAAAACATATTTTTTCTGGGGGCTTAAGGATCAGATAAATTTTATTATTTTACAAAAACAAATCTAAGAACTAAATTTTCGACTGTAAGTACCTGAAAAAGAATAATAGATTATTCATTAATATTTTTCAATATAGTACAAAACGAATTTCAAATATGAATTACAAAATTTTAACTAAGGTGATATTTTTTATCTTAATAGTTGACATTGAAAAAGTTCAAAAAACTTTTTTTTTTAATATCAGTGAATATTCTTCACCTACAATATTTAAGCTAATGCTGTCGTTTAATCGACTAGGTCAAGTTTTATTAAATTTTCATTTTATAAAACAGTACCGTCTGAGATATTATTTTGAATTAATTTAATTAAATTTTTTTAGTTCTTTAAAGAAAACCAGCAAAATTACTCTTTGTGGTAAACAGTATGGGAAAATAAGAAAGGGGGGGGGGGGGGGGTATCAAGATAGAAGAAAGAAAACAACATCTTCAAGAACACAAGAAAACTTAGTATCACTAGCGGAAGGGAAACAGAGAGTGATCGGAGAGTCTAGTGGGATTCATAGAGTTATACGATCATCGGAAGTAAATAGCATTAGTATGTTTTACTTACGAGTATAACTCGTATAACATTTATATTATTCTTAAAAGCGTGTCTTATGTTTATAAAAGATACTTTAGATAAATATTTCTTTTACACACAAATGGATTTACTTCCATTTATTTCGTTCTACCGTGATGTCTGAATCTTTTACCAAACGTAATGATTCCCTTAACGTGGCGCTAATGGTCTGGATTCCTAAAAAATGAAGCGCGAGGCCAATCGCTTTCACTTGAGATCAGCTAATGGTGTGGTGGGCGCATATTGTCGAGACATGGTGAGATTGTCAATGAGTCAGCTAAACTGTTCTTACCCAACATTCCTCCGAATACTTCCGGTCACTGATACAAAATAAATTAACGAATATTGAATCGATATTATCAGAAAATATTTAAAAAAAACACAAATTAATTTATATAATTATATAATAAAATAAATATTTTGTTTGAAAAATAAAATATATTGGTTTGTTTTGATTTCAATTGATGACCTTGTTTATTTCGAATGAAAAACAATGTTACATTTTTTCTGAATATTATTTAAAAAAAATAGTTTTATCATATTGAGTCATATAATTGCATAACGACTTAAATTTGATGACACAAATCATCCTAATTTGTGTGGATTGCCTATTAAAAAAAACAAACGTTGCTATTTACACTTTTAAAAGTAATCTTGCATTTTTCATAAATATAAAATAAAAGTTGTTTTACGACAAAAAATGTGTTCGTTAAATTGTAGATAAAACTTTGGATTCGAAATTTGGTACAGAGATAGATATTATATATTATCAATTTAAGAATAATTTATATTGAAATAAATTCATTTTAATTTACGAAAAAACATATAAATATGTAAATAATCGTGGAAACCTACCTGTAATAATTTTATACCAAAAAATAAGTGTATGAAATAGAGGTATTTTTATTTATTATATCATTGTTAATACATAATGTATTTTTTAAAATACTCCTTTATTGAAACCATGTTTATCGAAAACAATTGGGTGCATCATCCACTGTTATAGTATGTGATAATAACATATGGTACATAGACAAAAAAATATTTCAATGATAAATTTTTTTTGAAACCTTCCTGAAACAAAAAAAAATATTTAAACATCAAAAAATACATTCAATAGTTTAATTTTGCGAGTCTGTTCATATACATTAACTTCCTGTGATTTTACTTATAAGTTAAAGCTTGCATTGTATGTTGCACTTACTGAAAAACACCTAGACAAAAATATAACCAATTAAATTCTGTCAACATTGAAAAAAAATATATAAAATAAATAAAACACTTATTTTTTTTTGTACTAGCTGTACTCGGCCACGCGTTGCTGTGACTCAGACTGGTTAAATGGAAAAGAAAGAAAAGAGAAAGCACACGTTTCTAATATGTTTAATTTCACAATGCTTGTGGGTATACAATATATTTGACGTCTTTCAGCCACTCTCACTCTGTCGCCTTCATTCTGTTGAGAACGAAGCAGATCTGAAGCTGCAGAACGCGATCACCGTGCTCGCAACCGTGCATCATCAAGTCTGGCTGCACGTCGCTCTGCTGCTTCCTCGGCACGTATTTGAGCCATTCTTTGTCTGTTTCGCTCGTTCGCTGATGACCGTCCTTCCTCAGTTTGATTTGCAATTACTCGTCGCACTGCTTCTACTGCGAGGCATTATTTTGATTAACTAAAGCAGATTGATTGCACTGAAAAAGAAGAAGGAAAGTTATAACAAAAACATATAAAATTGCCAAAAATTAAAAAAGGAAAAAACACGAACTAAAAAACGAAGAAAAAACAAAAAAAATAACGTGTCGCCACAAAGTAAAGTATTTCACGCAAGCATTTATTTCGTCCGCCGGTGTCGATCGAGGAATTACAGGTAATGTTAGCCTGAAATCTCCTGCAAGCAATATTAATGCGTTCCCAAATGGTCTGATGTTTCCACGCAAATCTTGCAATGATCGATCAAGAGCCTCGAGCGATGCATTTCACGATATAATTTGAATTTAAATGAAAATCAATCGACACATCACAAATCCACCGCCAATTGCATTGAAAAATAAGGAAAAAACTGTTAAAAAACGAAATTAAAGAATCCGAAACGTCGAAAATGCTATGTCACACACACCTTTCAATGAGAAATGTTTAGTTTGCGTGTGTTTCTGCAGAGGGTGCTCCCATTATATCGTCTGTGTTATATATATATTTTTATACATACAACTGTATATATTATATAAACAGGCGCGTATTAGAATGCAGCCTTCTGTCAAAATTTCAAGCAATGAAAAATAAAAAAAAAAAACAGTAAAAAAATGAAATGAAAGAATCCGAAACGTCGAAAATGTTATGTGACATAACTGTTAATGAGAATTGCTTAGTTTGCGTGTGTCGCTGCAGGGGGCGCTCTCATTATTTCGTCTGTTTTATATACTTTTTTATATACAACTGTATACAAAAAAAATATAAACACGCTTGTATTTCAAAGCAATCGGTGAAGAACTTTCGGAGATTAAATATTTTCTATTAACGAACATTTACATTTTTATTTATGTAGATTCACCACTGTTTTATTTGAGTTCACTACCGATCTCGAAAACCTCCGTCTTCCTCGTCAGGTTAAGTTGAACCGGTAGTGAACTCAAATAAAACCTCCGTCTTCCTCGTCAGGTTAAGTTGAACCGGTAGTGAACTCAAATAAAACCTCCGTCTTCCTCGTCAGGTTAAGTTGAACCGGTAGTGAACTCAAATAAAACCTCCGTCTTCCTCGTCAGGTTAAGTTGAACCGGTAGTGAACTCAAATAAATCAGGGTTAATAAAAAATAAAAAATTACTGTTTTATTTACTTTATTAAATCTTTATAAACATGAAACAAACGTCTTTTCTAATATTCAAGAAATGTGGAAATATTCCTTGTTTCTCTGGAACATATTTAATTGTATAAATCCGGCAATCAGTACGTTTTTTTCATTTGTAATTAACAAAAATAAACAGAATCGGATTGATATTTTCTATTTCCAATAAATTTATTTGTATGAAAAAAAAAACGTATATTTTGGTATGTTATGTTTCTAGTTGGAAAGTTTCTGATTTAAATCTGAGTGTGAAATATGAGCTAATCCGAATATGGACTAAAATTTTCCAAACAAAACGGAAAGCTATACTTAGTGTATCCATAGAAAAGCAAATTAATATGTTCTGTACTAATTTTGAACCTTAAACTTGAACTATACTATTTAACTTCGTAAATATGGCTTTCACTTCGTCGAGAAATTTTCTGTCTCTGTATCTATCATGGGTGTTTCCAATTTACAATAAAACAACAGCTTATGAATGACAGCTCTGTTCAGCTTTACAATGGACTTGTGGGTCACATCAACACAACAGCGATTCACGTTCAAGTGTGACGCGCATCGTATCTGCGCACCTTCACATCCGTCTAAGTATTTTGTCTCTTGCGACGTGGTTCTCTTGTAAAGCGAGCCATTGCATACTTAACTTTCGTGAGGGAATAAACGAAACGCGGCACTTGAGTCTCAAACTTTAATCGCGATCGACTCACCGTTAAAAATATTGATAATTATCGGGATTGATTTAAATACTAAATTTCACTTACTCGGTTTTGTTTTAGGGTGGCCCTCCCTTCAAAGGGGGCTCTTTCACTTAGTGATTTTTTTAAAAATTTTAATTGGTAAGTAAACATTTCAAATTTCTTTACAATTACGATTTTAATGTATAATAATTTTAAATTTATGGAGGACATTACTACACTTTATAACAACGCTTATTTAAAGAAGAAATATTTCGGTTCATGCGTATGAAATGTATAGAACAAAAGGTAAAAACATTATAAATTTAGGAGTTTTACTTATTTGGAGTTTTGTTTATTAACAAAGAATTACGATGTAAAACTCCTAAACTAAGAAAAAGTGTAGCATGTTCTTTAAAAAACAAATCTTGAAAATTATTTTTTTTATAAAAAATATTATACCTGCAAATGAGATAAGAAACGGAAAATCATTTGGATTTTATTTTAAATGCATATAAAATACTTAGTTTACAAAAAAATAAGTTTGGTGCTTAACGTGTGCACTAGATTTACTAATTATTAAAGTTTGTTATTTTTTTTAGTAATTTATTATCCCTCGCCTTAGAATTTATGTAAGATTTTCGATCTTGATATAATTTATATCTAACATCTAATTTCATTATGCTTATGTTGAAATAGATTCCTAAAAAAACGTTTAATAAAATGTACAATGCAGCTGCTATAGAACTGTGTTAAGTATTTATTTAAGAATATTAAATTTAATTAAAAAATATAATAACTGTAAACAAAATAAAAAAATCAATGCGCCTTTTCTAGAAATGAGTACTAAAGCAGTCACGGTGTAGTGAAATGATGCCAGCATTTTGCTAAGGAGGGCATTAGACCGGTTGCCTTATGGGCGAGAACAGCTAAATGCTCATAGAATCTATAATAATAGTACATTGAAAAATGCTGTTAATGAATATTCGCCATCATAAGTGTTCACTAATTATTGTGTGAAAATAAACACCGAATCATCCATCGATTTGTTGCGGAGAAAGTTACTTTTAAAAATAACAAATGTTCTTTTTTTTTTAAAGAAAGAAAATATATTATTCACGATGAAAATCGACTTTCACATGAGATAGAAAATCTCAACTTATAATTGGTAAAATTATATTACTTATAAGAGAAAAGCTACACTTGTGAGTTTTAAATTTTTTTGGTGTAAATACACATTGTACGAGAACAATTATAATTTTATTTCTTTGCCTGATGAAATAAATTATTACTTTTATTGCAACACTTGCACTTGTTAATTTTTTTGAAAATTTGAGCAGATGCACTGTGTAAATATAAATATGTACACTGTGTATTGTTATAACTATAATATTTTTTTTCCACTAGTCTTGTAATTTTTATCGTATTTAAAAGAAAGCTTTGAGGAAATCTGAGTCAGTTTGCATTTTTGGTGTAGAATGTACGAGTAAATTATCTTTACAAGTTCCAGCCAATTACCGTGACAATTATACCTATAACAATTTTCAATTATTACGATAAAAGCAATCAGCAAATATTCGGTATGATAAGTATAAATCTATTTAAAAAATTAAGACTTGTTCTAAAATTAAGTAGCATGGACAAATGGCAAATTTTTATTTAATCAACTGATTGAAATAATTGAACGATTAATTGTTTAGAAATGTATATATTGTTCTTTGTATAATGTAAATAAGGTAATATAAAAAAACGTCAAGGAATAAGAATTCTTTGAAAACCTTTTAGATTCAGATATAAGTTTGCTTTTATCTTAACGAAATTAAAGGACCAGCACTGTGAAAGTGTGCGTGAATTGAGGGGGTATTCTATTCTACGAGTAGAAATTTGAAAAAATCGTTTTTTTTTTGTTTTTTGCATATTCTTAAAGTTTAGATCTTTAAAAGTATGTTCTCAAAAGGAAATTTAAAAATTCTCAATATTTATGAAGTTACAGCTATAAATGAGGCAGCAATTACGCCCTACCGGAATTATTCGGATAATAATCTCAAATCTTTAAACGCGTTTTTCTCGAAACTACGTTTTCCGACCTGGTGGACATAATATCTCAAGTTTTATCCAGCCGATTGCCTTTAAATTTAGTATGAAACTTTTGTGTCGCCCCTTTCTTATAAAATTCAAACCTATTGTATTTTTACAATTAAAAAAAATTGAAATATCTGAAAAAAAAGGTTCAAAAGTTTATTTTCAGAGAGCCGCTTTTTTACGTTTATTTTTCTTCTTTGGTACCAACTATAACGAAATTATTGGTTAATAAGAAACTGTGTATGATTTTTATTTTAAATTTACGAAAGGGTCTTAATTATGTCGACCAGTTTATCCCCTTTTCTTACGACAAGTTGATAACATCTTGAATTTTAAATTATTTTTTTCAAAAATTTTTTTGTACATGCTTAAATCATCAATAAACAAACTGTAAAAAACGTACAGGAAAAAAAAATGTTTTTTTTTATTTAGTCCGGAAAAACGCCCGAAATTCACGCCTCAAGGAGGAGGTATTCAAGAGTAGAATACCTCCTGTGGATAAATATTAAAGACTTTTTTTTTCTCTTTCAAAAAACTCATAAGCTTATAAATAATTTATTTACAAAACTATATTCATATGTGAATATTCATTTTTTATTTGGATAAATCAGTGAAAAGATTTTGAAGTTCATGTGAGAATCTTTTAGAAATATTATGATGATTTAAAGAGTCTCAATCTAAAAAAGCTTTCACCTTATGTTGTGTAATTGCCGCCTACTGCCGCCGCTAGGCACGGGTAGGCACTCACTAGGTGAAGGCCACGTGTTTTGGAAAAGTCAAGTTTACAAGTGAACGTAGAAAAGATACAATCACTTTCTGTTTATATATTTACGATAAACAAATAACGTGTACCTTTTTAAGATTTTACATTTACCTTGACTTTGAATGATAAGTCTATGTATAGTGTTGAGTTGCTTTAGGTCACGGTCAACGCTTTCTTCGGCCATGATCGAGTGTAGGAAAATACGATTTTAAGATATATTTGTTTGATAAAAACAAACAAGCCGTATTAGAAGTGTGTTGAGATGCAGAATTAAAAAAAACTGTTAAAGTTTATTTCCATGCGTTTATATTAAAAACAATCCTCACAATCTGATATGTAGAGGACTATTTCGGTTTGAAATTTAATCCAAAGAATGTTTTGTTTTTGAATAAATAAAATTGCTTCTAATTACAGTAAAATAATAAACATATATTTTATACTTTTCTGATGATAACAATATGGTACATAACTTTTTGCGGTTTTTCCAAACTAATGAAATGTGACTTTTCTAATTTATCAATATTTTTTCTTTTATGTCATTATATATTAAAAAAATAAGAGAAAATATAATCATAATAAAAAAATAAGTAGGGTATATTCATAAATATAATTAACATATAAACAAAACAAATATTCTATTGACTATGTAAGTGAAAGATAATTTTTCCTCGATGAAAAACAGCTAGATATAAAATCCTAATATATGTCTAACTAACGCCTGATTGTTACGCAGGACGAATTATTCTACAATATATAAAATTTAAAAAATCGGAGTTCAATAACCCTATTTAAAATAAATACGTATTAACGTGTGTTGAATGAATAACATTAAACTGCCCTCCAAAGAAATATGGTATAAATTCATTTTAAAGCTAAAAAAATCAATACGAGTACACTAATTGAATGTAAGAACAGTTTATGTTATATGTAATAAACTTTTGGAAATAATTATTAATGTAACTCATTTTTCGTATTTTTAATGTATTGATAATATTCTCCAGAATAAATAAAAAAAATATACTAAAAGATCGATTAAACTGTGGGGTAGCTCGAAATAATGTTTAAAAAAAAATTTACGTATACTCTTACTTCAAATTCTAAAAAATACATTTTTTTGAATTTTTATTGGAAATATGTTACGGTTTTAGTGATTGAAAAATATAGTTCAAGTTGTATGATGTTAGTCAATAATGAGTTTGAATGGGTGTGAATAACCTAATATTTTGTAATTTGTTTTTATCAAACACTGTTTATTCCACTTTTTTATTCCATTGTTTAATCCACTGTTTATTCCACTTAAAAAAAAAAAGTGGAATAAACAGTGTTTGATAAAAATAAATTACAATGTCTTTAAACCTCCACAACGTTAATGCCTTAACTATAAACAACATAACCTAATATTCTAAATTCTTACTGAATATTGAATCTATAGGTGATTTAGCCGTTCACCAAATTAATATAACATACGAGTATATGTTATACAAAAAAAATATCTAAAATAACTATTTTATGAATTTATTATTTATTTGTAAGTATTCACCTCTGTCGTCTAGTTAATAAGATAACATTTATCTAATTTTCGTTAGTATGCTACCCATTTTTTATTTAAAAAAATATATTCAGTCTGGTTTTCACACGAGACATCTTTAAAATATTTCTGGCTGGCTGGAAAAGGTTATCACACGGAAAAAAACGCCAAGTTGTACTATATACAACGAAAGTGTAATAGAAAATAAAACCTTATTTCACCTCAGGTGATTATACAACTCAAGTAGATCTTTAGCCTTCCGAAGAATTTTCTAGCATCCAATCGGTTACTTGTATTTTACCAATTTTCTTCCTTCAGATATTGCTGTACGTTGTGTTAAAACTTTTTCTCGTTCACAACCATATTGTTGGGCTTGCATTGTGGTCTCATGAATTTTCGTGCGTCTTCATTAGATCTTAGTTCCAACGACCCATACGTATGTTTTAATTTTATTTGTTTACTAATTACTCCATATATTTTTTTTGTTTCAGATTGGTTACGAATAAAAGCTTGAGAATGCGACTGTCCGTCGTGATCGAGCTGTTGCTAATATTCCTACTAATTGCATTCGCCGCTTCGAGAGTTATAGGTGGGTGCATTCACCATTAATATCCACTGCAGCGATTTATTGTTTGGATCGCTTGACACGGTTTAAATCTTACTTTTATGTCTAATTGTCTGGTGGTTACAACAACCGGGTTTATTTACCGTTTTGAAGTTTAATTTTCATTAATTTTATTTACAAGCTATTTTACAATCTCTTTCCAGTAATTATTCATCTGATCTTGTACCGTTACTTTAATATTTGTTGTTAAAAATTTTTGACTACAATTGTAATATTGCATTATGAAAACTTCTGATTGTAATTTGTAAAATCTAATATTCTCAGTATTTTCTTTCGCATGATACTCGTCATTCGTTTCATATAAGTACAAATATGGTTTGAAGACTCTTTAAAATATATAGTGTTAAAATAAAGAAACAAATGTCATATGGCATGAATCATGTATTAAAGCGAACTTTGGGTAAATTAAATTCAAAGTAAATTCAAAGTCTAGTATAATAATGCACATCATAGTTGCATTGTTAGGATATTGTAGTACTTCAAAGATGTTTGTTCAGGGTAGTCTGCTAGGTGTCGATACACTTCTGAGGCAACATACTCGTATATGGAAAATACGTGAGCATAACATATAATGCGAACTGACAACTTATCAATTATAATTATTGCAAGCCAATAATTTATGATGTGGTAATGGAGAATGTGATTAGAAAATAGATAAATGATTACTGTCACAAAAAGAGAATAATCCGAAAAAAGTTGTTTGTTTTTATTTTGAGTGTTTCTTAATATTTATGTAAGAAATAATATATTTTTAAAGTTTATTTATTATTTTATTTTATATACGAGTACGTACTAAACTCTTTATTGCTAATATATTTTATATGTGACTTGTGTTGCAATGTACACACTTGCACACGTTCAGGAATAAATTATTATTATTGTTACCTTTTTTTGACGATATATTTTAATTGACTGGTCTTGCTGAAGTCGTTGCTCGTTGACAATCCAGCTGAAGTCGTTGCTCAGACAATTTTTCTGCTTGATTACTCAAACTTTTATCTGCCATTTTCCACTTGTATGTATTGCAGTGTATTATTACTAGACTCGTGTAGTATACAAGTCAAACTTGCGGGTTTATTGCCATGTAAAAATCTCTTCTGACTAACCAGACATATATTAAAGAGGTCTTAATTAAAAACTCGACTGAAGACTTAAAAAAAAGAAGAATATAAATGGATATTAAAACGGTAACCCTCCGGGCTGGAAGACAGAAGTCTTTTCAAATAAGGCCTTTCACTTGGGTATACAATCTTGCATTCTTTAGTCACATATGTTCTGGAAAGCGAATGGCATATCCAAGTCATCCCAAATAAGACTTCTTTATCCTCTTTAACAAAGTTTCATGAGTTTCGGAGCTGTCTAATGTCAGATTTTCTAAATCCACCCTTCTGTTAAGACAAAAATTAAGATATTGTTAAAAATAATTCTTACATAGTAAATTTATACACACTTTATACATAGATTTCTTCAACGCAACCAACATGACACAAGACAGATTCAATTTAAGAAGCATTTAAATAATTTTGAGTCTGCTTTACGGTGAATTTCAATTTTTAATTATACTTACAGACCCAAAAGATGACTGGCAAGCAAGAAAAGCTGTGAGTACTTCAGTGAACAAAAAAGTACAAAGGCAAGAGAGTGCAATCAACAAGTACTGCAACTGCACCGAGGCTCTCTGCAATTGCTGTAGGGACTTTAGGGTCCCGCTAGTAAATATCAATGGACCAGGTAATCAGCTTTTTTTTATTTCAAGAAAAAGTGTCTAAATATGAAAAAGATTGTTAATTTAACATTATATCGATATTGAAATATAATACTTTACTTTATTTTAAATGACATAATTTGGACGCTTATAATTTATAAATAATAAACAAAAAAAAATGATATTATCGAGCATAAATGTTGATATAAGTTCATTTTATTGAAAAGTTGTGGAAGTTATATGAGTATCTCGTTCATGTAGAATATATTCACAGAAAGAAATATATTTTTATTTTATTCTCCCCAATTTTTGTCCATTTACTTGCCATTCAGTAAACGAAAATCTTCAGAACAGGCAAAAAATTATTGGAATAACATCTCATTTACTATTTTTTTTCTGTGTATTATAAAGTTTTACCAAGAGTTTTCAGAGATGAAGCTGTTAATAGTAAAAATGAATTTAAAAAGTAGGTATATCATGCTTATATTAAGATTGGTTAAAATCAAAAGATTAAAAATAAAAGAATCTTAATATTTTATCTTCATGTTTAGTTGAGAGTAAAATGCGTAAAGTTCAAAATAAAAAAGTCATCAACTCGGAGAAAAAAAACTCATAGTCAACCATTTTTAGATAAAATGTAACTAACGGTACTTGTAGATAATAACTTATTTATTAACATTTATTAAGGTCAAATGTTACTAGTGGTTATAAAAAATAATCTTACCTGTAAATAAAATAAAGATAAAAAGAATGGTACGAAAATACCATAATTTTAACACAAAATTTTGTCCTTATCAAATTATCTGAGTCTATTGGTTTTAATCCAGAAGAAACGTATATTAGTGACATGTAATATGAAATCAAAATCTTACCTGTAAATAAAATAAAGCTCCGAAGAATGGTCACTAAATTCTATAATTTTAACACCAAATTGTGTCACTAACAAATAATCCTAGTATATTTGGTTGAATTCAAAAGAAACAGAGATATATTGTAGTAGTGCCATATAATGTTTCATAAAAATCTTAATCGTAAATAAGATAAAGAAAGCCAGTAAATACCATGTTTATAACACTAAATTGTGTCATCTGAGCCTATTTGCATTGATTAAAAAAAGATATATATGTAAGTGTTACATATAATGTAATTTATTTTGTAATTTACATTATTAAATTAAATAATAAAAATTGCAGGATGTGCCAGTCTCCAATATTCCTCCGATGACAGTTTGGCTGTGTCCCTGAGTTTTGCTGACCGAGTTATTGCAAAGCAAAGCTTATCAGGTAAATTAAAAAAAAATTAATATATTTTTAACCATATTTATGCCTAAGTTCATTATTCCACATTCGTTTCTTCGATGGTTATAACATAATATTTAACATGAAAGTAAAACCTTTATGCAGGTAACCTGTACGTGTTATGGAATACATTATCCCATCAAAACATGATGTTCTTCAATTTAAAATCAAATCGTACATTGATAGGCTATCCCTCTTGATCAAGTATGATTGCCTTCATCAGCCATTCTATGAATAGAAGACGCCTGCGCCTGTATTAGTACTTCAGTAATTACACTGTCTTGATAGATCAAACACAAAGTTTCTATGGCAAAGATATTAAACTTCTAAGACGATCGGCAGGTATAATCTGTTGCAGCCTTTCGTTAAGCAAAGTTTTAAGTATCGTTATTTTTGTGTCGCTTTAAAGCGCTATAAGTATTTATGATAAGCAGCATATAAGCTACAGAAAACATAAATTCTGTTGAAAAATAGTCTAAGAGTAAAACCAGTCTAAAAATGAATCTGCTAAGAATCGAACAAGGGGCGCTCGCTTGTTTTGCGTGAATAAAACCGCCAATGAAATCGCAGATTATTAGTGATAAAAAATATGTCTAATTTTTATATAGGGAAAAATTGTCATTTTCATTTAACTGCGATTATTTTATAATATATCAAAACATCAACAAATTCTACACACAAAATAAAAATAAACGACGTAGCTTAAACTTTATTAGAGAAATATACAATATGAAAATAAAAAAGTTTTCCTCGCTAAGCGACAAGTTTTACATACTCGTAATTAGCCGAGAGAATCTTAATTTTGATTTATTTTCTAATTTCCAGGCAGGAAGCCTCGTCCAATTTGTATGCCGTTACCTGGTGGCTTCTCCAAGTTCTGCGGTCGCATCTACAACATCGGTCGTGATGCCGAAGACTTTAAGGCTTGTCTCGGCTTGGAACTCCAGTCCCCAAGCTCAGTAGAAGCAGCCGTTCGTGTATCTTGCTTCAAGTTCGGTCCAAGAGGTGTCAGCTTAGAGGCTGCTGAGCCTCTCCCTCTGGCCACAGAACAAGTTGATGATGATGACGATGATGACGACGATGATGACGACTTCGGACTAGGAGGAGTTGTTGGTGGTGATGACGATGACGATGATGACGATGACGATGATGATGACGACGATGATGATGATGACTTTGGTAGTACTACTGGTGTGTTACGGAGCACTATTGAAAACCAACTATTTTATGAAGGGTGAACTAGTGTGCGGAAAATTAGGGTTTCAGGCGATATGAGCTTTATGAATATATTTTTATTCACATGTTTTTTTGTTTAATTTAGTTTCATAACTTATTATAATTAAGTTATCAATTTGTCAACCTCCGTGATCTAGTTGGTAAGACGCTTGACTTCCGCCCGGGGGTTGCCGGTTCGATTCCTAAAGATATCCGAAATCAAAAAGCGAAAAAAGGGGTCCCAGTCTGATAATATAGTAAAGATCGTTTGGCATAATCGTCACACGTGCTATACTTGTGAGTACAACACCGTGTGAGTGTTGTTGCCTCTTCACTTGTGGGTTATTGTCAACATGTGTGAAGACAAACTACTTTAGAGGTTATAATCCCGAAATCTCGATTAAATAGGACCAAAGACATTGTTATTTTCCGGCAACGATCTAATGTGACCGAATCAAAAGTTCAGGTATTTTGAAGTGTATCATACGAATCAAAAAAAGTTTTCAATTTGGTCTGACTGTAATATTGCTGTTGACTTTTAAAGACTTTCTTACCAAGTTATCATACTTGGAAGATTACTAATACTTAATATGTTTTCTAAGACTTGTAAATAATTTCATCTGAATTTTCGGGTACAGAAAAAAAATTGTCCAAATTAAATTTGATTACCATTTATAACGCATCTGGTTTTATCTAAAATACGTAATAAAATAAATTAATAAATTTTATTATTATATTGTATTACACCCTCGTTGTATACAGTACATCCTGGTGGGATTGTTGCCACGTGGCAATCTATTCCAACCGATTTGATAGGTGTTAAATAAGCCTCAAGTGAAAAATAAAGTAGAACCCTTTTTGAAAAAATCTGGGTATCCAGAAGAATAGAACCCGCAACCCCCGGATAGCAAGACAGGCAGGCGTCTTATATAATAAACCTAAGCTAATTTATATATCATATTGAGGATGGTTTATAAACTATTTATATGTTTATTTAAGTATCGTATTCTCTAATTTCGCCTAAAGCTTTTGAAATTTTTTATTTTAATTCATACATAGTTCACCGACATTAATTTAACACTAAGTTCTTCTTCCATAAAATGTTGATATGCACCCTTTATATTAATTGATTTTCTTTGTATATATAATATACCCGTTTTATTTTAAGAAATATTTTTCTCAAGGAAAACTCATGTTTTAACATTCACTTCAATATATAGTTCATTTAACAATATTTCACCAACTCAACGTCAAACAATGCATATAAATAGAATTTTTTCATGCTGAAGATTTAATTTACACAAGTTTTTTAATAAATTTTCTATCTTCAGTGGAAATATTTATATGAAACGACGTAAAAGGTATACATTTAAATATATAGCAAAGAAGACAAAATTGTTTAATGAAAAATAAATTAATTAAATAGTTACTTTTGTCAAAAATGCATATACTATATTATAATACACTTAATATGAATTCATTATATCACACCCATAGAAAAGTATTAGGTACTAGATATATTAAACTCCAATAATAATACTCAATGAATGATTTCTAGAACTCGATATTTAAATATTTAATTAGTAGTAGCTTTGTAATTCCAC
This sequence comes from Odontocerum albicorne, assembly GCA_949825065.1. Taxonomy (NCBI): domain Eukaryota; kingdom Metazoa; phylum Arthropoda; class Insecta; order Trichoptera; family Odontoceridae; genus Odontocerum; species Odontocerum albicorne. Next base: position 33,992,648 of record OX463839.1, read on the forward strand.
TTATTATTCTAATCTCCGCGATACGCGTTTCTTCCTTCTATTTCGAAGCTCTTTTCTGGCGAAATTTTGCAAATTTTTAATTGGATAGATAACTTTCAGAATTTGCAAACCATATCATAGAGACAAAGTAATAAATAATCATAAATGCAGAAAAAACTTTACGCCTCATTAAAAATTTTTTTTGGGTTGATGAACCACATATACTTCCAATGGAACATGAAACCAGTTGAATCATTCCGCTTTAAGATATGAAATAGAAACATATGTCGCCAGGATTTTTGTAACTAACGGAATAAAAAAGTAAATTATTATTAAATATATCAATCATATTATATTTTTCAGTTGATTACTTTTATAAATTATTACCTGAAATTCAGCGATATCCATAATTATCTATTTATTTGTTGTGAAATTATCTCTCTTAGTTATTTATTTGTTGTGAAATTATTTCTCTTAATTATTTATTTGTTGTGAAATTATCTCTCTTAGTTATTTAGCTGGAAATTTCATCGAAATCTTTGATAAGTGATAATAATTATAACAGATAATAATTATAACTTTGATGAGTGATAATAATTATAACATATCTATTAGGTTATCTGGAAAGTAATTCTGTAATTTTAAGGCAAATTCAAAAGATTAAAAAAAATTAAGATGTTATTTGCTTGTGGTCGGTAGTTTTGGATATTTTCAGTATCCCAGCGATCGACAATAACCAGCGTTCTATGACATACTGAAAATATGTCGTGGAACGCTTGATATTCTTGATCAAAGCCTTGATTTGGTCGTCATCAGTGTTAATCGACCTTCTAGATTGGACACCATCTTCGAGTGTCGTATCACTATTACGATTTTTTTAAACCACATGTAACATACATGATTGCCATACATATTTTTTTAGTTTGTGTCGCATTTTCTTTATCGGTGGTAAAAATCATCAAGTACCGAAAAAATTACTTATTTTGTTCCATTTTTGAATCTGACGCCAAAAAATAAACACTCGAGTAATTTGGAAAAAAGGCCCGAAATAATGCTCTAAACTATATTACCTTTGATAGTAATCTACTCGTACATTCTGCACATTATAAATGAAAATAGTAACGAAAGTTTTCTGCTCACGATATATATCCGAGAAATACGACATTACTTTTCGGATAAACTATTATAAAGAACAAACCTTGGTGAGAATAATTCGTTCATAGAAAATTTGATTTCGTCATTGCGTTTCTATATCTAAAGATTGTTCAGTGGATCCAACTTATATTGCAGTTTTATAGTGTAGTATTTGATTACATTTTTTTTAATAAACATTTTTCATCTTTTAGACGATGACGACGATGAAGATGATGATGCAACTGAAGAAGCAGCAGACAGTGGAGATTACACAGGCTTCAGTATTCTGGATGACGGCCTCCTCGGAGGGCTCTTTGGTTCAGGGTCATCTAATAAGAAACCAACTAAAAAGAAGACTACAAACGTGCAACAAACTGTTAAACCTATTGAATCAAAACCACAAGTAGTATCTCCTCAACCAGTTGTATCACCAAAACCACCTAAAAAATCTAAACCATCTCGCAAACCAACCAGAACTTCCCCCAAAAAAGGTTCAACTACTACCACCACGACTACTGCAAAGCCTGTAGTAGTAAAATCTCCAGCTCCTACCAAAGTGATAAAAAAACCAGTGGAAACTACAATTCCTACTAAGAATAACTTACATCTGCTTCATACATCAGCATTACTTCAGTTGGCAAACAAACCCGCTGAACAAAATGAAATCGAGGTCCCAAATTCTGTATTGATTGCTTCAGACAATGATGCTATTCCTGAAATCACAATGCAAAAAGTTCCATTAATAACCGTCGACAAATTTCGTCCGCGTCCTAAACCAGAAATAACTTTAAATTCTGAACCTGAATCAGCCACTCCAATTCAAGATCCTGGAATTCAGTCATCAATTTCTTACATTACGGGGCAATTATCAGAAGTACCTGTAACTACTATAGTATCTAGCACAAAGCCGATGTCTAACGATGTTAATACTCCAAAACCTATGACTTCATCTACTCTTGAAAAACCAGATGCAAATACAGATGATAAAGATGAAGACGAGGAAGAAGAGGGAGGTTTCGTAGAAGTTGTAGATTCGTTGGATGAAGAAGACAAACCCGCTGATGACAATGAAGTTGAGTCTTCATCAGAAGAAGCACTCTCCGATGAAGAAAATAGCGATGGCGATGAAGATGAAAAAGATGATGAAAATGATAGTGAAGATGACACCGGCGAAGATGACGATGATGATGAAGACGAAGATGACGATGATGAAGATGAAAGCACCGATGATGACAAGAAAGAATCAACTACAAATGGCGGAATAAAAAAGAATGCAAAGAAGAAGAAGCCGGATGAGGATGATGATGACATACTTGGCCTTGGAGCTATCAGCGAAACTCTCGGACTCGGAGGATCTACTGAGAAGAAAAAGAAAGTGAAAAAAGATACGCCTTCTGAGAGTGGAAATAAGAAAAAAGATGAAGATGATTTATTAGGATCAATCACCGATACACTTGGTTTGGGGAATTTCGGATTAAGAAGAAAAACTAGACGAAATCGAATGCAAAGGTTTAACTAACTTCATTGAAGATTCAACAGTATTAGTGTAAGAAAGGTTTTGCCGTGGGTTTAGTTAAGTTATTTATTTTCTTATTTAAAAATTATTTATTGTGAAAAAGGCGTCAATCTGAGAAAATGTAAATATTTAAAAAAAAACATCGCTTGATATCGCCTAGCGAATTTGAATTGAAAGAAAATTAAAGATTGTTAATTTATTGAATATAAGTACATTTATTTTATATCCTTCCAAGCACAATGTTTTTTTCTAATATTCTTTTATATATAATATCATGTTACATAAAATAAAATATATTTTTTAATATAAAGGTTTCGAATGTGACGTTAAATGTGACATCATGATAAAATGCAAAGAAATTGAAATCACCACATCGAATTTTCCTCGGGTTCAATGATTTTTCGTTCATACTATATATGTAAACTATTTTTTTAACCAGAGACATACAGCTATCCCTTCGTCGTCTTCGTTTCAAGTAATGAATTAGGTTTTTTTACAGTGCGATTCTAAAACATTGAATTTAGTCATAGTTTGATGAAAGAGCTGTCCCTTGAGGACTTGATGGAAACGACTGAGAATTCATTATTTAACTATTATATTATATACATTATGTTACAAATCAACAAACACATAATCTTACCTGATATTCTGATGATCAGTCGGCATCGACCAGATTTTATATGTATCTATTTTCGTGCTTCACAAAGGTCTTCGAAATAATATAAGATAGTTTATAACTTATAGCAGCCTTCCCCAAAAATTCTCAATTTACGGCGCCCTAAATATACTCGTATACTAGGATTTTGTTTTCACGGTGTCCGTTTGCAACAATTGCGTTTATGTTAGCGCTGTTGATAATGCTAAAACTGCATCATATTCAAGTTTGGGAAACTACGAGTATAATGAGTAGTTTCACGCTTACATACTCATCGTCCTTTGTATAAAATTAACATCAACAAAATTAACTTACATCTGTCATTTCACAAAGGGCTCGTAGTAGAAGGGATGTTCGGTTTTCTTCGAACAGTTAGTTGGCTATTCCGTAGCGTCACTGTAAGTTAACTGCAGTGAGTGGAGTACTATACTCGTACCATATACTTTAAAAATCATTGTGTTTAAAAACAACATGATTAAATGATTTATGAAATATAATCAGCACGTGATCCGATAAAATACTTGGAAAATTCAATAAATTAACTCAAAACGCCATATCAAACCTAAGCCTATTTTTGACCTGTAAGAAAAATAGACTACAAGTCCGCATTATGGAAAATTATACAAATCTATAAATCTAATATAAAAGTTGATTAAATGTGATCCTTGTCAAGAAGATAGTGACAATGAAGCTGTGGTTTAAAACCTGATACTCAAATACACTCTTCTTTCGTCTTCATTTTCAAAGTTTTCCCACTCAGAGGATGGCACTCATCATAGCTATCTTGATATTCGAAGCAGCAAATCTGAACAAAGCAATGGTGCAACAATGAAACTTTTCCTTTAAATTCAACTGACTTTTGACTGCCCTATTTTTTCCCTGCATTATCAGTTCAAGGATCTTATATTTTTCTCCTCACTTTATATGTTCAAAACACAATAACACTCTTTTTGATGGAGAGTAACGCTTCTCTATATTTATTCATTAATTTGAATAAGTCACAATTAAGGATTTGGTCAATCCATGAGATCATCAGCATTCTATGATATCGTCTCCTTTCAAACGTTTCTTGTTTCTTTATAGAGAATATGTACTCCCGCAAAATTTGCATAATTAAGTCGATATTAAATACTTGTTACAGAGGAGATTTTGCATTTTGAACAAACCACTTCATACCATCTCCATTCTCACTTTGATCTCTTAAGATTGGTTCCTTGACCATTCAAGTCAACACCCCAAATATTATAAAAAATATTTGAGTCGTTCAACAATTTCATTATTTATATCAAGAGGTACCCTTATCAGTACTTTCAGTTTACTAAAATCATAATCTTTTGCGTGGAAGATTTTTATGAAGCATTTTTTTGTCGTAAACTTCGAATAATATTATATTCTAGGTAGATTTTCTACAATGATACTCTTTGACACTGTACAATTATTTTTAAATGTCTCATAAATATTCTTGTTTTTTTTTAAACTTTCAAAGTCGTATCACTACAAATATGGTTTTATAAGCGGCATCAAACATTTACAGAAGAAATATAATATGTATTTTTATGTCCAATCGTTATATTAATATGATTAAGTCTAATTTATACATTTAAATAAGACGAATTAAAAAAGAAAGTTTCTTTATTACAGACGCGACTTGGTGGATCAAATGGATTTTCCTTGAGGGACAATATCTGTGTTCGAATCAGAATCCGGTAGAATATGTCAATTGAATTTAATTCAATTATCTCATTAAGAAAACTTTCTAAAGTGACCGTGACACATATAGGTATATCACAGAGTTCATTCAGTTAGTAAGACAACATCTCAATATTTTCGGTTGGTTATTTTAATAAGAAACTGTCAGCGTTGATCGACAGGAATCGTGGAGGTAATATAATTTCCGGGACATCGTGAATGCGTAAGCTAGAAACGTGGAGGTAATATAATTTCCGGGGCATCGTGAATGCGTAAGCTAGAAACGTGGAGGTAATATAATTTTCGGGACATCGTGAATGCGTAAGCTAGAAACGTGGAGGTAATATAATTTCCGGGACATCGTGAATGCGTAAGCTAGAAACGTGGAGGTAATATAATTTCCGGGACATCGTGAATGCGTAAGCTAGAAACGTGGAGGTAATATAATTTACGGGACATCGTGAATGAGTAAATATTATAGATGTTGTAAAAAATGAACGTTGCGTGGAACGTGTATAACAATAATACGAGTATATGACAGATAAAGGAATGAGGGCATTAGGAAAGAATGCGGATCGAAAAACGATGCAATGCTTAAGATTAAGAATTCATATATTTTGATAAGCATTGAAATGGTTCGGGCATGTACAAAGAATGAATGATGAAATATTTACAAAAATAATTTATATAAGGAGATCCGATGAAGGAGTAAGGTGTCCTACCATCGGACCGAAACTCCGAACAAGCTATCCATCACTTGAAATATATAATACATTCGAAAACTATAAAAACGTTTTCTTGTCAATAAAACACCTTACAAAAACGAATGCAACTAATTAAAATAAAACTCCTATATACGAGTACATATGTACGTGTATAGTTTTAGAGAATCATGGATACATTATCAAAGGTAGATTTTTTGTTCTCATTTCCAGTTATTAGAATAAAAAGATATACAAACTTTCAAATATTGTTTTATATTGTATAAAACTTTCGTTACATACAATACAACCTAACCCACTTAATACCACGTGCCAATCTCTTCCAATCAACCAGAAAACTGTTAAAGAGACCTTAAGTGAAAACCAGACTGGAATCCTTTTTTTAATCTGGGTTCTAGCGGGATTTGAACATGCAACCTCCAGGCTGGAAGACAGGCGTCTTACCAACTAGGCCACGGAGGCCGTCTTAATATAAAGGCTTCTCAAATAAAAAAAACTCATTTCACGCATAATAACAATTTCTACATTAATTTCATTATGAAAAATCTCCAAATACGATTACAATCGTGATAGAATTTTATATATTTAATTGGGAGTAAGTGAAATTTTCAAGTACGAGTATGTTTCAATTAAATAATCCAAGATCAATGCAGTGAAAGCTTTAATGAACAATTTGTCTTAGAACTTTCATCAGTACACTGGGAACTTTTAAACAGTTAGGTTGTGTGTTTTTTTTTTATCAACACAGCATATGGTTGATAATATAAACATTGGCGCCTGAATTCAGTTCAGTTTCTTTTAACTCGCTTGATTGATAGCAGTTTGCATTCATTGACTATAGTTTCTCCAAACCATGACTTGCATGCGCCTGAATTAAATATGCTGAAACTGGTTTTATTTTGAAGTGGAAGCGGAATCGGGAATCACCGACATATCACCACTACTCGAGACGTCAATAACCTACGAATTTGGGGCGAAAGAAATTCAACGGAGAGATCTCAGTAATCATCCAGTGACTTGACGAACAGCAGGTTCTGTTGTGAAATTTGTTTGAACTATTATTAAGATGGCTGTGAAATTTTGGACTTTTTTTATATATTTAATTTATTTTTTTACTGATTGCGTTAATGTGAGCTTCGCCAAAACAGCACCTGGTGAGTAACGAGATTATTTTTTACATATCATCTACTTGTATGTGGAGCATTTGTAAACAACGAAGACATTATTTTCGATTTTTTATTTTATTGCAAGAGTTTTATTTGAAAATTTAGCAATTAGTCTATATATTTTAAATGAAAATATTTTTTTCTCAAACCGATACTATCGATGCTAATGCTGAAGTTAAAAATCAATTTCGAAATAGATTAAATAAATATCGAATTTGAATTAGATATAATCTTCGAACATGTTTCTTCTCTTCAGTTCTTCATGTAATAATTCATTATTGAATGTATAAAGAAATGTTGAGGCTAAAAATAAATAAATGAACAAAAAATATTTCGTTAAATGTTATATTATATTATGTTCAAGGTTAAATATTTGCAAAATAATATAATCGTTACTCTCGTTTTAAATAATTTTGAAACACGATAATAAATTATTAAATAGCAACGCATATTTTAAAAAAACATTCTTAGTTATTATGAATGTTAAATTTAACCGTGAGAACTAGGACAAATTATTTCAATATCATTTCAAACCAAAATTTTATTATATTGTTTATTTTTTATAGAATTTACTGTCGCTGTATCAAGGAAGGATTTTATGGAAATTCATATACCTGTTGTTTTGTGGAATAAAATTATCAAGAGTAATAGTCCACGTGTTCCATGTCTTACGACTAAATGCAAAGATATTTTTTCGAAAGAAAAGAGACTGCGGCAAAAAATAAATGCGTTGACCAAAAGCAACCTCAACAAAAAACAATTAGATTCGGACATAGTCGAGGAGGAGGGTGATGAAGTATTATTACCAGGAGCTGTTCCAGTGAATGAAATAACACTCGATATAATCAGTCCAAGCGACCCATCTGATATAGTTTCAGCTATAGAAGTAAAGCCTGTGGAAGAAGTTGTGGAAACTGTAGTATCGGATGGAGCTGCCAACGTTCAAACAAATGTAAAACCTGAAGTTAAACCCATAGCTACAAGTAATAAACCAGGAGCTGTAGCTGAAGGTTTGCAAGTGTCTTCTGATCCAATCGTAAATCCTGTGGTTGAAACTGTTGTGGACGTACAAGACGTAATTCCCGCTGTTGTAGAAGCTCCAGTGGATGCTGTAGTAGAGGAGGCTCCCACAGTGGCTATTCAAGCCACACGGTTTCCTTGTATTTGTACAAATGGCACTTGTAGTTGCTGCGTGACTGTACTTCGACAGAAAGGCTGTGCCAATGTTAAATTTGTGCCAGAAGAATTTGCGTTCGAAATGGATATGACAATGAATGGTGACATTGTAACTAGGAGGAAGTTGCCAAGTAAGTTAACATTATTTTTTAAATACACTTCGCTTACTTAAAAGATTATTCTTACAACACGCTGTTTAGAGATTGCAACAACATATATAGTAAAGGAGAAGCTTTGTTTTCAGTTTTGTATAATCAACTCGATATTTTTATTTAATTCTTAACTTTATCTTAATTAAAGCCTAAATTTAAACCATATTTGTTTAAAAAGAAAAGTATATTTAAGACAATATAATATAAATACATAAGAACTAAAATTAGATTTCAAACTAAAATTTATTGTGGTTACATGCTATTTTCTGAAAAAATGTTATTCTAGTCAGTAAAGATAATTTTCCGTTCATAATAAAAAATAAATAAACATAGTTCCTAATGTTTTGCTATACTAGTAGTTATATATTATACTTTTTTTCTATTTTAGGTAGGGTTTTATATTCATGTCCATTTGATAGTAAGAATCTCGATATCTGTATAATATTAGCACCAACATTACCACTGCTAATGGTCTGGTATTATTACCGTTAAAAAATTTTATTCAATCAACCAGAAAAATGTTCAAAAGTCTCATGGGAAAAATTTACCTGGAAACATTTTATCATACTCCATCGGTGAGCACCTTGAGATGGTTTGGACACGTAAAACCAATAAATAAAGAAATACTAACAAAAAAAATATATATAGTGCAGATGTGAGTGGAAGGCGTGGTAGAGGAAGACCAACGAAAGTATGGTTGGATCAAATGTATGGTCCATATGTTGAAAGAAGGAAATGTAAAAAGTCAGAGAAATCGTAGAAGATGTAAAAGGTGTGTGAATGTAGAATATACGAAAGATGTGTGTCTCGATAGGAAAGTCTGGCGCTCTCTTTGTTCTACATGCCTCGATAGGGAGAATGCGTGCTGGTATGTATGCATGTATCGGTAATTGAAATCAAAACTTTCGAGTTGGAATTCAAGTGTTTTACCAACTAGGTTATCCGGGGTCATATGTTATTCATTATTGATATCCTGGTTTTTATATCTTACTTTTAGAACTTATTTCACGTGAATTTAGTTAGTGGCATTTATGAGCAACCTAAAATAAATTTAAAAAACAAAGTCTCGAGTTGATATGTTATTGTAAATCAGATCTAGACAAGTAATTTATTTATTTTAGACTCTATAGATTATATAATCTTATCTTAATAAATTTTCAATTGCTATGAAACCTCGCATTTGAAATAATTTCATTATATGTTTCTAAAAGATTTCTGGAACAGATAGTTCTATTTCTAATAAGTTGATATTCTTTTTTTATAAAAATTGGGATGTTTGAAAATGTATATATTTCGACAAATTTAACGAGTGTACCTAGTTATATCAATCAACCTAAAGTGATTTTTTTTCTTCTGCTGTTATTTAATCGTTTTAGAATTAAAATACGAACTACGAGTATAACACTCAATTTAACTAATTTTGATCATTCACAATTTGTATTATTTCTACCACTAAGAACACTAAATGTATTATTGTATTGTATTACACTTTTATTGTATATATTACAATATGGCTGGTTTACTGGCAATATCATTCAACCAACCAGAAATGCCTTAAGCACTCATTTAGTGAAAATCAGACTGGAACATTTCTTTAAAAAATCTTGGTACCAAAGGGAATCAAACTCACAACCCTGAAAGTCTGGCGTCTTATCAACTAGGTCATGGAAGTCCTATATATGCTTATATATGGCTATATTTGATTAAGCTTGTATACTTAAGATATATATTTTTCAGTAAGTGACCCACCTCCGATCTGCTTCAACCCCCGGCGTGCCCCCTTCCTCGAGCTGTGTGCGAGAATAAACAACATCCACGTGAAGAAGCAAAATGTGCACATGTGCATTGACATAGATGCCAACGTCGGAGGATTCGACCTCTTGTCCTGGAATTATAACTGTCTCAAGTAAGTTAAAGTGTCGATACTTCAAAAATATATAAACTAAAATGTCAGATTTTTAGTAATTAAATAAATGCACCTGACAGGTTCCTAATATTATACGAGTATATAGGAACCTGAATAAAATAAGTTATAAAAAATAGAAATTTTAGCTTATGTTCAGATTAAATTAAAAAAACAACACTGTGTAAAACATAGCAAAAAAAATAAAAAAGACATACCGTTGTACAAACTGCAAAAAAATGAGTATCTAAGTTTAAACGACATTGTAGAAGAGCGTTTATTATATTTCTAAACTATTATACATTGTTTAAATTAAAAAAAATACATATGTATATTGAAATAAAACATTTTTTTGTAAAGTATGGCGAGAAAATATAGTTTTGACACGTTTTGTAAAATTACAATTAGTTTTATTTGAAATAAATTGAAAAGTAGCAATTTTTTTAATTTTCTTTATTGGTTAAATCAAGTTGTTAACGCTGATTTCGAAAATAGTTATAACTCATTTTCACTAAACGTAATTCAGTTTACACTTTACACGACGATATGTGTGACTTGGTGGTATAATAATAATAATAAAATGATCATTTATATTACGCCGTTTAGAGAGCAAACTCTCCTAAAGGGCGCCCCAACTCGAGACTCGAACACACTATTATTGACTGATTAAAAAAAATTGAATATAAGGATAAAAAGGTAGTGGCTGCGGCCTTTAGATTAAGTACTTTCCCGCATGTGTATATATTTAGAAATATATAACTTGGTAAGAAAACCTTACCAAGGAAAGACAAACTACATAGAAACCTTGAAAGATCTTCCGATATGTGACAGTAACACATTCGGCTTTAGGTGTAGTGTATGTGTGTAATTTTCACATACCTAAAATAGTTTAATACGTACGATTTCTAAATTCGTTATATTTTAACCATACTATAGATGCCCGTGCTCACTTTAACATATGTGGCGTGTTAGACATCAACGTTAAATTGACAGGCATATAAAAAAGGAGCAATAAAATTCTATGGAATTTATACACACATTTTTAAAGTAAATAATGTACTAATTATAACTACGATTAAGTTTTAATAATGTAAAGTTACATACCGTTTAATAATGTAAAGTTATATGCTATTTTTTCTTAAAATATGAAAACCTTGAAATCACTCCATTTTTTTTAAACAATAATGATTTGTCTACCTTCATGGTCTGATTGGTAAAACGCCAGTCTTCCGACCTGGATGTTATTGGATCGATTTCTGTTGACAATTTATTTTTAAAAGCGTTTTGTCTGATTTTCCAACAAGACCTGTTTTACACCTTTGTGGTTTGCTGGAAGAAATTTCCCTATGGCAATAATCCCACCAGACTACTGTATACAACACAAGTGTATAAAATATAGTTATATTTTTCAAACAGTCCTTACTGATCATTTCCCGCCACTCGGGATGATTGTATACCGAGCGGCAAAGCTGGCTTCTCTTTAAGATCGATCGAGATACCCAGAGCTGTGAAATCGGTACACCTCAATATATGAAAATAAAGATCTTCAAGAACGACGATCTCCGTGGCCCAGATGGTTAGACGACTGATTTACGACTCGGGGGATACTGCTTTAATTCCTGTTGATCCCAGATTTTTTGAAAATAGTATTACAGTCTGGTTTTCACTTAAAGCCTTTTAAAACAGTTTTCTGGTTGGTTGGAAGGGATTGCAACATGTCAGTAAACTCGCCAAACTGTAATTTATACAGTGAAAGTGTACGAGTAATAAAAATAAATATTTGATAATTTTGAAATGTATTAAATTCATTAGATTTTTTAATTGTATACACATAGTTGTGAAAAGCGCTTCGTTATCTCAATTTTAATTGTATACACATAGTTGTGAAAAGCGCTTGGTTATCTCAAGTTTTGTCGAAAATTAATTTTTGATGTTATATTTTCGAATTCAAAGTAATTGAGTTTATATTACTATTTATCAAAATCCCTTCTATATCATATTTTTCATTCATGAAAAATTAAGTTTCTTTTTTATTTAAAAAAAATATAAGCTATTATACCTTAAGTTAGATCTTCAGGGGTTAAAACTATATTATCTCAACATAATAAAAATTAACTAAATATCTCAAAATGGTGAATTGATTGAGATTCAAATATCACAGTTATTTAAACTTACTTAAAACTTAAAAACGCTCTCCTGTAAACTGAGATGATATTGTTTATGTTTTGCACGACGATATACTATCACAATTATGGAATTATTTTTATTTTTAGATTTGGAAACCAAGGTCTTGCAACAGGACTCAACCCAGATAAAGTGACAGTAAGACCTCCACGCGATGATGACGATGATGATGACGATGATGCGGGTGGATTCTTCAGCTTATTCGGAGGAGGTGGATCTGATGATGATGATGATGACTTACTTGGATCATTTTTTGATTTATAAGAAAATTATTTATCTTAATATTTAATAAATTATTTTTTTTGTTTATGATGTTCCCAAATTTATTTACTTTTAGTTAGTTCATTGTTTCACACTTGATGAAAGATATACTCATATCGCCGATTGTCGACTCAGAATTTTTTTGACAGATCAGCGCGTGGTCGTCGAAAAATGGTATTATTAAGTTTACATATATGAAATTAGGTATTAAAATAAATTAAAACAAGATAAAAAGACTAATTGTTGATGAATTTATTTTCAAGAACACAACTTACTCGACATACCGGCATATAATCATCATAATAGCTAGATCCAAATTCTAATTGTTGACCGATTTCTTTTTAAGTCCACAATTTTCTCGACAGATTGCCATGTAATCGTCAAAAAAATATATTATTAAGCATACGATATGTGATGTATTGAAATAAAATTAAGCAAGATAAAAATACTAATTGTTGATCAATTTATTTTCAAGCACATAACTTACTCGATAGGTCGGCGTTTGATCATCGTAATCACAAGATCAAAATACTAATTGTTGACCGATTTCTTTTCAAGCACACAAAATTTTCTCGACAGATCGGCGTATGATCGTCGTAATATGGTATTATTAACCATACGAGATGCAATTAGCTATTGAAATAAATGAAAGCAATATCGAAATACTAATTATTGACCGATTTTTTTTAAAGTACACAATTTGCTCGACAGATCGGCTCCGGTAAGGTAACAAAATATTGATTGAATTAGAAATAACGATGCCTCTGTAATCTTTAAAATGTTACGAAAGAGCAATATACGAGTACATACGATCATGCCATATTATTTTTGCGTTAAACAGAGAGGACAGGTCTCTTATCAGATCGACTGATCTATATCCATACATTTTGTCATACATGGTCTTCTGTTTGTCACAAAAAAAAATCGGTTAAAAATTCTCAAACTATTTCTTTCCAATCTTTCCTCGCTCTCCGTTCATTTCCCAAGTATATTTTTGTTCTGTAAGTCTTCAATTCATTCTCACGTCCCCAAACAAGATATCTTTATTATCTCTTATGACAAAATAGCTTTATTATTTTCTCATTATCATGTAAATAAGCAAAAAGAAATAATGTGCTTAAAAATAGTATTAGGACATATTATTACAGACAGATATCCAAATATGTTTGTGGAATAAATACGGTTTGATTAGAAAAACCATAAATATTAGACTACATGCATGATTGTCTTTAAGCCGGAGGTTTTGGTTTTATTTCCAATAGAAACATAATATTTTAAAGAATTTTAACAAACATCTATTTGGTTTGAAGATATCGAATAAATACTAATAAAATCAAATTTAATTAAAAAATGTATGTAAGTATAATGAAAGTTGGAGATTTTATATATTTTATAAAAATAGCATTATAATAATAACTAAAAATTATTTGTAACTTCATTGTACTACATATGTGGCGGGTTTATCGCTTAGTGGCAATGTTTTCAAATTTCTCAAACAATTTATTTCATTGAAAGGTGGGGGATTTCACATCATTTATGAAGAGAAAAAAAAATGTCACTATCAAATAACAAAAATATATATAGAATAAGTAACAAAAGGAAAAACAAATATAAATTTACAAGATCATGGGTGGTCAGAATAGGAAAGTAAAATTTAAAAAAATATGATAGAGAACCAAGAAAAACACGCTTTGTCGCTGAAGGGAGATGTTATGTTTTTAAATTCACTTTTGAAGTACATCAATTATGGTGCTAGTCTTATATTATCTGGTTGCTGGGTCCAGATCTAACGATATGAATAATAAAACACGACGTCAAAAAATGAAGAGCAGTGAACTGGAAAAACCAAAAGGTGTTAATTGAAGTTTGCTCTGATATACCTCCGTAACATCCAGATAACATACGTTCACATTGTTAATAATTGGTAAAAGCAGATACTGTACAAACAAGATGTTGGTTTTACGGGTTAGATAACTTTGCAGCATCTTATGGGTGTGAAGCAGGAAGGCCCTCTAAAATAATATCAACAGGTTCGCTAATATATATTTTTTAATTATTTCCCTATTTTTATATTTTTCTTGTTCAGTTTAAAAATATTTATTTTCATTAAAACTTTATTAGGTAACTAAGTAAAAAAATCTCTAGGAAAAAAACATTCAAATAGGAGTAGTAAGTTAAAAAAAAATGTTTCCAAGTCGTGAAAATATGAACATTTTACGTATGTCAAAATACTAAGAAATTATTTAATACAAACATTGTTAAGTTAATAAAACAAACCGGTGTTTCTCAAATTTTAGAATAAAAATTTGATCAAAAATTTCTTTTAAAATTTGTTAACTGGTTTGGCGTGAGGCTACTAATTTTATCAATCGGTTCGCCCGAATTGATGTAAACCAATAGAGGGACATTACTGCTTTACATTAATTATCATTGGCTAATTTTATTGTTCTGGCCATGAGAGTGATTCTAAGATTTTTGGACAGTTTTACTCAATTGCATTATGGATCCATCTATCGGAGGAAGGAAGGAGGAACATTATGATTTAATGATATATAAAATATTTGAATAATAAATACTCAATTAATTTAACAACGTTTCCTTCATTGCGTTTCTCCACGCTATTTTATCTTATAAAATAATTATAGATTAATGATTAAAATGAATGGATCACGCAAAATCTTAACAAGCATGTTATAGAAAATAATATGAATGTAAAAAATATTTTGATTATCTCGATGTTTGTTATTTTCTCGTAATTTATACATATTGGTGTCATGAATATCTATATCTGATACTAGTAACATCCCGTCAATAATGAGGGAAGGGATTTTATTTTCAATATTATGCTGTGCTTGGCTTTATGCTGCTTCGTGTTGTCATGTTGCTGCTTCTCTCGAGTCTCGCTTGCTCGTTGTGATTGACGCCATCGTCTATACTTTTAGCATCTGGAACCCTTTTTGCAATCATATTATCATCTTAATCCATAAGTCTGTAATATTATACTTTAGCATTTTGTATTTTAGAAATGAATTAAAACTTACATGTTAAGGTTATTTCTAACAAATTATTAGTTAAATCCGTTTCCGGGATGAAACTAGACATCTTTAATTATGTAGAATTTTAATGAAACGAAACTTAGAACAGAGAATATGTGTATGTCTTACTGACAGAAAACTTTTTACAACCAAATGCACTTACTTAGATATCAACAGTAGTAAGTGAGTGAGAGTGATATGTGAATCTAATAATTGAGTTTTTAATATTCAAAATGTAAGAATAATCAAGCATTAAGAAGAATTCTCACTCATTAAGAATTGTTTTCTCGTTCGTTTTTTTATATTTTATTGTTCAACAGTAAAGTCATCTATCTCTTCTTGATTTATATTTGGTATTGTTTTTTTTAAAACGATATTTTATTTTATGGCAAAATATAATATTTTTTATCCCATTACGTCGACAGTTTACTTCTTTCTTTGGAATGGCGGTGTGCCTTCTCGGTGGGAAAAACAACCTCCCCACAACAACTTCAAAAATCTTCGCCTATTGCACCAAATAATTTCTTCCTGCTTCAACAATAATACATTTCAGTGAGGAAAAACAGACGACGCCTCTATAAAAACAAAAATCAACCACTTAAAACGAAAAAAAAGGATATTCAAAGCTCCAATGAAAACGTCAACCCGTTCGACCGATAGGAGTCCCACCACTTCAATTTTGTGTCTTGTAAACATATAAAGAAGTGATGGCTGTCAAATAATAATAAAAAAATTAAAATGTTCTAACTTTGACAATATCTTAATGATATCTATTAAACTGTAACTATGACAACGCATACTCGTATTATTACACATGGATGTAAGTAGAACTGATTTTATGATAATTATTTTAAAAATCCGGTCATTTACATGAAATCATTTAAGAGCTTAATTTGAATTAAAATCCATAAATCTACTCCAAGTTTCTACTGATCTCATATGTCTATTTCTTGAACTTCTTTCATATGATGCCCTTCAACATATCAAAACTTGTAGTTCGGACATATTAAAGAGCATGACTAAAATACAGTTTTCTTCGGCCCACTAATCGAGCCTTTGTGTTTAGAACCACTAGTGTAATGCACGGATCTCACGGTTCGTCATTGCCTTGTTGTTAACACTACCGTTCATGAAGAGACAACACTTGCACACGGATTGGGCTCGGGCAACTATTGTTACCAAATGAACTCTTTAACCAAACTGGGACCAATTTTTTTTTGTATAATTTCTTTAATTAAAATTTCTTTATTATTAGTATTTTTGTTGCTCACTATACCCTAAATCTGACGATCTCCATGGCCTACTTGGTAATATGCTTGACTTTCTGCACGGGGGTTTGTGATTCGATTTTCGATGGAACCCAAAATAAGAAAAAAAGAATAGGTTACTGTTTTGTAAAAGAGTTCATCTAGTAATAATACTCACGAACACTAGATGTGTGCGAGTGTTGTTACCTCTTTACGTGCGTTGATATTGCTAGGATGTGCGATTACGAATACCTAATTTCGTACCTAATCCGGTGGTTCTTAACCCGAAGACTTGATCCATAAGGTTGAAGACAATCTTGTCTTCCAGCTACGTACTTCGATATGTCTGAATCATCAATGCGGATAAGTTGAAAGGTACCATACGAATGAATTATTTAATCTAAATTTTATGACAATTCATCAAAATTCAGATTAAGACTACATTGTATGACAATTCATCAAAATTCAGATAAAAATAATCAGATTAAGACAATTCATCAACATCTACTATATAATCATTTATCTAGTTTTTTAAAAAGTGTCTTGCCTATTATAAAGGCAGGACCGTCCATAGACATGGTTCCGCCCTTAAGCAAGCTAGAAAATGCCACTCTTATAATTCCATAAACGCAATCATTGATATATAATATTAAAGTTTTCTAAACTGTTAACACTTAAGATAAAAAGGGATTCTATTCTTCTATTATTAGCACATCTACTTATTTACTCATATTGAACAAAAAATCACGCTCACAAAAGATAATAAAAGGGATCTTAACTTTCTACATAGCATCTTATTGAAAAATATATATTGTATCTACCTACATATCGCAGGATATAAAAGTGTGGCGCTCAATCTTTTCTAATAAGTCCAGTAAAAAAATCATCGTGATGGTTATATGTATTATGTTAATAATAAAATAACGATTTATGTATTGAAGAGTTGAACTTATCCTTGCTGCATTTTCAGTTCAAATTTATTGGCGTAATAAACTTGTGTTTGAAATTTGCGTTGCATTTATGTGGATTTTTAAGTCAGGAGTTTTCAATAAATAATTGAAAATTTAATTTTTAATTGTTCATTTACCTTAAACTTAAATTTGCCACCCTAAGAATTTGCCATACTTGCTTATTGGCTACGGACGGTCTTGTATAAATGTATTCAAAAGGTAGTCATATAATTATTTTGAACAATAGGAAAAACAAGGACAATGTACGAATCAATTCCTTAATTAGACAAAAATATGTATAGTGCATTAATTTTTGGTGGTAAAAAACTGAAAGCCTCGATAAGTAAAAAAGTACATCTAATTAAACATAAACGTAGAGGTTTCTTTACTCAGGAAATAAGTTTCTCATATTCCGTCTTCAAACAGTGAAATATGCCATTCCTTAAGTAATTAGAATACAGACTATACTAATTTGTTCTGAACATCTGAAGTAAACAAATATTAATAATAATAACACGTTCAACGTGAAATAACATTATGAATGAATGAATAATTCCGTTTTAACCCAATTTCTTCGGTGATGCTACCGGACTCAGCGCGGAAGCAAAAACAGGTTTTTCTCCACAACAAAACCAAAAGGTAATCATTCTGTTTATGAAGAACTGTCATACATCCGCTTGCAAGTGCTGCGGCTCCGGCTATAGCCATATCTTCGTTTTGTCTTTTCTTCCGAAATACATGTCGGTCTAGAGTGGCTGTCGGCAATACAATAGCGGAATTCAGACTTTCTACTCGGTATATCGAAGTTCGTTGAAAATTGCATGCTTACTTGAATATTTTATTGAGTTATTAAAGCCATTTAGCGCGAGTTGAAAGTGTCTTTGCAGGTGTTTTCTGCTGAGGAAATGCTTTGCAATAATGTTTGTGTTTTTGTGTTTGTTATTGTCTTTATTGAATTCTCATTAGCAGGTAATCATCAAACCAGTTTATTTTTAATTTAATCTCTGTCAACAATACGATTAAAAAAACATTATATCGATAAGACTTTGAAACCACTTTCTTTATTTTCTCGTTTTTTTATTTTATTTCATGGTAAAACTTTCATTTCTATAGAAATTATTATACTGATGTGAGTGTAAAATATACGAAATTAATATTTTCACCCTAGGATGAATCGCTGTTAAATTATACCAATTAAGAAAGAAGTTTTAAAACCTAACGAGCATTCTAAGATTTATAATGACTTCAAAATAAAATAACTTTCAATTAATAATTTTCTTATTTGGAAAAAAGGTTTTTTTTGTTTTTTTATTTACATAATATATTCTATGTGGTTTAGTTAAAAGAACTTGAATATTTTTTTAATATCTATGTATTATATTTCAAAACAATACTACATTAAATATGAAAAAAACGAGTATGCTAGGCAAATATCAGGAACGTTATTTTTTTATTACTATTATTTAATTACATTCGTATTCAATTTCAGATACGTTTTACAAAAATGTTTCAATACATAAAACAGATTTACATTTTTTTGATGTCCCTGAATACGAGATAATACATTGGCCAGAATTGAGGAAATCTAAAAAAAATACAGCTCACACAAGACTCGGACCGACCAAAAATTCCAGAATAATTGTGGATTCTTCGCCGACTCTCTTGACATCAACCATAAAACCAAATAAAATTAGTTCTAAGCCTATCACCACTTCAAAACCCATTGCTACAACGAAACTGGCAAAAGTAACACCGAGGCCACTGAAAGCAACCACGCCGCCTAGTCAAGTGAAGCCTACAAAATATTCATCTTTGTCAACTACATCAAATAAAATTGGTTCCACACTTTTAAATAAAATAACACAAACTTCAACGGCCAAACCGCAAGGTTCCGCGAAACCTATTAGAACAAGTGTAAGGCCTAATCAAATCAGTTTGAAACCAACATTACCTAAAGTTACTACGAAACCTAATTCAAGCACAACTAAGCCAAATAAAGGAAGCCTTCATAGAATTACAGTTCAGCCTAATAATGTCACTCCAAAGCCAGTACAAAGCGTGACAGTCAATAGAGTAACTGTGAAACCGTTAGAAACTACAACCAAGAAGAAAAAGAAAGATAAGCAAGAGTCTTCAACTCCATGCAACTGCAATTTGGGGCAGTGTTTATGTTGTACAGGGCCGTTACTAGACATTTTGCAACAAAAAGCATGTTTGAAGGTTTATTACATACCGGAAGATTTTGCATTTGAGTACTCCTTACTTCTTAATAATCGAGTTATGTATCAGAATAAGTTCTCTGGTAAGTTACAAAAATATTTTATTTTGATAATGTTTATATTATGCGTACTTCATACATGTACTATAATACCCCTACTCCATGTCGGGGTACTCAGAAAGGAGAGAGCGCCAGACTTTCCTATCGCAACACACATCTATCACTTTTTCCACATCCTTATACCATTTTATACAACGCCCAAGATTTCTATGACTTTTTACATTTTCTTCTTTGAAAATATCATTCATTTGATCCAAGCATACTTTCCTTGGCTTTCCTCTACTACGCGTTCCATTCACATTTGCACAGCATATTTATTTTGTTAGTCTTTCTTCATTAATTTGTTCCAAGTGCCAACACCATCTCAGAGTGCTCTTCTTTATCTTTATCTAATACATCAACCTTAAGTTCACATTCACTCTTAATCACTTCATTCCGTATTCTGTCATGCACTGTCATCCCACGTGTTTCTCTCAGTGCATGCATTTCAAATTTTAATACAGTCATGTTTGAGTATGTACGTTTTAGTGCCCCATTGATTTGTTTGCTATAGCTACACGTCTTTACTAATTTGGCGTATTATGTTCAGGAAATATTGATTATTTATTTTCAGGTAAAAATCCTAGGCCAGCATGTGTAAGAATTCCTGGCATTTCCAGTTTACGAATGTGTGCCAAATTTTCCAATATATATTTTGTTGGAAGGAATATGCACATGTGCATGGGCTTAGAAGCTAAATGGGACTACATTGAAATATTTTCAATACCTTTCGATTGCATCAGGTGAGAATAAATTAAGTATGATTTTTTACAAGCTGGTATTTTGTTGCTCTACAACTTTAAGAATTCAACCTCCGTTATTGACGACCACCGTGGCATAGTTTGTGGACGCTGGTCTTCCTCCCCTTTCATCATTTTGAGTTCGATTCCCGATTGCACCGAACAAGAAAAGAAAAAAAACACAACGGGCTAATGAATTCGTTTGGTAACAACACTAGCATACGCTAGATGTATGCGACTACCTGTACACGTGCAGCAACGCGTGCGTTAGAGACGTGTAAGTTACTTGGCTACTTCAGTGATTCTCAACCCGAAGGCTTAATTATTGAAGTCGAAGACTATATCGTCTCCTGATCACGCTATTCAATAAGTCCACAACATCCGTTGGGATATGCCGAGGGGCACCATGAATGAATTGAAGAATACGATATTATTTTTTTAAATCTGCCTGAATTAAAACAATTCAACAATAAAAAATAATGATTGACTATACCAAGTTTAATTTAAAATTATAAATACAATATTTATAAAATGTGTATTGACCTAATTCTAGTTTGGAAAATGCAAATGTTGAACTGGCACAAAATACAAGTGCATTGCACTTGAAAGCTTTTATTTTTAAACGTCTGCACAAGAAACCGTTATAGTAAATACAGCCTCATTAAAACTCCTTCGTCGGATTGAATATTACTTTCAACAATCGAATATAAGATATTTTAACCTTTTAAGGATTGAATGTTTTCACAATCAAAAGAGCTGTCGATGAAGCTTATCTTTTGGCTAATGAATATTTTAAACTCTTAATCCGATTAACAATTCAATTTCATTCTTTACTCGAATTATTTAGAGGAGTTATAGGCAAAATGTTTTGGGCTTAGAAAATCTGTCTTTTAATAGTCTGTATAGTAATAACTTAAAAACAAGCATAAATAAGTCTTAGTCAAAGTAGTACTGTCATATCGGTAACATGCCAGAACATTTATTTCCAAAGTTTTTTTGAAATTTTGTTCTTGAGCTATGAAAATATAAATTTCACCTACATCTACTCGTAGATATTGTTCGTTTATGTTCTTTTCAGTGATGAGAGTATTTAGTTGACATACGTGATAAGCTGGTTGACTTAAAACAGGAATTCCTAGTTAGTCAGCCAGCAAGTTAACGGTATCAGAACATAGTAACTAAGCACGATATGTTATTTTTTATGATTATTGAAATGCATGTCTTTAAACTCCTGCTTTATTATTATTGTATCCTTGTCGTATAAAATATATAAAGAACCTGCATGAAGGCCCAAAAGAGAGTGCAATAAACAAGCGCAGGATCTTTGCTAATAAAGGCTTTACCTGGATTGGACTGAAGCAAATGTTATAAGAGTCAGATTGTAAAAGAGACGAAAGGGAGGGGATTTTATCAATGTTTCAACTCCGATCTGAAAGGAAAAGGGCTAAGAACAAAAAACCTTGTAAATAATTTGTTTTCTTGTTTAGAATCTTGTAGATCATATTTTTGGCAAATGTCAAGCAATTTTTTAAATAAGAGGGCTTACAATAGTTTTTTTTTACTATAATTGTAATTTTATTTTTCCTCTTAGAATGGGTGCCCAAGGTTTCGCAGTGGTCAAACCAGAAGAAGGTGGCGCATTGCCTGGTGGGCTGGACAGCATCATAGATGCTGGTGGGGACGATATTGAAGATTATGATGAAAATGTTGTCAGAACCTTAAGACTGAGGTGGTCCAGATAAAACGATATTAACACTTAATTTATAATTCGGACTTAAATACGCAAAAAAGGCCCAACGCACAAACTATAGTCTTTCAGTATATTTTAAATACGAGTGAGAAAATTTTATTTTTGTTACTGAGAAGTATTGATTTGCCAGCCCACATTACAAACTTCTTTACAGAAAAAAACATGAAAATTTTATGTGAACGCTAATCTTATTATTTAGGAGATCCGACTTGTGATTACATAAATTTAAAAAAAGAGATTTATCACATCTTTGTGTTTATAAAAAAATTAAATCATATTAATACGTAATTTGTAAAAAAATTATAAACATTTTGTTTCTGGCATCTCTATAAAAAACAGCAGATTAAATTTGTTATTTATGATAAAATTTTGCCTTAAAAAAGTTATCCTGAGTATATCAATCCATGCTAATTTTACATTTCAATTCAGGTAGTATATGGATAGGACCTTTTTATATAAATAGAATATTATTTATTATTATTGTAATAAGAAAATCGCAAGGAAATATAATTAAGTATTTTAATACAATTTAATATTTTTAATGCCGTTTAAAAAATAAAGATATCGTATTATTACATAATAAAATAAATTAACGATGTTCAAACATTCAAATAAACACATAGTTCAATAAAACTTTTTTTGTTTTTATAAAATGTTTTAGTTCAAATACACATATATAATTCCTATAAATTGTGATCATTTTTTTAAATGTTTTGTCTCATTGGCCGTTGATTTATTCAACAGCCAATGAGACAAATATGTTACCACGCTTAACTATTACGATATAAAATAGTTAATCATGGTTGATATAAGCCCTACATTGAATTGTATAACTCTTTCGTTAAGTACAGTAGAATATGGCGAGCTTATTGCCATGTGGCAATCTATTCCAACCAACTAGAAATATATTAGAGAGTGAAAATCAGACTGAAACCATTTCTAAAAAAATGTAGCTACCAATGGGAATCGAACCTGCAGCTCCGGGCTGGAATATTGGTGTCTTAGTAACTAGACCACAGAGTTTGTCTTCTGTATATCGTCGTTAAAAGCGAAAATTATTTTATCCAATATTATCGATACGGGAAACGGTTTTTAAGATTTTCTGTAAATTTAAATGGCTATCATAATATTACCACTTTGTCAAGATATTTTTCTTTAATTATGTTGAGATACAATAAGTGAAGTCTCCCTTTATTTAAGTTTTTAAGTAAGGTGCCATTATTTTTAATAAATGGAAAAGACATAAGAATTGAGAGTTGATATTGTTGCATCGATTTCAAATCAAATAAAGTAGCAACGAATTTTCGTAAAGAAAATACTAATTTGCCTCCCTAGACGATATAAAGGCCATTTTTTTCTCGTATTGCAACCCTCAAACAAGTTGGCAAACCTTATTACCGCTTCCCTCTTGTCTTAACAGGTGGATGATTACGTCTCTCGGAAGTTAAATTCTAAACTTAAAATACACGAGTTCAAAAATTAACACACTGCAATACAGTATTTATAAAATTTAGTAAATGTATATTACATATTATATCTGTGCATGTTAATTTCTTAAGAGAACAGAAGAAATAATATTAATGTCAAATTCAACACTATATATTTTTTTAAATGAATTAATTCAATTAGTGTTATTAACGACGACCTTCGTGGCCTAGTTGGTAAGATATTACAACTCGGTGGTTTCGGGTTCAATTTCCTAAGTTGCGCGTACCTAATTGAAAAAAAAGGATTCCAGTCTGTTTTCCCCTTATGGCTTGTTTAACGTCTTTCTGATTGGTTGGAAGAGATTGTCAGATGCCAATAAACCTGCTGGACTGTATATTATACAACAAAAGCATAATACAATGCAATACTATTAACACGTGCAAGTCTATACAATTGTCGTTATCAAAATTGTATCATTTCATTGTAGTTAATTGTTGTTATCTAATATGTTTATTCAATTGCATTGGTAAGGTATTGATACGCCCCAATCTAATACAAGGGTGGATTACTGTCAAAGTAATATTGATTGATACAAATCAACAATTAAGACACGTTGAAGGGTAAAGACTATACGGGGGGGGGGGGGGGGGGGGGGGGGCTGTTGAGATATTATGACTTCTGAATGTACAGTACCCGGCGGTAAGTAATACGTCGGGCGATCATCGTGCGACAGAGACGACGCTCTACAAAGCCATGTGTATTACTTACCGCCGGGTACTTTAGTATGTTATTTCTTCTAGGTTATTTTTTCTGCTCCTTTTTTCTTAATAAATAAAGACAAAAATAACCAGTATTAACCCAGTTGACAGCAGCTGTGTCGACATTTTTTTTTATTCACAATACATCGTTTTGATGGAAAGTCAACCCGTGGAGTAAAAGTATATGTGGATTTAGAGAACTCCCTTTAACAAATAAAGATAGTTGGGGGAAAAAATACTTCGTTCTAACCAAGAAAAAATATATAACAAGATAAAAAGAAGCAGAAAAGAGTAACATGACTACAACAAAGGTTGATGCAGCTCTGAGGAAATGAGCCATTTATATTAAGATGTTAGATATTTCCAAAGAGAAATGTTACCAGTACAAAGACTGGATCGTTAAGTTAGTGAAAACACACTATAATTATCTCAGCTGTTATATATCGACTGATATTAATATGCTGAAGGAGTGCCAATATGAATAATATAGCGATTAAAAATGTTATCGCAATTATAAGTTACCTTTTAGCATTACATTACTTTTCTTTTCGCGGAGAAATTTTGTGTTGGTGAACTCTCTAATCAAATAATGTTTTTTGTACATAGTATGAATAACAATCAGATATTATGATGTATTTTATTTGTAACACAAACTCTTGTATAATTATTGTGCATAATAAATAATAGTCTAAAGTATAAAAATAATAAATTAGACTAAATTGTGAAGTTCCAATGCCCTGAGGGTGGGGTGTGGGGTAGCCCGTTGGCATCATATGGGATTAATTGATAGGAGTAAACCCTTGATTAAGATTACCCGTCAAACCAAGTATCTAAAAAATCTCGCATTTTTTCCGAAAAAACATGAGACTTTAAATAAGTATAAATAAGACAACTTTTATTTAGTACTAGCTGTACCCGGTCACGCGTTGCTGTGGCTCAGTCTGGTTAAATGGAAAATAAAGAAAAGAGAAAGCGCACGTTTCTAATATGTTTAATTTCACAATGCTTTTGGGTATACAATATTTTTGATGTCTTTCAGCCACTCTCAGTCTGTCGCGTTCATCGCCGTGCTCGCAAATGATCGCGTCACTCCAAGAAGTCAATTCACGAT
Source organism: Odontocerum albicorne (assembly GCA_949825065.1). NCBI lineage: Eukaryota > Metazoa > Arthropoda > Insecta > Trichoptera > Odontoceridae > Odontocerum > Odontocerum albicorne. Next base: position 34,018,521 of record OX463839.1, read on the forward strand.
ATGATTTGAATTCAAATGAAAGATCTATTGCACTGAAAAAGAAGAAAGAAAGTTATAACAATAACATATAACATTGAGAAACATTAAAAAAGGAACTGAATAATATTGTTAAGTTCGTAGACGTCTTTGTTCTTGGCAGCAAGAATAGCTCGTTCACTCAGCAAATCGTGATTCTTATAATTGATTTGAATATTGGGAAATACTTTTTCCACCAATTCTTCTTTTGACATCACTAAATTGCAGAAGTTATGAGACATTGAAATCCGTCCTGAGGTCATATCAACCGCCACCTTTCCGTTACCAATTTCCAGCAATTGATGTGTGAATATCTCAGCTGATCGATCGTTTTGCAGCTGGACACGCATATGTGTACTTAATTTCAACGTCTTTACGTATCGCCACAAAGTAGAGTATTTCAGGCAACATATAAAATTGCGAAACATAAAAGTAAGTAATTAAATGTTAAGGGATGACAGAGAGATAATTGTAACTAATTAAATGTTAAGGGAAGACAGAGAGGTAATTGTAACTAATTAAATGTTAATGGAAGACAAATAGATAATTGGAACTAATTTTAAAAATCTCCATTTCTACATACGATTTGATAGATTTTGAAATATAAACATCGAGATAAAATTAAATTCTATATAAAAAAGATACTTTTGATATTCCTACTGACCTCTTTCAGCCACTATCAGCTTATCGCGTAAATTCTGTTGAAAATGAATCAGTTCTGAAGCTGCAGGACGCGATCGCCGTGCTCGCAACCGTGCATCCTCAAGTCTGGCTACATGTCATTCTGCTGCTTCTTCGACATTTCGATGAACTAAAGCAGATCGATTGCAATGAAAAAGAAGAAAGAAAGTTATAGCAAAAACATATAAAATTCTGAAACATTAAAAATGAGTGAAATTGTGAAACATTAAGTTATGAGACATTGAAATTCGTCCTGAGGTCATATCAACCTGCACCTTTCCGTTCCCAATTTCCAGCAATTGATGTGAGAATATCTCAGCTGATCGATCGTTTTGCAGCTGGACACGCATTTGTCAAATAGGAGTATTGTTAAGGAAATACAGAGATAATTGGAACTAATTAAATGTTAAGCAAACAGAGAGATTATTGGAATTGATTAAATGTTAAGGAAATACATTGCAAACTACGCACGAATTTAATTTGAATGTGACATGTTGCACGCGTTATTAATGAACAATAAATATCGATTATAATAAATAGCAAGTTATTTAGGTAAATACAGTACAAAAAACTAACAATAATGACAAATTAATACATCTTGTTACAAATTAGCAAAAATTTGGCAGTTCGTTTAAATTAAATATGACGTTCGTCAAAAATGTACATACCATCACGCTGTCTCTCTGAAGCAAATGATCGCGTCACTCCAAGAGGTCAATTCACGATATGATTTTTCAACCGAGAATCAATCAACACAATTCAATTTCACCGCTAATTGAACAGAAAAATAAAAAAAATAAGTTAAAAAAACTAAGTGAAACAGATATTCTTTAGAGGTACATGTCAACTACGCACATTACGAAATCAAAATAGCGAATAAATTATTTAGGATAGCGCAGATGGCGCTATTTTTCAACAAACTTATTTGAAAATTTAATATTTATTATTTAAATATTTATTATTAAATATTTAATATTTAATTATTTAATATTTAATTATTTAATATTCAAAATCAAAATGGAACTGTCAAAATTTCAAAGCAATGTGAATAACTTTCGGAGATTGGAGATTTTTAATTAACGAACATTTAATTCGAACAGGCATTGTCCTTAATTCGAGCAGGCATTATTTAGTCAAAAAGACAATTCCATTTAAATCAACCAGTATTGACCCTGTGTGAAGCATATGTGTTGAGATTTTTTTACTATACACGAAACATCGTTTTAATGGGAAAGCAAACCGTGGAGCACAAGGAAGTACAAAGCAATCCTAAAAACCTTCAATTTTGCGAATTTAGAGAACTGCTTCACTAGGCAAGGCCTGTGACGAAATGGTCTCATTTCTCAATTACACACTTCATATAACATATTTGACTTTAATTCTTAAACACTCAGCTGAAACATTCATACTCTGCATTCACATCCTTACCTACACACACTTGAATCATAACTTATTACACGCGCAATTCCAACTGCATCGTAATCTCAACATTGAAATCAAAATCATACCAAACATTTCCATCTAAAGTAAGTATAAAGTCAAGATACCTAGAATTGATGCAAGAGGAACTGGAGTATCTTCAATGTTAAGCGTTGCTGAATCGACCAGTGGACCCTCGTGTATCATATACTCCATTTTATTGTACTTGTTTTATTTTATTGTACTTGTTTATTGTTATTACTCGTACTTCTAATATTTCGGAAGTCATTGTTTTCCAGGGCCAATTTCCACTGCTCTAGCATTTCTTGCTTACTAATTGTTGACTCTTGTCATTAAATTAAGTCATTTGTAAATAAACGTTCAAAGGGTTATGGTTGATGAGTATTTTTTGTCAAGTACCTAGTCCATTACTTCGAAAATTTGGAAAGGGTCCAGGACTGACTCTTGATAAACACTTAATTTTTCTTCAAATATGTTGCTCACGATTTCATAACATTGATTCTAAATGCTTTAAGAGCTTTATACGTAGGAATTATGCAGCTATTTCGCGACATAATTAATATATGACCACTGATAACGATCTACTCGTAGTTATAGAGTTTGTTTTGTCAATCAATGTATACCAACATTCCGTACTTTTTTCTACTCTCCGACATGCTCTTTATCTAGACCAGGCCTGGCCAACCCAAATTGCCCCACGGGCCACATTGACGACCTAAAATTTTCCAAAGGCCGCACATAAATAAAAAATATTGCATATTTTGTTCCAATATTTTTTTCGATATCTGGCTTTACAACGAAATTCGTACCTATTTTTTTTTGTAGTGATTGATTTTGATGCAGAGGTACACATAACGTGTTCGAATCTGAAAAAATCAGTGCAAATCAGTGAAAAAATCAGTTCGAATCAGTGCAAATCTGAAAAAAACGATACTTCAACTATATATGAGGAGAACACATGTATTACACCGACAATAAAATGTATTTGTAACATATGGTAATAAACACATATTGGCTTCATTGATTTTATATTATAAATTGTAATTTAATATCATAAATATAGTTTTAACAATCAAAATTATTAGTTAAGACACATAAATCAAATAATATTTTAAAATTAATTTTATAGAAAAACAAATATCAATTATGCAATTTTTCTTTCAGCGTGATAGTTGCGCTTCTTTTCGCTTACTTAATTTTTCTAAATCTTTTTCAATATACGAAGTTGCACAGCTTAACTGGTTTTCTAGACTTACGTCGGTTATTGACGCTTTATTTTTGTTTTTGTTATACGAGTTTGCTCGTATTTCATTTTAGAAAAAAAAAGCTTCACAAACGTACGTAGACCCAAAGGCACTAACTATTTTTGGGCAAAACATCTGATGTCAGGATTTTTTTTGCTGTTATGTACTTTCTATAAAATTCTATTTTTGCGGTATATATTTTTTAATTCAATATTGCATTGTAGGTCGATTAATTCCATTTGTAAGGTTTCTGAAACAGTAGAAACATCAACATCAAATGGAGAGCTGAACATCTCAAATACTTTCTCATAATTTACTAACTCTGAAAAACGACAGTAAAAAAACTTATTTCATCAGCAAATAATTTTTTTTTGTCTTTCTTTCAATAATGGAAAATGTTGTGCATTGTTATTTTTAAGTTGGTTCTCAAACAATAAAACGACCTCCGTGGCCTGGTGGTAAGACACTTGTCTGCTGATCCGGGTTCGATCCCCGCTGGAACCCAGATTTTTTAAAATAGGATTCCAGTCTGGTTAACACTTAGGGCCTATAAAAACATATTTCTGGTTGGTCGGAAGAGATTGCCACATGGCAATAAACTCGCCAGGTTAAAAAATAATAATAATAATAATTTCATTTGGAACGCTTTAATCAAATTGCAAGCATCGGTAATGAAATTATTTTGACCCTGCAACTCCATATTTAGCTGATTCAGTTTTTCTGTAATATCTACCGAGAAACTTCAGTCCTTAATTCAGGAACAAGCACATTCTTCTTGCCATAAAAATTTCAATTTCTTCCCGTAACTCGAAAAAATCGTCTTAAACAGTTTCCGCGACTCAACGATCTAACATTGGTAAAATAAACGATGTCGCCATACTCGGAATCTAATATTCAGTAAGGTATGCCTTAAATTGGCGATGTTGAAGGGCGTGCGAAGGAATATACGAGTAGTTCACTGTTTTTATAACAACATGCATGATTTGGCTCATAGATAATACTTGAGCGCGTACATTTTGTTGTATCACATATATCATACATGTATCATATATTGTATCACATATATCATACAACAGTGTATCACATATATCATACATGTATCACATACTGGTTTTGTTTATTTTTGCCTCCAACTCATTAACAATCAACTTTATAACCCCTTTATTTTTTTAAATCATAGCCGATGCTCCATCTGTTTTAATCCAGACAGCATCTATAAATGTAGGCCATTATCGAACAAACATAGCCGATGCTCCATCTGTTGTTAATCCAGACAGCATCTATAAATGTAGGCCATTATCGAACAAACATAGCCGATGCTCCATCTGTTGTTAATCCAGACAGCATCTATAAATGTAGGCCATTATCGAACAAACATAGCCGATGCTCCATCTGTTGTTAATCCAGACAGCATCTATAAATGTAGGCCATTATCGAACAAACATTTTTTATAGCTCGGAAAACATCTTCAACTTTTTGTGGTATTTTTCAAGCTTACTAAATTTAACAATTCTTGTGTAACCTGGAACGATTCGTCAACACCACGGATAAATACTGCAAGTTGTGAAATGTCTAAAATATCTGTGCTTTCGTAAAAAGCTAAAGAATACGCTTTAAAATCTTTAATATTGTTACGCAAATTCACAACTATTTCTTCTGAAATATCATTAATGCGACGACATATTGTTTGACGCGACAAACTTATCCTTGAAAATAATTTAAACATCTTTAACAATAGTTTGAACATAGTCTATTACTAATTCCCCATCCGAAAATGGCTTAATTTGTCAGCAATTAACAATGCGACAGAATAACTTGCTTTGACGATATTTGACGATTGTTGTAAGGATGAACTGAACTTTCTTTGTTGGGCTTTTAATTGAGATTTTAGACTGGCGAGCATATATTTTTTCATTAATACATCAAATTTAAAATAGCCACTATGTTCCGTTTATTGTGTTTTATTGCCACAGATAATATGGATGGTGTTACCATATTAAATTTACGAACGCAATATTATTATTGTTTGTATCACAACCAGACATTGCACTAGAGCGACTCCGAGTTATAAGCAAGTATAATTTTTTTTTTGTCAAAAAACATCGTAGAAACATTATTCATCATATATGACCGCGGTCCGCACATAAGCGCCGCGGGCCGCATGCAGTCCGCAGGCCGCGGGTTTGCCAGTCCTGATCAAGATCAGTAACTTAAATGTTATTTACTCATTTTTGAGATTTCGAATCTCACTACGTTCTTTCTGGAATGAGGCCAGCAGTAAGTTAAGAGTTCTTTATAGTATTCTCTCCAGCATTTTATATCTCATCAGTTTATGTTACTAGATTGTTGCTATGTTTATCATTGATGAACTTATTTGATCGCATATCTTCTGTATTTTGAAGGAATCTTTAAGTAATTTCTCTCTTACTCCAAATAAATTTATGCTTGTTTCAGTTTTCTCCTATTTTGTTCTAGCTTTGGAATTTTTATGAGTATTTTTTCCCCATTTTTCTTACGCAGCCTTTTTTAATATAAAAAATCCTCTTGATATTCATTCTACTCAAAATCTTGATATTCATTCCACAAAGTTATTTAAAGTTTATTGTAGATTTTAATTTTTATATTATATGAAATATTTTCAGGTTAATTTGATTTGATTTTTTTGTATGATTTGTATTGAGTTATATTTTTTTGTAAAGACTGCGATTGTTAAAAATCGATAAATATATAATTTATGTGAGTAATCTTTAAACAACTATTATTATTATTAATTTTTAACGGCCGTAGCCTTGACAAATAATCAAATATACCTGAAAACATATCACATAATAAAATTGAAAATCACCAGCAAAAGAGGAAAATATCAAAACTAAAACACACAATCACAACGAAAAAAATATATAAGAACAAAATATTTAAAAAAAACCTGGTGTTAAAATATTCAAAATAAAATTTTCAATCACGCTTTTTCATTAAAACTGCTTTAAAATCATCACGAATAACTTAAAATTAATATAATAATTAAAAAAATAAATATGGATGTTTTCCAATAGTATATTATTTTTATAAGAATTTCTATAAAATTTTCTACCAAGGAAAACATCAAAATCCGTCCGACAACTTAAGTAACTCAATAATCACTATAAAAACTAAAAAAAAATAGTTGGACAGTTATGGTACAACATGTGAATATCCTGAAATTGACATAAGTGTGTTACTAACAGAAATAAACAAGATTTGCGGAATCTTAGTCTACGGTAGGGGTTCTAAAACTATGACTCGTGGAATGGGTGGTTTATGCGAACGATTTGAAAAAAAAAACATAGTATCGCGTACGCGGTGTGAACAGTGCACATCGTAATCGGTGTTCAACGCACTGACTTCTGCGTGGACTTTTTATTTATAATATTGAGTGGATGTTTTGTTTATAATATTGAGTGCATCTTTTGTTTATAATATTGAGTGCATCGAGTGCATATAATATTTCTAATGAATTTATTTTAAATTGTTAAAAAAGTTTACATTCATCGACTGATAAGTCTAACTATAGTGACATATTTTTTTTTGAAACCCCTATTGTTTTTTTATGTCTTTTCATTCCATTATAACATGTTTATCTCATTACACTACCATTTGACACACACAAAGTATCTTGTTTGGTGTAGTTAATGTTGTATTAATGCACTTGAATGCTGTACAATACTTGGAAAGCACTCTTTTCAGTAAAAAATAAATAAAAAACCTAAAGACTATCACTCACTGCACGAGCTTGTACGAATAAAATCGTATGCGGTTGTAGGATCAAATACGACTGTCGGGAGTTGTAAGGTTCCAAGCTAAAACACGCGAAATATAGTGTTTCGATAAATATAACAAATTTCAGTGTTCATATTGAGTTCATATTATTACTAGTGGAAAAGTTATATCATGATTAAATTTTTTTACTTAATTTTTTTTCTGAAAGAGATAAAATTGAGAAAACACCTTATTGTATGATTGAGTCCCCTCTCAATCAATTGAGTCACCGGGCTTAGAACCACTGAGTAGGGATAAAACTCGCGGTTCGTCGTTACACCTGTCGGTAACACTACTGCACATGACAAGACAATAACCCTCGCACACTTCATATTCGCACTCGGCGCGTGAGAGTATTGTTTTTAAACTTAATTTATTTTGACATTATTAAGAATCAAACCTAAAACCCCCAGGTAGAAGTCAAATGTTTTACCAACTAGGTCGTCTCATATAGAGTAAATTTTACTCGCGCTGTGTTTTGTGCTGGATCAAAGAACGTAAGACCGCCATTGCATCAATATTTATGTTTTTATAATCTCAGTTAAAATAAATCTATTTTTACTCGTGTTTAAAAAGAGTTGTTGATGTTTAGTTACAGCTGTGTTAATTTATATGTACATACATATGCACATAAAAATCTATATATCTTTCCGATCCGGCTCATTTAGCACTTTCTATATCCTAATGTGGACCTCCGCTCAGTATGTTTGGGAACACCTGATCTAAAACAACGGTCCAAGAACCTTATTTTTTGCACTTCACAATACCCACTTTGCATTCATATTCAAAACATGAGTATATTTTGCTGTTTTGTAAAATAATGAAGTTGTTAAGTTTGACTTTAAAATCTACATTATTTCAGATATGCAAATGAAAATTCAAAAACAATGTTGCGTTTGGTTTAAGACGTCTTCAATGAATCGTGCAATATAACAGTTGTAAAATTGATGTTTAATTACTTATTAATGAGAAAAATGTATTATTCATTTTGAACACTGTATAAATAAAAAAGACATTATATTTATTCACATAGATTAAATTTTATCTGTAGTTTTTGTAGTATGTAATTTAATTTACTCGCTCTGCTACGATTTTTTTTCGAAGTGTTAAGATAAAATACACTATACCCTCAAACTATTTATTTCAACGGGTCCAATAAAAGAGTATTTTGGTTTCAATATTAAAAGAATTTTGGTCATTGTTTTTATCATTTATTTCCATCAGATACTTTCCATAAGCACAAGATAATAAATATCTCTGCCACAAGAATATCAGTATGAAAATAAACTTAACGTTAATATTTGTTTCGACATTTTTTAATACCAACAGAAAAATCAAAACGAGTTTTGCATGAAACTGGCGTTAAAACCCCTTTAAAATATCCGAATTCTCTCTTAATTGTACAATTAACTAAAATACATATTTTTTAATAATTAATAAAAATAAAAATTCTTTATTAAGTTATACATACTCGTATTTTTGATAAAAGGAAAATGAATTTTGTAATAAATGTTTGGAAAATCCTCATTACCTACAATCGAAATTAACTTTCGAAAACGTTAGACTTGGTTGTCATTTTACATATAATATACTGTTTCAATCCCTCATACATTACACTAAATTATGCTTCATCATATTTTGGGCCCACATATCTGTGTAGATGAGCTATCAACCAGTTCACAATATCCGACGAAAAAAGATGCAACTCTTTCAGTTCTCTACACAGTGCATACGTTGGGCACGCGCTTAAAATGTGGTTTGTCTTTTACACCTCACCGTATAAGGAATGGGGAGAGTTGACTTATCCCCATATATGCATCAGATATACGCACCACACCAACATATTTAAAACTGTATCAGGTATCTGTATCATGGAAGAGAAAACCAAGAATGAGCAGTCAATTTCTCACTCCTTTCCGAGTCTACAGATTTTTCCTAGTACAGTAATCGATTTACGAGTATAAAAACTTCTAAAGTCCAAATTGACAAAAACTTTTGATTCAATAATGTATCTTATATGATTGCACACTATGCAATTGATTCAATAATGTATCTTATTTGATTGCACACTATGCAATTGCTCACAATATATCGCAGTAAAAATTGCGTATTGTTACTATTAATCTTACATTTAATTTAAAAAATTGATTTTTTCCGTAGACCCTATAATTCGAAACATTTTTTTCTGAACAAATAACCCCAATAACATTGTTTATTGTTAGCCATATTAAAAGGTTTAGGTTCATTTTGTATTGTTTTTCTGATGGAGAAGAAATAATTAGATACACAAAAAAATATAAAAGTGAAAATCTCGTAAAATAATCCATTCAAATAAGAGAAAAGAAAAGTCTGTCAGAATCGAATATTTTAATGTTTCGCTTTTTGCATTTTTCTCAAACATATATTGAATTCTTAAACCGATACTGTTTAATTTAATCACATCATAATTCGTATGCAATATGTGACAGTGTAATTAATAATGTTTCACTCTCAGATAATAATTTGAGCAGAAGCGTTTAAATGGTGATGACACATTCAGATACCTACTTTAGAGGTCCTTTTCAATATAACACCACTGGAGAAGCGCTCATTTCTTTGTCGAACTTCAGCTGAAACAGACAGAGAATTGAAAGTGATCTGGATTTAACAATCAGTTTTTCGTGTTGTATTTATATTTCCGACACATATTAACTGGAAACTTTCAATTTAAGTTCACGTTTAACAGCAAATGTGTTTTATCATCACGCGTTGAAAATAACAAAAAAAATAAGAGTTTTAAATCGGTTCGTTAGCAAGTTTAATTTAAGACGATGAAATTTTTAATATATTCTTTTATTATTATTAGTGGGATGATAAATTGTGTGTATTCGAACAATATCGATAACCCAGGTGAGATACTATTTATTTTATTTGATTTAAGGCATTAAATTTTACCAAGACAGTAAAAACGATTTGCATTATACGGTGTTACACTTTCGTTGTTTATAGTACGATCTAACAGGTGTATCGTCATGTGGAAATCTCTTCCGACTAACACAAATGTTTTAAGCAGGCCTTAATAAAAATCAGACAAAATACTTTTTTTAAATGAGCACTAAATGCAATCGAACCTGTAACCCTCGGGTTGTCTTGTTTATAGTATTAAGAAGTTTTAGAAATCGATGTTTACTTTTAGGACATTTTCTTTCGGTAGTTAAATAAAAATCATAAATTTTAACAATATACGTGTATCTCACTTTTATTTTAAAATACAGAAAATGATTTGACTAATATAATAATTAATAATTTTTTTATTTAATTCCTACCAATACACTTTCATAAGCTAAACTTTTGATCTTTTAAACTCAAATTATACGTATTAGAAATGATTCAAACAATTTATATTTTTTATTAATACTGTTTCAGTTTCAATCCTCCATTGTTATTAAACAAATATATGTAACCTACTCTCTGCCACGATCGTGGGACTGTAATTAAATGAGAAAACTATTAGTCACTATCAAAAGTAAATTATGTTCGATTTTTCAGCAACCTTGTGTTGGAGAAGTAGCATCATTTTTTCAGCAATCTTGTGTTGGTTTGGCTTGAGAAGTAGCAGCATTTTTTTTCAGCAATCTAGTATTGGAATGGTAACAGAATATTTTTCAGCAACCTAGTATTAGATTGGCAATAGCATTTATTGACAGTAACCTTGTACTGAAGATAACTTTTCAGCAACCTAGTTTTAGAATGGTAACAGTATATTTTCAGCATCTTAGTATTTTAATGATATCGATATATTTTCAGAAACCTATTAAAGGAGTGGTGATGGCATATTTTTCAACAACTTAGTGTTGTAGTAGTTTCAGCATATTTTTCCGAAACTTATTTTTGGAGTAGGAACATTTTTTTTCAGAAACCAAATATGTATTGGAATTGTAACTATATGTGTATTTTTAGCAACCTAGTATTGAAATGGTAACAGCATATGTTTTACATTTTCAGATAATGTCCACAGAGAATTAAAGAAACTTGGCGAGCGCATCGCTAATAGAGCGTTAGTCTATGAAGATCCTTCGGAAGTATCAGTTTATTATGATACAGAAAACGATTGTGTAAGATTTTCGATATGTTCATAATATGTATTGCTTATTTATTTAGATATTATTCTGTCGAGTAATAGGAAAAAATCTGGTTACAAATACACTTGTATTATATTACGCTTTCATTCATTTTATACAGTACAGCTTGTCGGGGTAAATGTCATATGGCAATATTTTCCAAACAACCAGAAAGATGTTATAGATGCCTTAAGTGAAAACCAGGCTGGATTCTTTTTAAAAAAATCTGGGTTTCAAACGGAATCGCAGCAGCATTCTACTGATTGAAACATATGCATTATGTCAACTAGGCTACGGCGGTTGTAAAAACTTTTTAAATATGTAGAAATTATTTCTATAGCGCTATTAAATATCATACTTTGAGATTAATTGTATGAAAAATCCGTTAACTTTGCAGTTGAAGGGTAAGGTGGGAAAAACTTTCATACATTTCCTGCAATGAATATCGAATTTTCAGCATACAATTATTTAATGGAATTTCTTCATCATCATCATCAATGGCGCTACAGCCCATTGTGGGCCCCGGCCTCCTCCAGCAGTCGCTGCCATTCCCCCCTATCCTGGGATGCACTCCTCCAGCCCCTGATGCCAATCACGTTTGCATCATTCTGCACCCCATCCATCCACCTAAGCCTCGGTCTACCCACGCTACGTCTTCCTTGGGGCTTGGAGAAGAGTACTTTGTTAGGCATTTCCTCTTCTCCCATTCTTGCTACATGCCCCGCCCAACGTAGCCTCCCAATTTTGATGTATTTTATGATGTTGGGCTCTTTGTATATGCTGTATAACTCCTCATTATATCTCACTCTCCAAGATCCATTTTCCTGTATGGGTCCGAATATTTTTCTGAGTATTTTTCTTTCAAATATTAGAAGAGAAGATTCGTTCTTCTTACTCAATACCCAGCATTCAGACCCATATGTGAGGACAGGTCGTAGCAGTGTCTTGTAAATGGTAAGTTTTGTCCTTCTGGACAACAACCGAGATATAAGGTGTTTTCTCAGACCAAAGAAGCATCTATTTGCCATGAATATTCGACGTTTAATCTCGATAGATGCATCATTAACACTTGTCACTATGGATCCCAGGTAGGTGAAGGTGTTTACACGTTCTATTGTATGAGAACTTATATTAATCGTGGTAGGTGTCTGGTTATTACGGGGTGCTTTAGTGGCTATCATATATTTGGTCTTATCGGAGTTGATGCGAAGTCCCATTCTGTTTGCGGCCCTCTCCAACTGAACAAATGTCTCCATCATTGCTTGTGGGGATCTACCAATAATGTCAATATCATCCGCGTAGCCCAGTATTTGGCTTGATTTGTAGAAAATTGACCCATTTGTCTGTACTCCGGATTCTCTTACACACTTCTCTAGAGCCATATTAAAAAGTAGACAAGCTAGTGCGTCTCCTTGACGCAGTCCATTCATTGTGTAAAATGGTTCTGAGATATCATTCTGAATCCGGACTCTGCATTGTGATTGGTTCATAGTGAGTCTAACCATCCTTATGAGCTTGTTAGGAATACCCAAGTCCTTCATGGCCGCATAGAGTTGAGAGCGGTTAATGCTGTCATATGCAGCTTTGAAATCGATAAAGAGGTGGTGTGTATCGACATTATACTCTAGGGTTTTTTCCAATATTTGACGGAGAGTGAACATCTGGTCTGTAGTGGATCTCCCCGGACGAAATCCGCTTTGATATTGGCCTACCAGGTCTTCAGCGTACGGCAGCAATCTGGAGAACAGGACACCGGCAAAGACCTTATATGATGCATTCAGTAGGGTAATTCCTCGGTAGTTGGCACATTGCATTGTATCACCTTTTTTGTGGAGTGGGCATATGATTCCAGTCCTCCAATCGTCTGGTACAGTTTCTGAGTCCCATGTTTTCTCCACGATGGTATGGATCATAGTGGTTAGTTCAGTTCCTCCGTACTTAAGTAACTCACCAGGGATATCGTCATGTCCTGGTGACTTATTATTTTTGAGGTTTTTTATGGCTGTTTTTACTTTGGAATTTCTACCATCTATATATTCAATGCGTGGCACAGGCTGTAATTATTATCAATAGAGAAGAGCTTCAGTTAATTTAATTCACCATTGGGGTGCGTTGGCTTACTAAACGGCATTATACATTATCTTATTTTTTCAAAGACGACCTCCGTGGTTTTATTGTTAAGATACCTGTATTCTAACTGGGTTCCTATTCTCATTCTTACGGGTTCGATTCCCGTTGGAACCCAATTTATTTTTAAAGTATTCTAGGTTAGTTTATATTAAGGTTTAATATCGGATGATTAGAAGAGATTGCCACATGACAATAGACCCGCCAGTTCATACTGTGTACAACGAATGTTTATATGCTCTTACATGACAACTGCACCTAGGGTGAAATATCTAATGGCTGCTAAATACAATAAAAAAATCGCATGACATTTTCCAAATAAGTTGTAAAATTATAAATACCTATTTATTTATTTATTTTATCTACGGTTGATGCTAACTTTAAAATAATATCATACAATGAAATTATAGCTATAAAAATATAAATTGAATAAAATATTTTATCATTTCGAATGGGCTTTTAAAAGGCGCTTAATAAATTATATAATCTTTCAACAATATAGCAACACTAAGAAATATTGTTTCACTCATCACTGTATCTGTGCTACTAATATACAATACAATATTACGATTTTTTAAAATTATTTTCGCAGCGTATTCATTTTTTATTGTCATTTTCAGAAGATTAAAAAAATGTTGCCAAGGCCTTGGATCCTCCCTGGACAGTCCTTGAGACTGCCTTTTGTGGGAAATCCCTGTCGATGTGAAAACCTGCAGTGCGGATGCTGCGCGGGTATCAAAATCGAGCAGCTTGGCTTCGACAGAGAAAGTAAGCTTATATTGAGAACCTTAATGTCAATAAGATTTCTCTTTTACACCAAGTACAGGTGGCCCATAAATTATGCTCCTATTCGTGATCTTGTGACTTCAATTCTTGCACCAACTGAATTGTACACGCAAAAAGATGCAAATCGTTTCTTAAGATTCGTTGCAGTGTCGTTCTAGATATTACAAGCTGAACTGAATGTCGTTTAGTAAAAGTTACTTGATCACCAGCAACACTCTCTTGTGCTCTTTAAATATTCTTATTATTGTGGATAGTACGTGTTCTTCCGGCTCAAAGCAAGTCAACTATTGATCCCTGCTGTCGTCAACGTGCAATTAATCTCCTTGCCACCAATTTTGCTCAACAATCTCCATCAGTAAAATTACATCGATATGTTCGTTGTGTTCGACTTTTGATTTGCAAAATAGAGTTTATCCACTATTGTTAAGTTCTTGATAGTAAACTTTAAGGATGCGTTTTAAATGATCTGAAAAAATCAAATTAAAAACATGTTTGTTTGAAACTGGAGTGCGACGATATGGGCCACTCTATATAAGGACTCACTGACAAAATGTTTGTTTGAAATTGAAGTGTGACGATGGACCACTCTATCATATGTTATATAAGGACTCACTGGCAAAAATTACGAAGCTCAGTTGAAGAAATTGAATCAAACTCGATATTTTAATATTGTCGCGGTTTTGTCAAACCATATTTGTATATCCTACTGAGAATATTTTATTCATGTACAAATAATTGATATCTTTGAGTTGTGCTGGAGGTGGCTTTTGCGAATTTTTTGAACTGGCAAAAAACCAATCGATTGATAATTGAGGAGCTCGAAGTTAAGATGAGTTAGTCTTTTATACTTAAGATGCATCTCAGTGTGTTTATTGTTACGTATCACATAACTAGTAACGTGTCACATAACTAGTCGACACAGCAGCAATATTGTCTCCTGTCACTGGTCTTTTGTCATAACCGCGTTGAATCTAAAATAAATCTTGTTTTAATCTGAACAATCCTTCATTATACTCGTACATAATTTAACATAACATGTATTGCAAGATGAATCTTACGATACTTTAGACACATAGTACGGAGGGAGGACGATAGCCTTGAGCGGTCATGGCAAAATGAGCAGTGGTCGAGCACACAACCGATGGAGTAAGATGCTAATTTTAGGAGGTGCTACTAGGGAAAGAGATCGCTTGTATTGGGCAGGGATAATAGATGACCATGATGATCACCATACTCAGAATTAATGGAACGACGAATAAGAAACAAATATATTACAAATTACCCAAACGACAATTTTAGTATTTTATAGTGTATTTGAGTCTGAAAAACACTTCAGGCATGTTATTTATTCATTATCCCCCTACACTTCAGAAAAACCAAGATGCCATAAACCGCCTTCACGGCATGGCACTTCACGTAGTGTCAAGGCTGTGCAAAGCTGTAGACATATAGTGATTTATTAGTCGATGTCACAAAATTGTGGATGGGGAAAAATAATGTTCATTTAATGTACTATGATTAGGCTTCCACCCTTGTACGTACTTGGGATGGTAAATGCATTTCCCTGATGAAGGAGTCTATCTGCGTCACTTTAACCCTATCTCCGTACGAAATAAAATGACGTAATATACATGAAAATAACGGAGCCTATTTCGCAGGGAAGCATGAGAAATCATTGTTAATGTGTTATTGTTTTTACAGCTCCTACGATTCAGCTGACTTTTTACAAGGTCTTGTTACAAAATATCATACATTCCATCCAACCGTAATTTCCTTGGTCCTCCTTTACCACTCTTCTTCATTCGTTCATTCTACGTGCCCAAACCATCTAAGAGTGGTCTTCTTCATCTCACTCAACACATCAACCTTAAGTTTACACTCATCCCTAATCACTTCATTCCACGTTCTGTCACAAATTGTCACCCTATGTATTATTCCACTTTCACGCATTTTTACAACATCTATGCGGCTCTTTTGAGTCTTATTGCACGTCCACGGTTCATTCCCATTCATCAAAATTGGTACTAAAATACTATTTTGGACTATCATCTAGGCAGATTTGGGTACTGTCCTGTTCGAGTATACCATATATGTTTTTACACTTGTATATATTTGATTAGTTCTTGTACTATACATTTTATATATTTGATTAGTTCTTGAACTATACATTTTATTTTATATATGTTAATTGTGTTAAACCTGCATCAAATGTAACATAAATAAATAAAAAAAAATTTGTTTTGTTTTTCAGTGTGCGCTAACATAACTTACAGTCCAGAAATGTTCGCCATAATCTTGGATGTCTTTTTGAACCAAAATAATATCTACCACAATGTTTATTCAGGTAATATAACATGTATACTATTATTTTTTAAGACTTTTATATGATTTTATTGGATATATACTTTCGTTGTATACATCAAACCTGATGGGTTTAATACCATGTGCCAATTTATTTCAACCAAACAGAAAGTTGTTAAACAAGCCTTACGCGAAAACCAGGCTGGAAGTTTGTTTTTTTAAATTATGGCCTCAACGCGCAACCCTTTAGTTGGAAGACAGACGTCTTATCAACTAGGCCATGGATGTTGTCTAAGGTTTGTAGAGGAAGTCGGGAAAGCGGTGAGTGGGTTATAACCAAATCGTAGATACTTTGTAAGGTTTAAAAAAAATAACTGTCATCAAAGTTAGCTAGAAGATTGTAGTTAATTTATATATGTTAAGAAACCTTTAACACTCTTTCTGATTGTTCATTCTTCGTTTTGTCGGTTACAGTATTCGTTTTTTGTGATATAACTCTCAGATTTGATCATCAGAGTTTCGGATGAGTTAGTATTTTATACCTATTTTTATATGATTCATTATATGTTGTATATATACTTGAATAACGCTATATAAAATAAAAAATATTTAAGTCCTACGTAAACGACGTCAGATTGAATATGCCCAATTATACTGAAACTTATTTTCATTGAAACCTCTGGGTTGATCTTTCAAGACTGTGTGATTGTTGAAGTGCATGTAATATGCACACATGTAGATGTCACATTTAGGATGAACTGACAATTGTATTGAATAAAACTTTCATTGCATGTAGTACAACTTGGCAGGTTTGTTGTCATATGGGATTTCTTCTCTTTAACAAGACTACTCTTCCAATTAACAAGAAATGTGTTAAATAAGACTTCAGGGAAAATAAGAATCGAAGCCTATGGGAATCGATCGGAGTCGGAAGATGGAATTATCAACTAATCCATGGAAATTGTAAATAGGTAATTACACAAACTTAAAATTGCCTATCATCATTACTTTAGCTGTTTCGATACTATATTTTATGACGTAGGTGAGTAGAAGAAAAAGATAATAACCTTTATACAGCAAATAATCTATGCCAAATTTTGTAAATTTCGATTGATTTTTTTTATATATTATATTTTATGCGTATTAACCGACTGGTGTGTCATTTCAAGTGGTTTTTTCGTAATAATTATCAGTACAGCTTGATAACCTGCTAAATTTGCTAATTGAATACTAAAAATATTACCCGCATGACATTTACACGTAATGTGTTTCCATATCGTTTCAAATATTTTGCAACACGTTCGCGTTATTCATTTCCAGTATGGTTTAAATATTACGATAAATCTGGCATTCTAATTAGATTAATTACTGTCGATAATTACTTACTACGATTTGCCATATACTCATAATTAGATAAATAATAGTGGATATTTACTTACTACCCTATATAATTAGATTAATCAATGTGAATACGTGAACTTACTACGTTTAATCATATAATAAGATTAATTGATATGGGTATTTACTTATTGTTTGGCCATATAATTAAATGAATTAATCAGAATATTGGCGTACTATGCTTTGCCATATAATTAAATAATAAATATAAAGCTTTTAAAAGTAGTAATCTTCGTTACTTTCATTATAACGAAATCCATTATTTTACTACTCATCTGTGGTTACCTAAGATAAAAAAACTGCTTCACTATTAGTATCTTAAATGTTATTTCATAGTTTTCGAGAACATGTTTGATCCATCCATATGAAACGATTTTCTGATTAGAGAGAAATAATGCTATTTAAAAACCAAGAAAATTAAACTAGATTGCTAAACATCAACCATATTTTAATATGTCAAGTACTATATACTATTAAAGTTTATTTGAAATATTCTGTTTCTAAAACAATATTACATGAATAAAAATATAATAAATCCAAATGTGCATTATCATTAGGGTTACGTGCCTTAGGCACAATGCAATATGTTTGATATTTTATTCTGATTTCATTCGTCAATAATATTGGGCGTTAGAAAAGCTGCAAGATACGATATAATATTTCCATATAATGATCATTGTAGACAAGCTTTTTTGTACGATTTTCCATGAAATTTTTTTATTCGACATCATATCAGTTTTACGTCATAAAAAATAAAACTAAATTATTTTCAATCATTGTAGTATGATAATACTTGTTCGAATTATTGCAGGGGTTAAAATATTGTAAAACACTTGAAGGAATAAAAAAACATAAACAAATAATTTTTTTTGGGAATTGATATGATCAATTTATCAATTCAAGTTTCCATTCAATTTTGCGCGAGAGCGAGAATACGAATAAAAACGAGAGATATTTCAAAGAGTTTCATTGATTGAAAACTAAATGCGTTCTCGTCAATTGTTTGAACGTTTTTTTTGCAAATTTTTATTTTATTTTCTGTTAGATTGTTTGATAGTATATAATATAGTATTGTATGAAAAAAAAAATGTGTTTTAAAAAATTGTAGCGTTACATGACGACCTCCGTAGCCTAGTTGGTAAGACGTCTGTCTTCCCAATTTGGTGATTTTTTAAACTAATTCCAATAAATATTTTATATCAATTTAGATTAAAAAACCTATATGTTCAGTGTCACATCCAAGTCTTCAAGCCACTTTATATTTTTTCATGTATTTTGTTTTCAAATATAAAAAGTTAAAAATGTTTTCCATTTAAATGGTTTACTTACTTACTATACCATACTTACAAACTAGACGACCCCTGTGATCTTGTTGGTAAGAAGATTGTCTTCCAGACGAGCGTGTAGGATTAGATTTCCAACTGTACCCAAAAAACAAAAATGGCTCAGTCTAGTTTAATACTTTGCCTGGTTCACTTGCATGAGCTAGACATGTCACTGTGTTGTATTTCTACGAGTCGTAATATTTTCAATGCTTACAGTCACGACTTGTTGAGTTACGCACAATGACAATGATGTCTCTCCGCCATGCTTTTCAATATTTCTGCATCTCCAATTTCGATAAGTTGAGGCAATGCCGTGACTAGTGCAACAAGTACACTGACACTATACCCACAAAGACAGCCCTGAAATAAAACTGATAATAAATTATCTAATATATATTATAATATTTTCAAATTTCAAATTTGCCGCCGTGATATACTAACTGAAAGGATTATCCAATGTTTCCATAATTTCGGTTGAACATAATATCATTAAATATATTAGTTATGATGATGTTATTAACGGATTTGCAGAAAAAGGCCAGAAAAATGCCATTAAATCATTATTTTACTGTATGAACACACGGTTATGATCTTGTATATTTCTTGTGTACACAAAACGATTTATAAACAATTGTGTTACTTTATGAACACACGGTTATGCTCTTGTATATTTCTTGTGTACACAAAACTATTTATAAACAATTGGTTTATCGTATTTGTTATTTTAATTTTTTTCCCGTAAAAAATTGAAGGGCCCGAAAATAAAACCTTTCACAGGATATATGAAAAGTTAGATACGGTATTGTGTTTTAACGGTATATGCATGTAAATTAATGTCATGCTTTAACCGTATCTGTTTTACTTTACATGTATATTGTTACTTCTACAATACCTTGAATAATTAAAAAGCACTGCAAAACAGAAATGCGAAAGAACTGCAAAACAGATTCATCCTTTGAAATTCCTCATGGAGTAGCCTTTCAAATTAACCCTTTTAATTCGAGCATATTTTGGCAAAAGAACAGTAGTTTATATTTTATTTTTTATCTCAGTGAATATTTTGTTTTAAATGCATTCTTTTAAAATTAAATGATTCTCAAAGTTAAAAAATATATGTTCAACATAAAAACTTGTATGAAAACTTTGAGGTCGATGATCAGCCCCATGGGATTTTTCCAATACACCAGTTGGGGCCGATGATCAGCCCTGTGGGATAAAAAGGGTTAAGACTAGTGTAGAGCTATAAATTAAAGAGATATACACATCCCTTACATGTTATAGGTCCTTTCATGCATATGTGAGAAAATGTAAATTTTTTTTTCATTTCAATATAACTCATTACACCACTTAATTTAAGTAACCGATTCGTGATGGGCTTCGGAGTGATATGGCGTATCTATTTCTTTTTATTCAGAACTACCACTATAATTATAATTAGAAATTAATAATATTATTATATGTTGTATTCTAGCTCAAAATCCTCCACCATTCTGCATACCAATAGTCCTTGGTGGAGTTCCAACAGGAGTTGACGTCTGCGTTAAACTTTTCGATATCCATACAATCGGCACCAACATCCACGTTTGTGTCGATTTTGAAACAAGAATTCTCTCTGCTCCTATTTTGGTAAGTATTTGTTAAATTGTTTAATCTGTTTCTATTAGTAATTGCAATATATGTTTGAATAATAAAAGATTAGAACAAGTTGAGGAACTAAGCTATCATATTTGGGGAGCATGTTTTCGAGAGATGTTAAGATAGAGAAAGATATTCAAATACGTGTTCATCTAGATAATAAAGTCAATGGTACACTAAGTATTGTTTTTGCCAATAAATGAGATGCACAACCTTAAAAACTGATTGAGCACAGCGGTGTGCTGGTGCTAACTTTTATGTATGGAAGCGAAGACATTGAAAGGGAATGTTAAGAGCTGAATAAATACGATGAAATTATGAGTTCTGCATGGAAGAAAGTAAGAAATGATCGAATATAAGATAACTGTTTGTTAAAGATTGATGTTGTAAGTAGAATTAAGAAAGGAACCTTGAGATGGTTTGGTCACGTTGAGAGAATATCTTGCCAAATTCTGTGGAAACAAATGCATATGTCTGAAATCAATGAAGAAAATAGTAAACCGATGATATTTTTTGCTGTTTCTTTAGTTTTGAGCTTGAAAAATGAAAATCGGTTGGCGATAGATCGGGGGAGTAAGGCGGTTGAGGTGACGTTTCGTAATATATTACGATTTCAATTTAAAAAAATAACGAGTTATAACTCGTTATTTTTTTTAATTGAAATCAATACAATTGAGAAATGAACCATTACGGTTACGCAACAGCAACGTAAAACAATTTTTTTGGTTATCATTAAGTTCATGCGGAACCCACTTATCAACTTTTCACCATTCCAATTTGCTTAGTAGTAGGACCTTCTTTATCTTTAAGACTTATATCTACGTTCCTAATTTTTTCGAACCAATGCCGCACTGTTTGTTGAGAAGTGTTTCTTTCCTCCCATGTTTGGTTAACATTGAGTGCTGTTTGAAATGCATAATTCCCAAGTTTAAATGTGTGCAAAAAAATTCATAAGTAATTCTTCTTTTTTCAATCCCATATCTGAAGGATTAAAGTAATGCAAATTAAATGGCTGAATCAATAAATAATTATAGCAAATTCCTAAATGTCAAATAAAAACAAATTTATATATATTTTCTAGCAAAGAACATTCGAAATGATATAATATTAAAATCAGCTGCTCTTTTCGGAACAACCTAATACAATAGATTGTGATTTTTGATTTTTTGGGTAACCAACTCGAGTATAAGCCTCTGTATGATATAAGGGATCCGAGTCTACAATCTGCCTTATTTCCTGTGTTTATTCTAGTGTGGGAACACCTACCCAAAAATCTTATTGGATTTATGTTTGAATTATTTCATTTTGCTAAATTATCCAGTTTTGCTCTTAAACTGGTGTTCCGTTTGACCAAGATCAGGTGACAAGTCGTTTAAGAGCTAATTTGGGTCAATCGTTGCGTACCCGTAGAATAAACTGTAACCCACAGGGACTGTAATTTTTCTTGATTATGTCAGAAGGTAAAGTTGCCTTGCTGTATCTTGTTTTACAATTGGTTAATCGTTGTATAGATGACCGAATTGAAGAGAAAAAATAAACGACAGGCCAAGGGCGGTAATGCTGAAGTGTATCAACTAAGCATAGGCAAGTACACAGTCAAATGAGAATCTCACCTTATGGTTCGCATAATTATATTTAGTAAAATGCTATTGTAATATATCCAAAAACTAACTAGATCTAAAAAATGTAAATTTTCTATTGTAGGCTTATATAACATATTCAAAATTGATACAATTTAATATTTTATTTCAATTACAGGTTCTCCACTTCGAATGCATACGACTGGGAACTGATGGGGTATCGTTAGTGAAGCCTGATGGCGGAAGTGAGGTTGGAGGCTCAAACCCAGCTGATAACACAAGATTAATAAATACTATTATCAAAAACAATTTGCGAGTTACCACATCTAATTATGAAGATAACAAAATTAATCCATAAAAGAAATATTTAAAATCCCTTGCAGTATTTTTCTTGTTAAGTAATTATTTTACAAATTAAAAATTAAATTTACATTATCAAATAGACTATTGATATAAAACTAGTCATTTACATTTACTAAGTAATCTCGATTTCTAATTAAAAAAAAGAGTTCTAAAAATTTGCTGGATATTTTTTTTATTGCGTTCATCTCCAAGGCTGTACATAAGCTGCGTTCGTGTGGACCATTGTATGCCTTCGCTGCAAAGCTTTAATACAGTTTTTACCGTGTTGGATTGTGAGGTAACCATCATGCAGTTTTTTGGCCATTGATTTATCATTGTAAAGTTCATGAACGAAAGCTCGCAGTATGATCGCGAAAAATGTTAATTCGACCATATATTTAATGCGGAATCTTCTCATTTTTCTGTTTTCTGCTATGTATGAACATTTGTTACTTTAATAATTTATATTTCAATATAATTAATTTAATTTATTAATAATAAATAATGAATGAATGAAGACTTTTATTATTCACTTAGTTTATTTACTGATTGCATAAGGTCTGTAAAAATGTCTCTGCACATTCGTTATATTAAAAGTAACTCTTTTAATCTGTAAGCGAGTATGAACGCACGGGTGCGTGTGAACCAAACTTATCTCAAGTTAATACGAATGCACCGGTGCATTTCACATTAACATCCAAGAAAAGTAGATTATACCAAAAAAGTTAATTGTATTGATATCTATGGATAATTGTCATAACAAATTCCAATTCGCAGTACAGTTTCGCTTTTACCGATTTTAAAACGAAATATGTATCATTGTTCTTCAACCTCACATAATTTTTATTTATTTAAAAACTCATTCCCTGGGTACATATTTTTATTATTTTTTTATGATTGTGCTGTATATTGTGGGATGAACGTTTTGGTCTGTCTGGAGTGATGAAGTGTCAGGGGTTTGATTCGCGTGTATTCATATGTAATTGAGTGTCACTGTTTGTCAGGTTGATGAGAATGAGCAACGGGGTTTTATATAATCAAAAATCGGAAAGAAATATCGATTTATTTTTTCATGCTATATGTCCTGTGAGATACAGGCAAAAACCTAGTTTATTGGGGACACGACAAATGAAAGGCAACAAACCCAGATCCATTAAAATTGTGTGTCCAAATTGAACTACGTGTTGTTTTTTCGCAAATTATGTATATTTCTTGTTATGTCTAAAATAAATAAATAAAAATATTGTTCCTATATAACTCACTAGCTTACAGGTTAAATGTATTGAACCAATTCAAACTGCAAATTCAATAATATACTTATTTAAAAAATGGTGAAATCATTTTTATATATCTTATCATTATATAAATAATAGTGTTACACTTTCGTTGTACATGTATACAATGCAATCTGGCTGGTTAATTGTCATATGGTGAGTTCTTCCAACTGAACAGAAATATTCAAACTTGATTGGGATCTTTTTCGAGCTCCATTGAGATTCGTCGGAAACCAATTGGTGAAAAGTCCATCCCCCTCCTAATTAGCCCAAAAACAATATAATCTGGCTCATATTGTTACCCCAAAAAAGATATGAGCCAGCATGGAAAACACAAAAACTAAGGACGATACTCCACATAAGTTAATAAATTTAGTTATATTTTTGAAAGAAAGAGGAAAAAATGTGTGATAAAATAAATACCCCTTATGTTGAATTAAATAAATATACAAAATTCCAAAATATGCATTTGTGCGAAATTAATAAGTCTTAATACAATTTCTTAAATTTTTAATGACAGAAAAAATATTTAACACAGAACTGACATTTACATTTTTTCAAAAAACGTGTTATTTACATATCGAATATACCAGCTTTTCATTATGTATATTATTTGTCTGTTTACTTAATATAATGACTTCCGACTTAGTTAGTAGAACGCTTTTTAATTTTTTAATTCCCATTGTCCCACAAAAAGTTCTAGTTTGATTTTTTAATGCGAATGAATTTTAACATACTATATTTATAATTGATCAAAATAAATTTCCTCCTGTAAATAAATCTGTTGTACTGTATATAACGGAAGTTTAATATAATTTACAATACATTTTGATGACTTAATAACATTAAATTAAATATTATTTTAAGTCCATGAAAAACTATTTTCAACAAAAATAAAACCATAGCCGTGCCAAAAAATATAAAAATGAAATTTACCTATTCCAACTATAATAAAATTATTTGGTTTTAAAAATACTTTTCTGTCGTATAAATGACAGTTAACCACAAGATTCGCTGGATAAACAACTTTCCTGCATCAACGCTAACTGAATATAAACGGATTTCCATTTGGTCGTGATCATACTGTGAGATAGCCGTAGCGTATCTATATTATAACAGGGAATGCAATTTATTTTTTGACGATGTATCAAGTTAGATTGTTAGGCTGCCGGCATTAACAGCGTTTTTAGCATTGGCTGATTTTTGTGAAGTTTGTACATCAATTTTACAACAGTCAAGTGGTAATCCGACTTAAGACATGTCGAAAAAAGAGCACTCAAAATGTCACCACCGCATTCTTACAATGTAATATTTCTAATGCTTTAGTACTGGTAACATTATTTCAACTAGTTGACAGAGTGGCGGGGTGCCTACTATGAGACATGATGACGTTTCCATTGGAGCTTTGAAGATCCTTGTATTCACGATGGGTCGTGGATTTTTTGCACCGTCACCGTCTGTGTCTCCTGATTGGATGGTGTTATTGTTAAAGCAGGAAAAGTTAGCTGATGTGATGGATAAGGATTTTTGAAGTTTTCGTGGAGAGGTTGTTTTTCCCGGCGAGAAGGCTTGTCGCCATTTTACAAAAAGAAGTGAACTCTTCGTAATGGAAGCAAAGTATGAACCTGGCAAGAAGGATATATTTCCATGTAATAAATGGTTATTCAAAAAATGCAGTTGACATTTAATTTAGTGTTCCAATAAAAGTGAAAAATTCGTAATAACAGGAAAAATAATTAAATACAAGCAATACGTCTCCCTACCTTGAATTGTTAATAAAAAATAGTCTCTACTAGCAACTCTACGATCGCTCCGAGCCAAAAAAATATCTGTCAAATTGATTCCTTCATGTGTGGATTTGACTGCGAATTTCTTTCAATTTTGAGTTATTTAATTTCTGTGATAGAAAGTAAATGAAAGTAAAATTGTAAAATATTAAAAAATGGAGTCCGAAGACAACTTTGATTACTGCGACAGCGACGGGTATATTATTTCGCATTATGTGTAAAAATTACATTAAAATAAATTCTGCATGGTTAAATATATTTTTCTTTTTAAAGGGTAATGGATCCTTTACCTGCGTCTCCGGAAATGAATTATAATTGGGTCGACATCACCGGTGAATTCATGACCAGCATAAAAGGTAAATTTAAAAGAATACTTTCGAAGTACATATTCTTTGCGTAATTTATATTAGGACATTCAAAATTCTAAAAGAAATCTTGAGGTAATTCATAAATACCATTGAATGGCGCTTAAGCCCTCAAATGAAAAAAATCCTACTCTGATAATCGCTCAGTACATAATTTAATATGTGAGCTAAAACACGTTTAAGTTGAATTTTTACCTCCAAATATACAGTATTTTCGCAACATTTGGATCTGGAATTATTTGTGCAGTAAAAATGCATTACAATAGTCAACTTATCAAAAAGCTATTACTAAACCTTGTTTTGGACGATAACGTTGATTTAATGATTGATGACAAGTTGACTAAAATACATTATTGAAAATTTGCAGTTATCTACAAATACATTGAATGCAATCTTTACTTTGGAGAGTGAAGATGATAATGAAAATCAAGTTATGTCACGTGATATGGTTTCACTTTCGGAAGCTTTGAATAGATCAGAAAAGTTTCAGGCTTATCTATCACATAGCACTGATGTCCCAAAAAATAGTTTTCAATAATTATGTGATATTGAAAATACAATTATGAATGCTGATAAGAAAAAATAAGTTGTTAAAATAACATTGTTTTTAAAAAAAAATTAAGTGTGTTTGTACAACTTTTTATTTTGAAATAAAATATTTTTTTTATAAGTATATTTTTCTCCCATCTTCAGTATAGTGAAATTTCAGTTACACAAAATATGTTTTATGGTCCCATAAATTTTGTTATAATGGGATTTGACCTATAGTAATTAAATTAGTAATTATTCTATTACACTTATTTGATGTAAAATACAATCTGGTGGACTTAATAATTATAACCATATTCCAATTTCTTCCAACCAACTAGAAATATATTAAAAATCACAATCCAGTCTAAAGCCATTTTTGTATTCAATTTTTTTAATCCAATTTTTATCTAGTTTATGTAGTTTGCCCAAGATGCATTGCAGGATTTTTATCTCCAAAATTTTGAGATGGGACCTTGTTCTGGATGTATCAGCTCTGGTTTCAATACCGTAGGTTATTTTGAGCAGTACACATTTCATATATTTTCATCTTGCTTAATTTTTATTTAATTCCTATGTTTGTTTGGTTACTTCTATTTACATTTCAGAACTTGAATTAGGAGAATTGCTCCATGATGAATTATTTGGGTTATTTGAGGCCATGTCGGCTATAGAAATGATGGATCCAAAAATGGATGCTGGAATGCATTGCAATAGAGGAACAACTAAACCACTTTCTTTTCAGCAAGCAGTTCAGGTACAATATTTATTTTACCTTAAAAATTCAATTTCTTAAAATTGTATTAATTTTGTTTTTGCCAGTGTACGAGGGCGGTCCGATAAGTACTTAGCCTCACCGCCCGATGGCACCACTATCGCAAGAGCAATATTTTATCGAGTAGTACATTCTCGTTGACAGCTACTGTCAAAATTTCAGCCGAATCGGACGCGTAGTTTTGTTTTGACCGCCTGTGGAAGCGAGCGTGTCCGCGGATTTGAGAAAAATGGAAAAAGAGCAATATCGGTCAGTGATTCGATTCTTCGTTTTGAAAGGGAAATCGCGCAGCGAAATCAAAGAGCGCTTGGATGCTGTGTACGGTGACTCTTCTCCTTCGATGGCGACCGTCAAAAATTGGTTTAACGAGTTTCAACGTGGTCGCACGTCGGTTTTTGATGAGCCACGCCCAGGTGCCCCGAAAACGGCTACCACGGAGGATAACGTGACAAAAATCCACGATCTCGTATTGGCAGACCGCCGATTGAAGGTGCGCGAGATAGCTGAGACAGTAGGCATCTCAAAAGACTGCGTGGGTCATATCCTGCATGAAGTATTGGGCATGAGAAAGCTGTCGGCGCAATTGGTGCCGCGTTTGCTCACTCCGGACAACAAGCGCAACCGTGAGACCACTTCAGAGCAGTGTTTGACGATGTTTAAGCGCAATCCGAAGGAGCTTCTGCGTCATTTCGTGACCGTCGATGAAACATGGATACACTGGTACACACCCGAGACCAAGGAACAGTCGAAACAGTGGACTTCACCCGGCGAACGTGCTCCGAAGAAGGCGAAGACTGTCCTATCGGCCGGAAAGGTGATGGCCACCGTTTTCTGGGATTCAAAAGGTGTGATCTACATCGACTTCCTGGAGAAGGGCAAAACGGTCACAGGGCTTTACTGTGCCGAATTATTGGGCCGATTCGACGCCGAATTGCAGAAAAAACGGCCCCATTTGGCGAAGAAAAAAGTGCTCTTCCATCATGACAACGCACTGGCTCACACCTCCGCTGTCGCCACGGCCAAATTGGTAGAATTATGCTACGAACTGCTGCCCCATCCACCGTATTCTCCGGATTTGGCCCCGTGCGACTTCTTTTTGTTTCCAAATTTGAAAAAGTCACTCGCCGGGCAGAAATTTGAGTCGAATGAGGAGGTTATCGCCGCCACGGAGGCCTACTTTGCAGACCTCCAGAAAACGTATTTTTCAGACGGGTTAAAGAAGTTGGAGATCGCTGGGTCAAGTGTATCGAACTCAAAGGAGATTATGTTGAGAAATAAATCGCCACTTTTCCAAAATTTTTGTTATTCTTTTGTAGGCTAAGTACTTATCGGACCACCCTCGTATATATGTATACTGGCAAAAACAAACTGGCAAAAACAAATAAAATTTTAAATTTTAAGGGAACTTCAAATGATGATTAATAATATTTAATTTTTTATTTTAATTATGGAAAATATACTTTGTCAGCAACAAAGTATTTTTTCTGTCATTAAAATAAAGCCATCCAAAATAAACCAAGAAAGAATATAATTCACACCGAGGTACAATCCTACAATTGTCTATGGCTAGAAAGATATGTCGCCACAGGCAAATAGTTTATATCTCACAATACTTATTTTTCACTCATTAATTTTTCCTTTTCAACCTTATACTAATGCTGCTCTCTCATAGATATATTGTTGGTCTCTGGTCGTCGGCCCGGGAAAGTTGTAGATTGTCAGTTAAAAAAAAAATACTAACTTTTTTTACACTAAATTCATATTCATTTAAATCATATAACAAATAATCGTTCATACTACCATTATTCATATACGTATTGTATTTTAACTTATATTGTGTACATATTTGTGGTTGATTTCATCGTAGATCCAAAGGTAGGTAGTTTGTTTTTTCTCTCTTCAAATTTTTTTTTCCTCGTGTCGCTTTTTTTCTCTTTCTTTTTTTTTAGTACGTAGGCAAAATGATTCCACACAAACCTCCTGATCCCAAACCACCAGATTTAAACTCTGATAGTGAGCTGTTGACTGAAGAGGAAATCCCGGTCTCGTCCTTCACAGAAGTGAAAGATAAAACCAAACGAAAGAGAACGAGGAACCTAAAGCCAGGGAGCCGCCAAGAATCACCGGAAAGAAAGATAACCCCTCTTAATGTAACATCTGAAATACCTCAAACAGTCACAACTCCTACAACATCCTCACATATACCTCCTACAACCCCATCTCCTCCCCAGGTAAGGGAATACGGCAAACATGACCGATCCCCTTACGTGGTACATGTACAAAAAACTTCAGAGTCAACAGGAACATCCATCAACTCAATTTCCTTTGGGATGTTTCTTAAAAAAAATAAAATTCCGGACATTTCGCCAAGAAACGGCATAAAATTAATAGGCCGAAATAGATTGGCTGTAGCTTTCGATAAATTCCCATCAGCTAATAATTTCCTTCAAAATGGAGCCCTTGCCGAGTATGGATTTAAATCATTTATTCCTTCTTTCATGGTCACCAAAATGGGCCTCGTAAGAGGAATCCCGGTTGAATGGAAGGAGGAGGAAATTATAGAAAACCTGGAAGTACCGGATGGCTATGGAAGAGTCCAGAAAGCCAGAAGACTTAACCGCAAAATAACCAATTCAGACGGTGTGACATGGGTCCCTACACAAACAGTGGTACTAACTTTTGACGGACAGGTCCTACCTCAGAGGGTCTATGCTTTCTACAACTCTTTAGTGGTAGAAAAGTACTATTTCCCAACCATACAGTGCTACCAGTGCCTCCGTTTTGGACACACGAAGCAACAATGCAGATCATCTGCACGTTGCTTCAAATGTGGCCAATCTCACCTCGGTGAAACCTGCTCCGTAACGGCTCCATCATGTATTACATGCGGTGGGCGTCATACGGCAGTGGATAGATCCTGCCCGGAATTCACTAGACAAACAAATATAAAACGCCTTATGACTGACCAGAACATGTCTTACCAGGAAGCATCAAAATCCACCCCAACCTCTGTGAAATCCTTCGCCGAAGTTACAGCACACGGTGAACAAACCTCGCACCCACTTTCCCAAAATACACCATCTGCTAACCACCATAAGTCCTGGAAACCAAAAATGATAAATGCCACCAAACCATCAGGTCCCACTTTTCGCCCTCATATCACTCCCTCGACGAAGAGGGAGATTGAGAGCCTCTTATGGCGTCCAAACACAAATCTTCTTAATGGATGTGGCCTCCCTCGAGACACTCCAATCACTACACAATCACTAGATACAAACATTTCTTCAACTCTAAATAAACTCATCTCACTCATCTCTGGTCTTTTATACAATTCTCCTCATATACCGTCCAACGTTGCCAAAGAAATATTAAACGAAACACAAAATTTAACTTACCAAATTAACACATCTGAAGAAACAGATGCAATACAAGGAAGGTCCGGACCGACCTCCCTTAATTAAATATTAAAAATGGCCGAAAGAAACTCTCACCTATCATCAGGTATATTGCAATGGAATAGTCGTAGCCTCCCCTCCAACAAGGCTGAATTTCTCCTGATGCTAGGTGAGTTCTGCCCATCTTTGGCCGCCGTCTCGGAGACATGGCTATCTCCGGGGGCATTATTTAATGTTCCCGGGTACTCGTGGCTACGGGACGATAGGGCGGATGGAAGGGGTGGAGCAGCCCTTTTCATCTTATCATCCATTCCATATACGCAAGTGGTTCTGGGTTCTCGGGACGCCAGCTTCAATGCAGTCGCTGCGAGAGTCCAGAATATTACGTATATATCAGTTTATATCCCGCGCCCGTCATCCATCATCATCTCACAACTTAGAAATATAATATCAACACTACCTCATCCCATCATCTTACTTGGGGATATGAACTCCCATCACACGCTATGGGGATCACCTAGGGCATGTAGATTTGGAGCTGAAATTATGAATATTCTGGACGATTTTCAACTTTGCGTACTGAATAATGGATCACCCACCCGCTTAACACCCCCGAATCAAAGTTCAAGCGCAATAGATCTATCCATATGTTCAGCTACATTAGCCCCTACGCTATCGTGGAATGTAGTGCCTGATCCCCACGGGAGTGATCACCTCCCCATAATCATTACATTTCCATCACCTCACCCCCCATTCATTAACCCCACTTGTTATAAATTTAACACCCGTAAAGCCAATTGGAACAAATTCTCCCACTCCCTCGATGCCTCAATACAACAATTAGAATGGCCGACACATAAAAATTTTCATACTCAGTATGATAAATTCGTGGAGTTGATGATCCAGGCGGCTCACTACTCGATCCCCCTTAAAAAACCTCACTTCTTTAAGCCACAGCCCCCTCCATGGTGGGATGAAGAGTGTTCAAATGCAGTTAAATCCCGGAAAAAAGTATACCAATCCTATAAAAATAACATGACAGAGATAAACTTCCTCCTTTTTCGTAAAGTACAAGCCGTCACAAAACGCTTGCTTTCTAAGAAGAAGAAAGATGGATGGATACGGTTTTGTCACACCCTTTCGCCAGAAACTCCAATATCAACAGTGTGGGAGAATGTGAAGAAATTTAGGTCCATCTACTCAACCCGCTTACATAAAATACCAACAGAGTGTTGGGTTCACACCTTTTTGAATAAAATTGCTCCTTCTTCATCGCCAACCCAATATGACGTGCCATATACATACTTTCTCCCCTCTCATAATCATCCTCTAGATGCGCCCTTCACAGAAAATGAACTCAACATGGTTTTGTCCAGCCTAAAGGACTCCTCCCCAGGGCTGGATAACATCCCATATTCCTTTTTAGTGAAAACCCTACCCTACACCAGGAAATATTATCTAACACTGGTCAATTGCATTTTTAATACAGGAAAAATTCCCAAGTCCTGGAAAATATTTAAAATTATCCCAATACCTAAAATGGGTAAAGATCTTTCAGATGGAAATTCCTATAGACCAATAGCCCTTGCATCAACTTTGGGAAAAATCACAGAACATCTTATTAAAAACCGCCTTGAATGGTTTGTAGAACACAATAAAATTCTGGATATTAATCAATTTGGTTTCCGTAAATCACGTAGTGCTATGGATAATTTAGCTATTCTCACTACTGATATTCATTCCGCCTTTACTTATCAAAAACCACTTATAGCCGCTTTCTTAGATATTACCTCAGCTTATGACAATGTCATTTTACATATTTTAAAACAAAAGATGTTACACAAAAAAATACCCAACAAAATCACCCACCTCATATTTAACCTTTTATCAGAACGCTCCATCTTTCTATCAGTGGAGGAGGTGTCTTTCACAAGAACCGTTTGGAGGGGTCTCCCGCAAGGATCAGTCCTTAGCCCCCTCCTTTATAACATTTATACGGCAGATCTTGCTCACCTGGTTCCCCTCAATACCGTCGTATTACAATATGCAGATGATATCGTGGTTTACGCGTCCAATGAATCCTTTAAAATAGCAGAAAAAATATTAAACAATTCCCTCCACTCTCTCTCTAAGTGGCTCAAAAACCATGGATTAGATATTTCCCCCTCCAAAAGTTCTATTGTCGTGTTCTCGCGGAAAAGACAACTGCCTACCACTAATATTTATATTGACAATGCCCCTATTCTTAACCACAGTTCACACAAATTCCTCGGAATGACATTCGACTCCAGGTTATCTTGGAAAAATCACGCTGAGAACATAACATCAACCTGCCAAAAAAACATAAATATTCTTCGCGCAGTATCAGGAGTCTGGTGGGGGGCACACCCAACCACTTTGAGACTTCTATACACCGCCCTCATCAGAAGCCACCTTGATTATGGGTCATTCTTATTGGACCCTACCTTCAAATATATCCTCCATAAACTAGACCTTATTCAATTTCAGGCCCTTCGAATTATAGTTGGAGCTATGAAATCTACGCCGACAAATGCCCTACAGGTTGAATGTGTGGACCCACCGCTCTGCTTCCGAAGACAGTTCTTAGGTACCCGATACTTCCTCAATATATACAAAACAACATCCCACCCCCTTCTGCGTAAATTGAAATCACTTTCAGATCTCATTCCCACAAACATATTTTGGAGAAACAAAACACTCCCCCCTTTAATACAAAGTTATCGTAAATTCTCATCGTTGAATGTGGTAGTCCAAAAAACCCCTATTCCTCCTTTATACTGCACCCCGTTTCAAGCTTTAATTATAAATCCACGCATTGTTGAATCCTTTGGTATTGATAAGTCGAATTATCACGCCAATTATGATTTCATCAACCACATTAACACCCATTGGAGTGACTGGACTGTCTTCTACACAGACGCATCCAAGATTGCTAATGAGGAACATGTAGGAATAGCAATATATTGCGAAAGCTTAAATATCAAGAAAAAAATTAAACTACCCAAATTTTCAACTACATTCACTGGTGAGACATTGGCAATCTTGGAAGCATTACAAACATCTTTAGAATTAAGTATCCCAAACACTTTAATTGTATCAGATTGTCTAAGTTCCCTTCAAGCAATAGGAAAGAACCCATTTCGATCCCCAAATAGTATAACACTTAATATAAGGGAAACTATATACAACCTTGAAGAGGCGGGCCTTGATGTCGCCCTGGCTTGGGTTCCTAGTCATCGAGGCATTTCGGGTAACGAAGAAGCAGATACTCTAGCTAAAGAGGCAACCTCTACAGGAAATACAGATAAATATAATTACACATCTGCACAAGACTTATTACCTTTGGCGCGCTCTTCGATGATGGAGGAGTGGACAAATTACTGGAATGCCTCGAACCGCACTAGGGGAAAAAGATATGCGTCAATTCAACCCTACATTCCAATCAAACCCTGGTTTTCCAATTATAGAAGCACTCGGAGAGAAGCGACAACTATAAGCCGAATACGCTTTGGACATTGCTGTTCCCCTGTCCACCTGGCCAGACTACATATAAGGAACTCTTCTTTATGTGAGTGTGGCCAGGAGGAGGGAGATCTTGAACATATCTTCTTCTCCTGTTCTCTGAATACTTTCCCTTTGACCTTTAAAAAACAAACAAAAATATTACTCCCCGCAAATCTTCCCCACCTGTTGAGCCTCAATAAAATTTCCATATTGAATAGCATCACTCATTTTATTAACAAAAACAAAATTAACCTGTAATAAAATATATGTATAATATATATGATAAATATCGATAGAAAATTAAATTTAAATCATTCGCTCGCTCACATACATTTAACTATCATCTTATTGTAAATATTCATTTAGTTGTAAACTATGTACTTTAGTTGTAAAATAGTTTAACTCCATAGTATCTCACTAGATAACAGTAGTCCTGGGCCGAGTTGCTTGATGTGGCGTGTCGCCCATATGAATGGAACTATCTAGATACTATGAAGCTGACATCACTGGACACTGGCGTATACTCCTCCATATATAGGAGTTCACGGCCATTATTCAAAGAGAGAGAGAGAGAGAGAGAGATATATTGTTTTCGAATCTTATTTCTTTAATTTTTTCAAGCGACATCCTAAATGTTTCTTTCATAACTTGACGCTGCCGTATACTCCTTCGTGTATTGGAGTTCACAGCCATTATTGGAGAAGTAAAATAAATGTTTCTTTATTTGTGTTTGAAAATGTTTAAATTATTAATTGTAATACATTTAATGCTTTCAGTTATAAAACAATGGTTTTTCTTATTAAATTTGTGAAATGGACCAAATCTTGTAGGCCTAGCATATATTTGAGTTGTTGCTAATTTAATCTATTGATTTTAATCTCTTGTAAATTGTTAAACATTGCTTACAGGTTGGAAAGTTGAAACTAGATGATCTTACTCCAGCAGAAGTGATAGGAGTTATAGATGCTACCTTCTCCTGCATTGTGTCGTGGCTTGAAGGTCATTCTTTGGCTCAGACAGTTTTTACAAATCTATACCTTCATCAGCCACAAGCTATAGGTGATAAAACCCTAAAAGCTTTCTGCATAGCGATATACAAAATTTTAGATCTAATTAGGAAATATATAAATGTGTAAGTATTTTTTGTTCAAAATATCCATAGTATTGAAATCATTATAGAAGAGTAATAAATTGAATTTACACAAAAATCACTTTAAAATGGTACAGATTGTATCAAAAATCTCCTCAAGGGTTTACTAATTAATGAAACTTAATTTTTACTGTTTTATTTATGCTAATTTATTTATGTACATATATACATACATTTATGCCCAGTGGTTCCAAAGTCATTGTTATATTTAATTTTTAAGAAAAATCACAAATTATTACTATCTTTAAAATTGTGACTAGTTTCTGTTCTGTTTTTCAAATTTTGAAAAGTTATCTGATATGCAATGCTTACGCTCCTGTATCCTAGTGTTGATATTTATTTGTCTCATAATATATGTACTTTGACAATTCCCTCTCATATACACAGATCTTGTAATTTATCTCATATTTTCTTGTAATTATAAATATTTTTTCCTGAATTGTTGATGTTATAATTATGTCTAGTTTTTTCTTAGTATTTTATATGTAGTGAGTATTTTGAGGGGATGCCAGCAATATATAAAATTCTCCTACAATGGTACCTGTCACATTATTTTATTTCTAGGTATAAACATAGGTATTAATCAGTTGTTATTCAATTGATTCTTATGCATGTTTTTTTTATTATATATTTTATTCATGACTCTTTTATGGCAATAAATACCCTGTTGAAATTTTCTTTTCAATGGCAGCCTTCTTGCTATCAAGAAAAAACGTTTATGGGTGTAGTTAATCTTTCGTTAAAACATAAAAACTTTCGTAAAAAACATTTATGGGTGTAGTTAATCTTTGTAAATTAATCTTTCCTGTACATAAAAAAATGTTCTTTTTTCTATTATCCATGTAATAATTTTTAAGAAGTTGAATGAGATTTTTAGTCCTATTTCTATTATATTATATTTACATTAACTTTAGTCTTTTAAAGTTATTATATATTATTTCTCTTTTGAATTTCTGTTTTTTTGTTCACTATAAAAAAATTAAAATATTTTTTTAAAAATTTAAGTGCTCAAGTATTTGAAGAAGAAGACTTTCAACCATTAGGTTATGGTTTCCGGTTGGGATCTAATCCCCAAGGGGGAGGAGCGTATGATGTTGGAGCGGAGGTCACTGAACAAAAGTGCATTTCAGGATTGAGGGAACAGGAAGATGATTTGCATCGAAGATCTCGGAATAATCCTCAAGAGGTATGGTTTAAAGATTTTAAAAACTAATTACTTACGTATAAAACTCCATTTAGTTATAAATATAAGTAAAAAAATGCTGATAAATTATAAGTTATTTTTATGATTTTCCTTAAATAAACGAGCATTTAAAGGGTTAATCTATCTAAACAAATTTTACCTTTTCATTTGATTACAGGGAGAAGCACTCATTGGGTTATTTGCTCGTATTAAATTCACACGAATGTTTTACCAAACATTGACATTGCTAACAAAAAGAGATCAGCAGTCGACGAATGACTGTACCAGATTATTAGCTGGCTGTAGTGAAATGATGATTATCATTAATAAAACTGTTCACAAAGGAACTCAACCAGAGGAAAATTGTATGTACAATTGTTTTTCAGTTACTAATATTATTGAATCATCACAATTTGATTGACCACTTGTGTTATTAAATGTATACTACATAGCTGTAATAATCTACCTTTTTTCTTTCTATATTTATATAACTTATAAAAATAATTTGATAAAATCCTAAATCTCTTTAATCCTTTTGAGAAGAAAATGGTAAAGTATTGTTTAATAGTTTGGTGAAACTAGAAAATTGATAATTTTTTCATAAATTATTATTTAGCAACAAAACTTAGAGATTGTCAATGATACACAAGCAAGTTTAACACGTTCAGGGCTTAAATTATCAATTTGTCTGTTTTTTTCTATTAAGAAACTGTCTGTCAAATCATATGTTTAAAAAGGAGTAGTCCAGCTTGTGTTTGATTTAGCATGTATAAGTCACAGGCAGTGATTTAGGCAAGTAAGTCAGTTGTCTCCAGGATCTGCTATTATTGACCAGTAGGTAAAAACTCCAAAAGTCTCTTGATATCAAAATCATTAGCTTGTTATATTTATTTCCCAAATATGCACACTTCTAATTTGTCTGAAGAGACTAAAACACATAGCAATATAACAATAACATATATACATAGTTTAAAATAAAATAGTTTGATTCGACTTCTAAAATTTTATAAGACAATATTTAATTTTCACATTATGTTGGAAAATTTATTTTAAGTAAAATATATATCTTTTTAGCTGACATGCCCAATCCAATGGGATTCGAGCCATTAGTGAATCAGCGCCTTCTTCCTCCAACATTTCCTCGCTACACACGGATCAAGCCACGTGTTGAAGCTTTGCAGTATTTTGAAGATCTCATTTCAAAGCTTCGTCATGCAATGAAAATTACCTCTATTACTTCATTTCATTGTGTATTGGTGAGATATTTTTTTATTAAATTTTGATTGTAACTTAAGATAGTCTTAATAATAATTCTTCTCTGAAATTTATCATTGGAAGTATTCTTACAAAATAGTGTTTTGAGATTTTGCATTTTGCACTGTCCAAGGGAAAAAATAAAATTTTCATTAATTTGAACATCAATAACTTGTAATTGTATTTTTTGTCATTTTCTAGATCCCAAAATCAACATTTCTTAATATATTCGAATGATAGTTAGAACAACCACGTATTTTGTAATGTTTTTTGCCATAAAGTATTTATGAATTCTAATAATTTTCTATACAAATCACGGATCCACGTATTAGCTGGCCCTGGAGGCAGGACGATCAGTGTATGAATTTAGACACACACTAGCGAGTTGTCTAAATTCACAAGACTGTATCCAAAGATTCAATATCGTAAGTATAGGGAAGCCCACCGATAAAACAAGAAAACCATCCAGTGTCTGATGTAATTTTCATTTGTCTGGAAACTGAATTAAAATATTTGGTCGTAATGTAATAATAGTTGAAATAATCTGTTTACAGGATTTCTTTATGGAATTTAGTAAAGGACAACCTTGCATTTTGTCTCGATCTGCACTTCAATTATTGTATCTGGGAGGAGCGGGCGGTGCGCCTTTAGGTTCAGGTGTACCAGAAGCTCTTAAAAAAGCTTTGAAGTCTTTTATCAGCCCTCCAGCATTTACACCTAAATATCAAATACTCAATAACCCTCAGGTAAGCATTTTTTTTTAAATTATAGAAAGGATTGTTTATATATACCCTTTGTTCATTATTTTTGTTTCAAATCAGGAACTTATTTTACGTATTATTTATAATACTGATTTGTTCCACTGCTCCACATTCGAGTTTTAATTTATTAAAATTTTCCAATACGTATCATTTTTTCAAATTAAAGTTTATATTTTCTTCGGATGGTTTTGAGTTGTAGAAAGGGACCTTTGTTTTCTTCATAATATTAAATGCAAAATAAATTACATGTTCTTTTTTTATAAATAATTGTATTTCAGTTGTTTTTGCAGCTCAGTTAAAAATACCATACATAATTAATCTGTTCACCGCGTTAAAAATCAAATTCCACGAATCCTGTGCGCGGCACAATTTGGGCGTTTTTTAATTTCTAAGTTTAAACATGTATTTTATTTAGAACTACCGATATTTGATTACAACACCAAGTAAACATGACACTCAAGTAATTTTCTGATAATAAATAATAGTCATTACTCTTAAAGAGACTCATTAAATAAAGGAGATAAACTAAACATTACGTAAAATAAACAAAGGAAGCTACGATCAAAGCAATGATTCATTACACTCACCCAATCAAATGCATATATGTGTGTGCGTGTGAAGAGCACTGCACTGGGACGAGACGAATGGTACGTCCAGTATGGGCTCAAGGATATAAATTATGAAGTGTTTTTTACTTCACAAACACTATAAATCTCACTCTGTTCACACCATATTTGTTGGTCTATATTGAAATACTTAACTCAGAATTATTTACTATTATGAAATAAAAATCAAGATTGTTTATTTTTCAATATTTCTTTTTCTCGTGGTATGCCCTGAAGCATGGTTGGAAACACAACAGAACATTGCACTCAGAACACATAAATTTAGTCATTTTACGCAGTTCAACATTTATTTTAGTTTTAGCAGATTTTTGCACTTTGGCGTAGATGGAATGTTTATCTTTTCATGATTTAAATATTTTTTTGGTATACATCTTGTAGGGTTGCAGAAGAAGTAGTGGGGCGTTGAACTTTGTTGAGCATTACTTTTTTTGAATTTTACTCAATCAATTGCCGAATAACAGCTAGCTGAAATTCAGCCAGACTAACCGATTTAGATGTAACAAGTTTGTACAAAATATGGGCGTTCAGCAAATACAAATCTATTACATGGAAAAACACCTTCTTGTACCATTTGACGGACTTTCTCATGCAACTTAATCCACTTAGCATCATGTCCGCTTTGTTTACCAAACCCATACCTTTGTTGTAATCGATTACGCACTTGGGTTTTTGTATGGCTTCACCGGTTGACCTGTTTACTTTTCCAGTACAATCGTCATGAAGAGTGGTAAGCATGTGCACGTCGCGCCGATCACACCATTTCAGCGCCAGCAATTTTTTATTATTAAAAGATTCCACTTCTCTCTTTTTCAATTTTTTAAAACTTG
This sequence comes from Odontocerum albicorne, assembly GCA_949825065.1. Lineage (NCBI taxonomy): Eukaryota > Metazoa > Arthropoda > Insecta > Trichoptera > Odontoceridae > Odontocerum > Odontocerum albicorne. Next base: position 34,058,740 of record OX463839.1, read on the forward strand.
GCATGCCTTTTCGGTTTTTACGCACTGTTCCGCAAGCATTTGTTTTGTTTTCATATAATCGTTTAAAGAGTTCAGGGCTAGTGTACCAGTTATCACAAAACAAACTGTGTCCTTTTCCGATATAATTATTTAACAGAGTTGTGACCACTGAACCAGATATACCGAGTCCCATTTCATTGACAATTTCAGTTTGAGATCCTGTATAAATAATGAAATCTAATATATATCCAGTCATCACGTCACAGAGTACAAACATTTTTATTCCAAATCTATGCCGTTTTGACGGGATATATTGTTTGAAAACCAAGCGCCCTTTGAAAGCAATTATGCTTTCATCTATGCAGAGATTCTGAAAAGGTGCGAAGGTTTCTTTAAATATTTTTCTAGTAAAATCAATCACAATTTTTATTTTATGCAGTCTATCTGATGATTGTGATGCGTTGTCACTAAAATGTAGCATCTGTAAAATGAGCTCAAATCTGTCCCTAGACATTGTTTGCCCGAAAATAGGACGCAGCAGAAGAGGATCTGTTAACCAGTGCTCCTCAATGGTAAGATGACGATTCCTCGTCATTAACATTGTAACTGTTACAAATATGTACATTTCGTAAATAAATGTATCATACCATCTTCTTATCTTTGATTTATCTCGAAAACTTTTATTATTAATTTCATGTTGATAAAAACTATTCGTTTCGTCAACAATTTTGCTAGTTATTTCTTCATTGAGAAAATGTTCAAAATAGTCAAGTTCGGTGGAGTTTTCAGAAAACGTAATGTCTGGATTCACTTTTGAAAATGCGTTAAAATTATGAATAACCGGAATATGTGGACCCGAAAGCCACGAAGATGAAAACGTTTCTGTAGACGATTCGCCGCCAAATCCAACATTTTCATCATTATTAGAATCAACATCACTAAGGTTGGAAATATTATCGTCTTCACTAACACTTGACCCGTAATTTGACCCAAGTTCACATACGTAATCGCCAATTTCTTCTTCACTTAGACCATGTTTAGCCATAATGAATATAACGTGTTAAAAATAATAAAACAGAAAATTTATTGATTTCAAATTTGAAATCAAAACACTAAAAACTGACAATAACTAAACGAACCATACACAATCATATAGTCACTAATTAAAAACATTTTAAAATAAATAAAAAAATCAGATTGAATGCTGCTCGTATATAAAATATTAAGTGGTTTATTTACGAAAGAGAGACTCAACGCAGGACTCCATAAGCGATAGGTAATTACGAGCGGTCATAACGAACATCAGTATGCGTCACGCATACTGACGCGATAGCTGGAAATATTGAGAAACCAAAAAAATTCGGCGCTCTGTTTATTCAACAATATCTCATAAACTAATATATGTTATTTGACAAGGTTTTCAGAGATGTCGCTAGAATAAAGATTATTTTAAATTTTAGTTCCATTTTCATCCCGGTTTTGTGTCATTCTTTTTAAGTATTTGTGATTTGAAACTTGGATTGTCGTCAGATCACAGGCGTTTGTGTTTCCCGCAAGGAACACGTTAAAAGAGGGAGTATTGAAAATTCTAGAATAAATTAAACTTTATATAATCATTGGCAATGCTAAAAAAGAAAAAAATATATGAAAAATAATAAAACAGAATATAGTAAAATATAAAAATATCATGTATGTTTTATTCATAACAGATAGTATATTCTTTTTATTAAAACAGTCTATGGCATGGAATGATCCTCATTGCCAGTATCATACTTTTCCCATATCTTTAGAATGGCTATAAGTCTTCCTTGTGAGAAAACCAACTTGATAATGACACTATCCTGTGAGGAGACGTAGACAATATCACTGTAAAAGCACTTAAACACAACAGTCACCTCATTTGATGTAAAAGGGGTTGTAAAGCTCCAATTTAAAAGTCTACTACGTCCCACTTTTTCAGAAAAGCTCTGATTATTGATCATTATATTTTATCACACGAGTTTATTGAGAGCAGAGTTTTTGCTGATATTCATGGCTCAGTTCATGGTTTTTTATTTTTAATATTCTAATTTATTTAACAATTCAATTGAATTTTGCAAACACTAAGTTGTATTCGTATTCATTAAAAAGCTTGTAATAAAAAAGAATATGATCTTTTGATATCCCATTTTCCATTTCAGGCCCGGGAGTATATAGACACCTTTTTGAATCGGTGTGCAAGGCCATTCACTGCACTGCTTCAAGTGTGCGGACACAACAGAGCTCGCCAAAGGGATAAACTTGCTCATCTTTTAGATGACTTTGCTGCTCTACAAGAAGAGGTAAATTAGAATTAAGTTTGTAACATCTTCTTACATTTATTCCACATACTTGGTAATGTTTTCATAACATGACAGCTTTTGTTGGAAATAATCATACTTGTAGATAATACTTCTATAAGCAGAGATGTTATGATAACCTTGTAGACAAACTCTGTGCCAGACTTGGATCTCTTTTTTTGGTTTTTTGGGTTCCATTGGGAATTAACGTAAATCCCTTGGTTGGAAGATCTTACTAGGCTACAGGGGTTGTCTGATTGACTATTGATTTGTGATTGCAATGGTACCATATAGTCACTTTATCATTTTAATGTGATCTTGGAAAGGACATACAGACATTGGGAGACAAAGCAGTGTTGCTGAAAGAAATGAAGTTTTTTTACTATTCATTAGAAAATCTTTCAAGACAGTTTAATTTCAAAAAATACAAATTTGGTCGATATTAATATCATCAATTTTAATGATATTTTTTAATATTTTCCAGGCAGAAAATATAGACAGTTTTCTGTTTACACTATCCGTGAAAACTGATACTCCTCGTAGGCATTTGCCATGCTTCACCACATGGATCCTTTACCACGTGTTGCGCATTATGATTATGTATCTCCTATCTGGTCTGGAACTTGAGCTGTACAGTGTGCATGAATATCATTACATCTTCTGGTAAGTTCTTCCATCCTTTAAGATTTTTTGAATAAGGTTCTTCTCTATAATTACTAGTTAAAAATTTAATACTTTAGTATTCACTTCACTAAAATGAACTCTTTCTATATGCATATCAGTTCTTCCTCTGAAAATTTGAACATTTTACATATTTCTTAACATTGCTTTAACTGCTCTGTGAGTGTGATTATATACTCATTATTGTCATAACTATAGTTTTTGACAGATTAAAGAATTGGTTAAAATAAATTTGATATTAAACCCAATAAAAAAATATTATTTGAATACAGAATTTCTTTAACCCTTTAAGTGCCGGAAGTTATTAGTATGGCCGCACCCAGCAGGCCGGGATTTTTTCAACAAAAATAAAACCTAAAATTTTTATATTTTTTGTACAGATATAAAGGATATTATGAAAACTTACTAAATATATACACCATGGGGCGTTTGAGCTGCCGTTCACTCAGAAAAACACAGTTAAAATATTCACAAAATGTCAGGGTTGTCACAACTTGACACAGAAAACACGTTTACTTATAAATATAGTGGAATATAATATACTTTGTAAACTAAAATCAACAAATTATCTGTATGATGTATAATAAAGCACAAAAGGTAAATAAACTATAAAATAAAACCGTAAAAAGTCTATATAAACGTCGTATTATGCTGCAAAACTACCGCCAATAACCAAAGAATACATGAAAAAACACTTTGTAAATAAATACTTTGAAAAATTAACAAAAATAACGCACAAAAGTAAAAAATCAACCACTGAACAAAACTACAAACGAAGTCATTATAAATTATCGCAATTACGTCGCAAAAAAATGTAGTCGGTAACCCTGTATCAGAGACACGTATTGACTGTTAATGAAAGCTTTTAGAAAGATGACTGTAACTTTGATAATATCGGTAAATTGTAATATTTAAGTATTTCTTGACCATCCCGATAGATGTCACTATGTGTTATAATTTATAAATTTTTACAATTGTATTTGATATTGGCTTGCAACAAGCTCAAAGGAGAGCGCGTTTACGCGTTCATTTTGTATGACCGGCCTGGCGAGCACTGAATCGGAGAGCGCGTCAACACGCTCGTGGCAGTGAACTGGTTAAAAACAATCTTTTAATATCAAAGTATCTGATATTGAAACTCTGAGAATACACACTTGGCTAATTGATTATTAAAATATAATATATATATATTTTAGTTTATTCATTTAAAATATTTTCAGGTATCTATATGAATATTTGTATGGATGGTTAGCAAGTGCGTTGAACAGAGCCAAGTCCATAGTGGTGGAGCAAAAGGACATGGTGTCAGGGGCAGGCTCGGGGCCAGGCAGTGGGAGTCGCAAGGGGGCACGCCCTGCCAAACACAAGAAGAGGCCCACACCGCGTCCCACCCAGAGAGAAGCACTCATGTGTCAGATCATGACTAACCTATGTGGAGGTTACTACAAAGTAAGTACAGTAGACTCTCCATTATCCGTGGTCCCATTAACCAGGGCATTAAAAATTGGATTTTTTTTAATAATATTTCGAAATATTATTTAAAATGTAAAAATAACAACTGCATAATATGTACCACAGAAAACTTACCAAGACCTCCCAAAAAGGGTTGACGTCATGTGCGTCTTAAAGCTGCACATACCACACTTAGAAGTTGACCATTCCACACCAGAGAACCAGCAATGGCAAAATACCTGTCATAATACCCCCCACCCAATTGAATAAATTGAAGAGTCAGAACAATCAATTGATTTTATGAAGACCAAATCGACCTCCAAATTCTATTTCTCTCCAAAAGAACGTCTCTCAAAGACACAGATTTGATAGATTAATGGAGATATTACATTAAGAGACTTAAATACAAAGAGACAAAATTTGAAATTGAGCCAATGAGTTTTTATAAGCGGACATGACATGACAATGTTTATGATTATCATATACGAGGCGTATCCAGAAAGTAAGTGTACTGAGGCTCTCACGACCGGATGGATTTTATTTTCGACATGTTGGCTACACGGAAGTGTAGCCTGACCCTTCCCCTCCGCAACGAGACCGGTTCGAGGTCAGTACGTTGAGAAGTGTCGACGCGACAACACGTTTCGTGAAAAATGTCAATCCAATCTCCCGCCAAGTGCGAAATACGCGGCGTCATCCGTTATCTCGTTTGGAAGGGAAAACCTCCGGTTGAGGTTTATAATGAGGTGAAAACTGCATATGGTGATAAAGCTATAAATCGTACGAGTGTGTACAAGTGGTGTCGCGAGTTTAAAAATGGTCGTACGTCTGTGCATGATGATCAGAGGAGCGGAAGGCCTTCAATTGTGACTGACGAAATTGTGGAAAAAATCGAAAATGCGCTCCGTGACGATCGCAGATTGACTGTGGATGAACTTTCTGCGATGTTTCTGCAAATCTCCAGATCTCTACTACACGAAACCATCACAGAAACCCTCGGATATCGGAAACTATCCGCGAGGTGGGTCCCAAAACAGCTGACAGACCAACACAAGTTGAATTGAGTGGAGGCCGGGCAAGAGTTTTTGAGGCGCTGCAAACTCCATGGAGATGAATTTCTCCGCTCCATCGTTACTGGAGATAAAACTTGGGTTGCACACTACACGCCTGAAACCAAAAGGCAGTCTCAACAGTGGCGTCACACCTCTTCACCCTCCGCCAAAAAGTTCAAAACCACAATTTCAGCCAAGAAAATCATGGCATCCGTGTTTTGGGACTGTCAAGGCATAATTTTAATTGAATATATGCCTCAAGGGGAGACCATCAACTCTGCAAGATACTGTGAGACCCTAAAAAAATTGCAGAGGGCGATTCAGAACAAGAGGAGAGGCATGCTGACAAAGGGAGTCTGCCTGCTGCACGACAATGCCAGACCACACACGGCCAACGCCACAAAGGAACTGCTCGCCTCGTTTAAATGAGATGTCCTGAACCATCCCGCGCATTCCCCTGACCTTGCACCTTCAGATTACTATCTCTTTACCTCCCTGAAGCTGCACATGGGTGGAAAAAGGTTTATAACCGACGAGGAGGTAAAGGAGGAGGTGGAGAAGGGGACGGAGGGGTTGGCGGGAAACTACTTCGAGGAAGGCATCAAAAAGTTGATACCCCGCTTCACCACCTGCATTGAGAGGAATGGCGACTATGTCGAAAAATAGCTTACATATGTACTACGGTAACCACGTAACTTTTTTGTTTAAATAAAAAAAATTGTAACCTACAAAAATTCAGTACACTTACTTTCTGGATATGCCTCGTATTAGCCTAGCAGTAGCATTGAAAACAGACTGGAGTTTAGAAATTTGTGAATCAGGCAAATCAGAATGAATAGAATAACGATTTTGATTTATTTTGTTGGAAGACATCGAATTTTAACTCTCTAAGATTATAGAAGCCCTATGGAACCATATAAACTATATGTCTAACAAAAGTGTTTTCTATCGAGATAGACACCAAGAAGTTTGATGCTATCTTTTGGAAAAATACTAATACAATAGTGCGTGCAATGCAGACTGATAGTGCGTGCAACCCCATAAAGATGTTGCCACCCAGAGAAATTCGGGTTTACTTAGATTTAGTTTCAATTTATTTTTAGTCACCCAATTTGAGACTGAACAAAATTTCGAGAATAGATTATCATTTACTTGAGACTCAAAGCCCTCCGTGCAAATTAGATCACTGATGTAATTAATTTAAAGATTAAAATGCAGCGACCCTAGTACTAACGCTTGTGGTACACCATACTTAACAATATTCTGAGAAGATTCTTCCTGATTAACAACTGATTGCCTTCTATTTGAAAAATAAGAATCAACCCAGGTGAGGAGATTGTCTGGAAACCCAAACTCATCCCTAAGTTTTTGCAAGAGAGTTTCATTATTGACAGTACTCATATCCAGAACATTAATTAAAGCAATTTTCCCCTCTCGAGTCAACAAATCCAAAACCAGTCTAAAATGGTTTCTGTAGGGTGATATTTTTTTTATGCAGACTGATTACTTGAAATTAGTTTGTTTAAAGAAATATATGAGTTAATCTGAGAAGACATTTTTTCAATAAGTTTTGATAAAAACGGTAAATTAGAAACTGGTTTGTAATTTTCTAAATTATTTGGACCTCAACTTGTTTTTTTTTAAACCGGAGTTATAATGGAAGTTTTAATCCAACAGGCATTAAAGAGGCTGTAAGTGACCCATTGACAATATGCTGAATCACATGCAGAAGAAGATGCAAACACTTTGACAACCAAGTTGGTATGGGATCTAAACCGTATGGTTTATTTTGACAAGAATTAATTAATTTATTCAAGTCTTTCAAAGAAAATAATGAAAAACTAAAAAGTTAACTACGCTATTTGTCTCATCGGATTTAGTATTCGACAGTGAAAGACTGGTGGAAGAAATATCAAAAGTAATTCTTTTAATGAAAAAATTAACAAAATCATTCGAGTTTAGAAAAAAAAACACATATTTATCAAACATTTCCACGGACGCTTTGAAAACTGTTCCAAAGCTGCACAGGGTTTTTTCTCTAGACCTCAATTATTTCCCTCCAGTAAGAGGTAAGTCTTAGCAGCAGTAACGTTTAGTTATATTTATTAAATGTTACTTTTAATTTTTAGGCTCTGGTTGCATTTCAATTGCAAGGCAAGATCAAACAACCAACATCTGAATTTGATGATGAAGCTGTTCGCTACAAGCACAGATTTGCACCTCTTAGCATCATGACACCTCCACAAGTCCAATATAAAGAATTTAAGGAATTGACGCAACCTCTGAGGTAAGTTAAAATATTTTTTAAGAGTTAAAAATATCTCAATTCTATTAATGTATTTTAGAACTTATGTGACTGTTATGGTTTTGCAGTTGAACACTTAGATGTTTTGGGTTCAATTCTTGATGGTGATCAAAAAAGGTGAATTTTAACATGGTGCTATTATATTTATGATAACCTCTGTGGCTTAGTTGATAGAACTTTTGTCTTCCATTCAGAGGTTTTGGGTTTGATTGGTGGTCTGAATAAATTCTCTGAATAAGGGTATCTTGAAAAATAGGATTAAATGCCTTTTAATAATTTTATGTTTGGTTCAAAGAATTCCATAGGGCAATAAGCCCACCATGTTGTACTTAAAGCTGATGTTTTAAGTAAGATGAATAAGAGTATTGAGATTGTTTGGGCATGTATTAGGTCAGTCCATAAATTAGTGCCTATTGATGTCATATGTATGATTAGTCATGACTCATTTTGTAGAACAATGCTTTTCCAAACAAGTCATGTTCTGTTTTGAAATATACACTCAAGTGGTCTGTTTTGAAATGTACACTCAAGTTTATCATTGATTTTTGTAACATAAATAAGAACCCTTAGAAAATAATATTGATAATCAGTACATACACCACATTCTATACTTTTTATTTTTATATGAGGAATGTGCAAGTTCTGCAGCAGAAAAGTTAACTGTGTTCATAGTTTGAATGGTATCAGATGGACTTAAAGATGGACATAGCAGTGCTAATGATGAACTCTGGTCAGGGCGCCCTGTTATTTTTACAATGAGGCTCTAAAGAATCTTGTGGATTCAGAGCCAGAACTTATGGTGAATCGGATTGCACAAAAGCTTCATTCATCTCATGGAACAGTATTTTGTCACCTTAAAGAGATAGAGAAGGTATCCAAGCTTAGAAAGTGGATATCACATGAGCTATCGGAAGCCAATTGCCAGCAGAGAATAAACATATGTACCCGTTTTGATCGCGATCCATTTCTTGACCGCATTGTGACAGGTGATGAAAAGTGGATACTATATCGTAATATCGCAAGAAAACCTTCCTTAACAACAGCAAAGGAGGAATTGCATCCAAAAACGATACTTTTGTCTTTTTGGTGGGATATGTATGGTGTCATATATATATGATAGAACCTAATCAAATGGAATTAAGAAATTACCAGTAAGATGGCAACGAGTTGTTGATAATGAAGGAAAATATATCATTGATTAAAATAGTCAAAATTGTTTTATTTCCATTGTTTCAAAATTTCTCAAAAATACGTTTGAATTTATGGACTGACTATAGAACGAATAAATGAATAAAACTAAGGACAGTATCGTCTGATCAATGTAACGATATTTTGAAAGAAGGCAATATAAAGAGCCAGAGTAATCGTAGGAGTTGCATGAGAAGGTGTATGGATATAGAAGAGGTTAAAGATGTATGTCGTGATAGGAAGGTCTGGCACTCTCTCTTCTCTGCCTACTGTATGTATGTATGTTTTAGCATTTAAATTTACTTAATTTTGTTTTTGTTTATTTTAGATACGAGGAGCCAGTAGTTTTATATTTAGGAGGCTGCAAGCACTTTCAACAGGCAAGGACTTTAATGGAGTCTATCCAAAGTCCTGATCAAGAGGTCATTTATTTTCACTATTTTCATCTGATTTTGTTTTAAATGTTTTATATAAGAATATGACTAGTAATTTGTTATTATGTTGGGTATTTTTTTACAAGAATATTCTATTTTATTGAACACAAAAACAATCCACTCCCCCCGTAATTTATAATGCAATGTCATTACCAAGTAACCAAGTTGCATTTTGTGGTTTATATTTGGAATCTGGTCTAACAAGACATGAAATCTAATTTAAGACCGTTATAAAATAATCTTAGATTTTGACTTCAATGGAACATTAAATTTTGGTATTTCAACTATGTTTTTCATATACATAATGTTACGACTGTTTTCCGATTTTAAATTATATACTTAAGGTTAATGTAAATTTAAATAATCAAACATTAAGAATATCGGAATGAGTCATAACTCGAGGTTAGCTCAGCGGTAAAAGAAAGTGAACACAGTTCTCTTTCGTCTCAGGATTTCGACGGGCAACAATACTAAAACTTCTCACAGCATTCATCTGTGGATAAGGTAATAACAATGAAATACAGTACTAGTTTAAATTAGATTATTTATTATCATTACTGGATCAATGATCTCGGTAGGACTAGGTAGAATTTGAATAAGAATCTGACTAATAAATTCCCTTTATGAGTTGAACTTTAAGATTATTTCTAACGATCGCTCTGGAAGCGTCGTGACCAAAAGAAGCAAGGTAGGGTAAAATGTGAAATCACCAAAGAATTACAAATAAAATAGGATCACAATATCTTCAAGATTATAATGACGTAATAGTAGTTGGCCTGGCACACCAGGAATCCTTCGTGTCTGACACCACTTGAACGCGAAGTATAGGAGCTGGAGCTGCGGATCGATCCGTGACGGCCGTGAAGACAGCACCCGCTTGGAGAACGGTGGCGATCTTGTTGAATGAATTGAGGAACGTGTACTGGCCTCGGAGTATGACGTCACAGCAAGCAGCGTGTCGATAAAAGAGAATTCTCGACGTAGAATTAGAAATGGTCGGAATATGACGCAACAGGAGCAGCGTGTCGATAGAAGAGAAGTATCGACGTAGAATAAGAAATGGTCGGAATATGACGTAACAGCAAGCAGCGTGTTGAGAGAAGAGAAATCTCGACGTGGAATTAGATCCAAATGTATTAAGAGTTTTTTGAATTAGGCTCGCAGTAATTATTAATTATAAGATTTACGATATAAAACAGGCGGACGTGAACCGAGCAGCACTTCGTCCTGCCAGATTAAAAGATGAATCCCTGTGCCGAGACTCAGAAACCGCCTCTAATAAATAATTATTATTTTGATCACATGAAATTATTTCCAGAACACAACAGAACGTCGTGATTCGTATTGATTTTGACACTCTATGCGAATGCACAGAATTAACGACATTTTAAGATTCTGCTTTTTACAAGGCTCACCCTTTCTGATCAGAATGGCGTCCAATAGTTTATTTGGGAATTTTTTATCCATTTTGACTTATTTAAAATAAAATACTCATAATAATTATTTTCTTAATATATAGAACCCTTTTTTACAACTAAAATTTTCTTCTCTTATAAATATATTTTTAACTTGTTTGGTGATATTTAAGTTAACATATTTGTACCTTTGATGTTCTGGAGTTTATTTCTCAATAGATTTCAGGCTAGTTTTACTTATTAGTAAATTTATGTACGTTGAATTGACATTCTTAAGTAGTAATTGTAGTAAAAATGCCTTAAGACTTATATATCATTGTTTCTTTACACTTTCTACCTTAAATTGCTCTAAGAATTTACTTTACACAGCAAAAAACCTACAAGTTTACAACTGGAAAGTGAATCCACCAGAAATCAAATTCGAAGCGCTCGAGTGCTATGCAAGAATGTCAACCACTACGCCACAGTGTAGACCCGACTTGAATTTTAAAAGATATTTTATGTTTGACTTACACCCATAAAAATAGTAAAATATCAAATAACAACTTGTAGGTTAATTGCTTTTTTTTATATTTAATTTTTATTCATAACAAATTTTATTTATTTAAAAAAGAGCACAAAGTAACAATATAAAAAACAGTTATAAATTATTTGGTATATTTCTACATATTCTGTATTTTTTTTGCAGGTTTTGGATTTATTAAAAGTTGCTAAAACCAATTTTGTTGTACTAAAATTACTTGCCGGAGGTCACAAGAATGATTCGACAACACCTCCTGATTTTGATTTCACTTCTCATCGGCACTTTCCTATCATCAGACTTGTCTAGTCATCACTCAGTATTAAGTCATTCAGATGTTGTTTTGTTATGTAATTTATATTATTTTTTATATTGATCAAATATTTTGTTATTGTCTTATCACATTTAAAAAAATTCAATAATCTATAGATTACCTAATATTTGTGCAGTATCAGAAATAAATGTTTTAGTCAATGAAACAAGACTTTTTGTATTAACCCATTAAAATTTGAAGAATAATTTCTATTAGAGTTTTCCTTATTATTTTTCATTAAACATATTTATTACTTTTGATAAACTGTCTAATTTATATATATTTTTAAACTTACTTCAAACTTACTTTTGATGACCACAGGCCCTTTACTGCTTCTTTAAGGAGTTTGAGCCTCCTTGATGATATGGTTCAACCTCTGTTGATCCTCGGCTTTTTCTTATAAAATATAATTTTTTTAACAAATATTAAATTAAAAGATATATTATAACACATCAATCAACAATTCCCGGGACTAACCAACAGATGGCGCCTCTAATAACAAATCCATACCATTCTCAGTTAGTACCAACCTTTAGAAGTTACATGTCAAACTTTCATGACATTCCGACATTGTGTCATTGAGTTACAGTGGTTTTAGTGACGCTCCTTTTGCTATTTTCAAAACAATGGAAAAAACCGAATTTCGTGTGTTGATAAAACATTGCTTTTTAATAGGAAAAAATACCGTTCATACTCAGCGATGGCTTGAAAGTGTTATCCGGGCTCTGCTCCGTTGAAAACAACCATTTGTCTGTGGTATGCTGATTTCAAACGCGGTCGTACAGACACAAATGATGCTGAACGCTCTGGTCGTCCAAATGAGGCTGTTACACCAGAAAACATTAAAAAAACCCCTTAAAATCGTGATGGAAAATCGCAAAGTAAAGTTGCGTGAGATAGCTGACATCTTGAAGATATCATTTGGTAGTGTTTACACTATTTTGCATAAACATTTGGTCATGAAAAAGCTTTTTTCGATATGGGTCCTGCGTTTGCTCACAATGGAACAGAAACAAACCCGCATCGATGATTCAGAGCGCTGTTTGGCACTGTTTACGCGAAATAAACAGGAGTTTTTGCGTTGGTATGTGACAATGGATGAAACTTGGATCCACCACTATACTCCGGAATCAAATCGGCAGTCAGCTGAGTGGAGAGCAGCCGGTGAAAGTCGTCCGAAGCGACCAAAAACTCAATAGTTGGCTGGGAAGGTTATGGCCTCCGTATTTTGGGATGCGCATGGTATAATATTCATCGATCACCTTGAAATGGGAAAAACCATCAATATCGAATATTACATAGCGTTATTGGAGCGTTTGAAGGCAGAAATTGCAAAATAACCCCATATGAAGAAGAAAAAAGTTCTCTTCCATCAGGACAATCCACCGTGCCACAAGTCGATGGTAACGATGGCCAAATTGCATGAGTTGAACTTTGAATTGCTTCCGCACCCACCGTATTCTCCAGATTTGGCCCCCAGCGACTATTGGCTGTTCGCAGACCTCAAAAAGATGCTCCAGGGAAGGAGATTTGGCTCCAATGAAGAAGTGATTGCCGAAACTAACGCCTATTTTGAAACCAAAGATAAATCGTTCTACACGGCTGGCATAGAAAAATTAGGAAAGCGTTGGAATGAATGTAGCGCTCTTGAAGGAGACTATGTTGATGAATAAAGAAGAATTTTGGCAAACAAATGTTGTTTTAGTAGTTAGTCCCGGGACTTATTGATCGATGTGTTACTTATCAATGTCAAAATATTACCCATAAATTTTTTATTTCAATTTATTTTGTACCTTTTTGATACAAAAGATAAAAAATAACAAATAAAATTCAACATTGACATGTAAGCAGTGTTGTGTTACACAATGTAATAAAACCACATAGTACAAGACAAACCCAGCACAATAACGACGCAAACTCATATAATTGAATTAATTTATCCTGTTTAGAATGACTTCTTCGCTTTCCTCCTGAAAGTGGTTAAAATCACATGAAAGTTCGTACAATGCCCATATTGATTGCCCAATCTGTTCAATCTTGTTATGCAAGAGTTGTACAAATAATTAGCTGGAATCACTTTACTATGGAGCAAATTTTGCCCAGTGTGACGGCAAGGAATGTGTAACATGACGAGCTAAGTTAGTTCCGGACTATTGAAATACAAATTGACAATCTTAAATAATGTAGTGATGTCAAACATTTTTCAATAAACCATAATCCAACTCAGTTCTTGGGATTTGTAGTTTAAAGGTTATAAAATGTAAACATTTACAATGTATGGGCTTAATTTTTTTCAACATGGACATCATAGTAGGGTGACCATATTACCAAAATTGTAATCCAAAATTGTTGATACTAGAAAAGTAGATATATAAAATTTTAAACGACTAGCTTAGAAAAGTCATTACCAAGGCTCAGTATGAAGCTCAGTCTGGACGATGCTGCAGATGTTATTTTATCTATATGCGGAACAAAGTTCAGCTTCTCATCAAATATAACTCCAAGGTCACGGACTTGGGAAACAGTTCCTAGTACCATTTAATTTGTGCAAATCGTAATACTAGCTATGAAAGTGAGGAAAGAAATGTGTATTGTCAAAACTCTAGTTTCTCTTTTGTCATTTATCATTGTTTGTTTTCTGTGAATAAAAGTCTACTCATGGTTTATTTTAGTTCTTAAATATAAACATGTCTGGGACGGGACCCTCAAAGCGTAAATAGGCTCAATATTGCAGTTAAGTAGCTTTGTTGACATTTTTTGTCAACTAAGTTTTAATTGTGAAGTAAAGTTTTGTTTGAAGCTAGAACTAAAGTGTCAGTATTTTTTTATATGAATTTTATAATTTGACAAACTTTTCAGTATTTTTGTCTCGGAAGATTTATTGTGACAAACCTATTTCATACCATGAAAGTAATTTCACCCTGTGTTTAATGTTTTGTGTAAACTTGTAATTTATTCAAGTTTATCTTGTAGATTTTTTGCATATTTTGGGGAAAATCAGTAAGTCAAAAAATGGAATTCTACAATATTTATGACCAATTTGTAACAAAAAATTTTTTTTATACAGTGAAATCCTCATAACATATTTTTCAATGAACTAGTCAATTATAACTTGTTAAGCTGGAAAATTTCTTAGTAGGGTGCTATTTAAAGTTGATTTCATCTATCAATTGAATCCAAGATTCCATATATTACAATATGATAACACATTTTTCTAAAAAAATTATATATTATTCATTTTAACTTTGTACTCGTACTATTGGAATTCTGGAACTTCACACTATAGCATTTGTTAATAATCTTGTATAATGTATAATAGTAATGGTCAAATTAACTCTTTATCAATTTTAAACTTTAAGTAGGCAACTATTACAAGAAACATTTATAAAGGGGAATAAAATTAATAATTTGTATATAGTAATTTGTTTTTATCAAACGCATTTGAATTGAAACTATCTAAAATAAGCATTTTCTTGAGAATCCATGTGTTGGGTTTAATCCATCCCTGAAGAGTTTTCTCCATTCACTGTTCTTTACAAGACTTCTTTAATTGTGCTTATCTGAACAATTCAAATATCATTTGCCACAAACTAACAAGTCATTACATTTCTCGAAAAAAAAAAAAAAGGGTTAATATGTAAATAGGAATATTCAATAAAATTCAACATTGTTGGTTTTTATTTATTACACTTATTTAGATTTGTTAACAATTTTAATTTTTAATTCAAAGCTAAGAGCACTATAAAATGTATGAATAAACTCTTTCATGATAAAATATGAATATAAGCTAAATAAGTTTTCAGTTGAAGTTTCAACGAATAATAGGAAAGTTTTTTCAATCAAAATCATCTGATAAATCATAAATTCTTAACTGTAAAGCATTTATTCAAATTAATCACATTTGCAATGTTAAAAAAAATTGTTATAAGTTATTTATTGATTATATGTAAATTGTTTAAGTACTCGTATAAATTGTCTAATTGTAGTTCATTTCTATCCTCATCATTATCTCAATTTTCAATTTAATAATGTTCAAAAATCATTCTTCACTTTATATGTATTATATATATCTGTGTTCCTTAAAAAAATGTTAGAAATATTTTAAACCTATATATGATATAAAATGCATAATATTTGAAATGAAAAAATCATTGTGTATAACTCTGGTTTAAGCAATATCCAAAATAATGTGATTTTTTAAAATTATGGTAGGTAGTTCAGCGAAAAAATATACTTTTTCAGTTGTTTGTGCCTCATGAATCAGTTTGGTATTTTTAAGCGATAGTCATAATTTTTCTCAGTAATCTAAAGTTTGGTAGTTGGATATTTACAAGACAGGTAACATAATCAATTATTTGGAGAGCCTGATTCTAAGGCACAGAATTGTCAGAAGGACAATGTTATAGGAGTCTTTGAGAGGTTACTAGAGTTAGCACTTGTTGAGAGATGCTACATTGTATTGTAAGTGCCTTTAGAGCGATTTCGATAATCAAAATAGTTCTTGAGGATTTATGTTCTTGTTAACATTTTAATGTAAAAGTTTAAGTATTCTTCATTGCACCCCTGTAGTTTTAGAGTTATAGAATCTTAATTACACACACTAAAGGCACAGTTCTTAAGACATAATATGGAGATACGTGTATATTCTGGACAATGACTCACCTTGCTTCGACTTGAGGATTCACCAAATATAAAGCCAGTTAATATATAATTCTTTGTATGAGTTCCGAATTACCTTTGCTTTAGTTTGCTGATTGGAATATGACATCTCTCAATTGGTAATATTGGGAAAGATTGAAGATAGGAAATTGTTTAGAGGTAAGAAATTGTCAAGGTTAAGGAATATTAGGCTATAGACCAGGTTGAAAGCTGAAAAATTATTTCAATGACCATAAGATCGAGAGAAATTCCAAGATGTATCTGTCTTTCGCACCGAATCTGACACGACAAGATCAAGAAGAAGAATCATGCTACAACTGAAATTGAAATATATTTATTTCTTCTTTGTAATATGTATACAAAATTGTTTTGGATACTGCTCTATTAGCAGTTACTATTGCTCATTCTCATATTGTGTTGTTTTTATAAAACAATTGAAGACAAATTCCTAATTCCTTTACTGTTTACATTTTATGATGGAACTCTTTTAATGACTGAATTCTCAGGTAAAAGTTGCTCTTCCATTTCTTCTTCATTCTCTGATTCTCCCTCAGATACATCAGTTAAACATTGATCATCTCTTTCTCCAACTTTCAAGAAATCTTCTTGTGGAGCCTCTGAAAGTAAATATATATATTCAGTGAAAATAACTACACTACGAGTATGACCCCAATATTATATCAGCGATTTGTTTTTTTCCTGCATTTTTTTTCTTTGATCTCGTTAATTGTAATCCTAGTCCCATCAATATTTGGATTACAATTAACCCATCGCAATTGGATTACAATTGGATTACAATATACCCATCAATACAACCCATATAAATTATGAGATGGAAAAATAAATTATGGGTTGTACTGGAATGTAAAAAATTATAGGGTGATGAAAAATTATAATAGAACTAAACAATGCTCCTTATTTTAAGCTCTCATTAAAACTCAAAACATTTAAATTACCATTTGGATAATTTACGATGATAATAATAATTGAAGGAATTACACTAATTTCAAATACAAATTGTTCTGTCAAAAGTAATATTTCTCAACTCAATTGAGGAATGGAATAATTTTGCAAAAATCTTATTTTATAAATCTGTAAATAAAAATACATCAATTATTCAGAATCTCTACATAAACACATTTCAGTTAAGTGTTGAGTTAAAAATTATGTTATCCTTCATCTACTGATCATTTTGTTTATCATTTGCTTGTCTTCTTTAGACTTCACTCTTTGAGTTAATCATCAGTTATTTGTGTTAGCCAATGTTTTAATGCTACCTCACATATATAACTCTATGAAATGTAAAAAAGTAATAATTTAAAGATGCATATGACATGGTGGTACTTTTTAACCCAAACTCTTCATTTTGACACTGTAGGATGTCTTTGGATACTCCTGGATTTGACCGCCCAAACCTCAGATATACTGAAGGTACTGTACTTTTTGTTAATAACAAAAATGAGATGACAAAACTCTATTGGTCCTCAGCAAACATTTTCAGTAAATTAGACTGAAAATTAACTACAATAAAACAAATAATTGTAACCTGTAGTATTATTAGACCCCGATTTTGTTGAGGAGCATAACGTAGAACATGTCTCTCATCATATGTTTATTTGAGCCGCACAATACTCGCAAGGAAATAACATGTAAATGCTAAAAAAATGCCTAATTCCCATAACACACTGTTGGGTAGCATTTGGAAATCTTGAATTCATCCTACGGTTCATAAAACACCCAAGAGACCTCAAAACAAAGCTTTTTAATGGATGTATATTACCAGTACTTGTAATATACCATATACTGAATTGGAAAACAGTATATGTAGAAGTTGAGTAACACAACTAGTTATGGAAATAAGAATATTTGGCATCTTCTTCTAGGATTTTAAAATCAATAAATTGATCAAGGACCAAACATGCATGTCAAAACAAGCATCAAAACTTAAATGGTTGGATGATATTAAAGGCATTATGAAACCTCAGTGGGGATGCTTGTTGCAGGATAAGATCAATTGGAAACACAAATGAGGGACCTCTTTCCAACATCGGAATGAAGAAGGGTGATAATGAAATTCATAAAAATTTATTTGTAATAAATCCGGCGTAGGACAACTTTTTTTTAATCAACGAACATATTCGGCCAAGTAGCAAGTAACATTCGGAAATGACAAGTGAACAGTATTGATAAAAGTGATCACCACGGAGGCCTAGTTGGTAGTTGGCAAGGCTTCTTAGGTTCTTAGTAATCTTCCATCTCATGGGTTTAACTCCTGTTGGAACCAGATTTTTTGGAAGGATTCCAGTCTGGTTTTCACTTAAGATCTCTTGAACATCTTTATGGTTGGTTAGAAGAGATAGCCACATGACACTAAACTCACCAGGTTATATTGTATATACGAAAGTATAATAGTTTATTGTCAAGAGTACCATCAATTGAAAGTATAATACCATAGAATATATTTTATTGTCAAGAGTACCATCAATTGAACTCAAACAATCTTCGTCTTTTGGAAATGTTATGCTCTGCAAAGTAAAGAGCGATCAACCAAATTTTGAAAATATAATTCTTAACATAGTTTGCAAATCTTACTTTTTTCAATATTTGCACCAGTTACTTATAATTGTGAAAATGTCATACAACTTTTAGAGTAATTCCATAACAAATTCTTACGCTCTTTATGTACTACGCTTCCACCAAAGTCAGGCAGTACTGGAGGGGGGACTGGAGTAATAGGACGACTACCCCCTTCATCAGAGCTTCCACCGCTCATTTCTTCTTCATCACAGTCTTCAATCTGGAATATTTTTATAAATATATGAATTATATAAAAAATATATTCTTGAAATATGTATATTTACACAGAGGCGATGTGAGGTATTTTGGCACCTTATATGGAAGTCTGTGCAATAAGGTAATCATTTTTTTCCGGAAAGAGTTAAATAATTTTTTCATTTTGGTCCAATCTTTTTTGTTTTCTAATAAGAAATCACTTAACATTTTCTAAAAAACTGAAAATTGAGGACATACGGTCACTTGACCCCTAAAGGTATATTAATGGATGAAAATTTATTGTTTGAACTTTCAGGTTGGCAAAATCATTGATAACTATATCAAAATTGATTTAGTTGAAAATTAAATGTTTAATATAGAAAATATCTGACAATGTCTCTTGACCATGACTTAATCTAAAATCCAAGTCCATGTAAAGATCTCTTGTCCAAGACTAGACCATATCTGACAATATCTTTTGTCTAAAACTAGATCTCATATCCAAGTTCAATTGAAGTCTCTTGTCCAAGACTAGACCATATCTGACAATGTTTCTTGTCCAAGACAAGATCTCAAATAAGTTTAGATTATTTTTAATTTATAAAAAAATCTTTCACATATTCTTATGGACACAAGCGTTGAAAAAAATATACGGAGTGCAATACCAATATTGACTATTATTTATTCAACATTATTACGTCAGGACATGGATTATATTTTATGATTTAATTACAATATTTACAAAAGTTAAAAAAATAATGCAACATCTGTTATTACAAGTCAGACCTATCTAAATTATTATCAACAATAATGTGTTATTTGGACGAAATCTGTTTTTAGATTTTACATTTTTTTTCACTTCGTAATCAGTTCAGGATACATTTTATCTTGGAAAAAGATGTCTTGCAGTATACCTGTGTTGACGAAAA
Organism: Odontocerum albicorne; assembly: GCA_949825065.1. Taxonomy (NCBI): domain Eukaryota; kingdom Metazoa; phylum Arthropoda; class Insecta; order Trichoptera; family Odontoceridae; genus Odontocerum; species Odontocerum albicorne. Next base: position 34,078,757 of record OX463839.1, read on the forward strand.
AGTTAACAAATATCTATTAGCTTTATACCGATCTATATTAATTTATCATAAAGATCAAAAATGATGTGCGTTTATTGGGATATAAAGCCATTTTGCTGAGTTATTATTTTTTGTTATTTCCACTAAAGTGTGTGGCAGGTTTTGTAATGATATCAAGTGGACAGTGAAAAACTATCACATTATGTCTGCATGATCTTTCTCTGCTTAATCATATAAAGAGTATTTTGTTTAATTTACTTTTTTTTATTAAAGTGAACTTAAGGCTGATGGGTCGAGTAAGATGTAAAAGAGCACTCTGAGATGATTTGGGCATGTAAAACGAATGAATGAAGAAAGACTAATAAAACAAATATATAGTGCAAATGTGAGTGAAAGGCGTGGTAAAGGAAGATCAAGCAAAGTATGGTTGAATTAAGTGAATTATATTTTGGAAGAAGAAAACGTAGAAAGTCGGAGAAATCGTAGTTGTATGTTAAGATGTATGGATGTGTGTCGAGATAAAAAAGTCTGGCACTCTATCCTTTCTGCCTATCCCGAAAGGGAAATGGCATGATGGTATGTATACATGTATGATTTAAAAAATTTAAAATAGCTAAAATGGGTACTAAAATATGTGATGTAATCAATTTAGTGTGATGAAGAATACACTAGAGCTCTGGCTGAAGCTAAGTGATTGATTATGTGAATGAAGATATTAGGTGTACCGGAAAAGAATGTCGTTTTTTTAATAAAACAATTTGGTGCATTTAATGTATTTATTTATTAAAACTTAGTTCAAAATATAATTGCCATCGTTTGATATAACCTCCTTCCACCTCTCAGTCAATTTTTTAATACCACGTTCGTAAAATTCAGCTGGTTTCCATGCAAAATATTCAGATATGCCTTTTGTGACATCCTCATAATTTTTGTATTCTTTTCCGTTTAAAAAGTGTTGCATTGACCGGAACAAATGGTAATCCGATGGAGCAAGATCCGGTGGATATGGTGGGTGACGTACAGTTGTCCAACCTAGGGCTTTAATTTTTTCTTTCGTAATTTTTGAGGTATGCGGTCGTGCATTATCGTGCTGTAAAAACACTTGTCCACGATTAGCCAGTGCAGGTCTTTTTTTTTATTTCTGCATATAAATGCTCTAGTTGATCACAATACACTTGGGCGTTAATTGTCTGTCTGGGTTTTAATGTTTCGAAATAAATTATTCCCTTGCAGTCCCACCAAACAGACAAAAGAACTTTTTTGCAATGAGCCCGGGCTTAGGGGTGGGTTTTGGTACCTGGCCCTTTGAAAGCCATTGTTTCTTGCGTCTTTGGTTTGAATACAACACCCATTTTTCATCACCAGTTACAAGATGTTGTAGAAATGGTGTTTTGGTATTTAATTCCAATAACTCAGTGCACGCGTTTATACGCTCACCTAGATTCTCTTCACTTAATTCATGAGGTATCCATTTTCCTTGTTTCCATGTCTTGCCGATTTTTTTATATGCTCTTGCACGCTTGACCATGAACATCCGAGTTGCTCCGCGGGTTCTTGAATCGTTGAAGTTGGATTTTGCTGAATCAGCTCAGTTAAAACATCGCTATCCACTTGAACAGGTCGATCACTTCCAGGGTTATTTTTTAGATCAAAATTGCCGGATTTAAATTGTTTAAATCACCTCTGGCATTTACGAACATGCAAAATATCTCCCAGTAAATCACAAATATTTTTTGTAGCACGTGTTGCACTTTCTTTCTTCATGAAATGGTAAAGCATAATATTTCGAATAAATTCCTCATTCGGTACAAAGCTCTCCATTGTATATAGGGTTGTAATTTTTTATGTTTAAAAGTCCTAGTACACTCCAGGTATACGTAGTCAGAGAAACAACACAGAACACGTTGTAAAAGTTCGACTGCCGAAGCACAACTGACCACTCAAAAGCGATAACAAAAAAAACGACATTCTTTTCCGGTACACCTAATATAATTAATATGAATAAAAAACCTGGCTGTTTGAAATAAATAGCTACAATATCATAAATGTGCTATATATATAAATATATGAAATTGTTAATTAAAATTTTATTTACTTACGTGAATTTCAAAAGATTGTTGTTTTTTCCGGAATTCTGCCATTGAATTGGAGCGTCGGACGTCATCATCATCATCATCCGCAAATATTTTTACTCCAGAGGGAGAGGGAGTGCCCATAATAACACCGCCATCAGAGATTTTGAAGCCAACTTGTAAATTTAATGGAATATTTGGTCCACAAGCGTTTTGTCCAACTGACCTTCGCCTAAGACCACCAGAATTAGATGCTTCTGAAGAATGATCCATTTTGGACAAAATTTTGAAAGATTTTTGTTACCTTCTTTTAACCTAAAGACAAAAAAATATTTCAAAAACCATTGAATACTATTAATTATATTTTAATTATTTTAATGGAAGAAGTTTAATTATTTGAGAATGAAAAATTATTTGAGAATGAAAATTATTTGAGAATGAAAAATATAAGCCTAAATTTGAAATCTATAAAAAAAGTTTGTATGTATTTAAAAATTATGTCCTTTAGCCCATATAAAATAAAGATGATTTATTTTATATAATGAATTATGTTCATTCTATAAGTTTTAATATCTCTTGAACGTAATGAAAAAATGTGTGGATAAAGAACTACAAAAAACACCACCTGACTTGGTGAATCTATAATATATGGAATGTTAACTGTAAATTATGCAATCTTAAAAATATTAACTAGGAGATGTTGCCTTTACCACTGTCCGTGTGTCCAGTTAGCGCTGAAGTAAATTACCAATTATTAGCAGACAGAAATGTGACAGTGTAATTCCATATGATATATCACACTTTAGTATTGCTCTGTGCTGGAATCACCTGAAGGGAAGCCATACCTGTGCTAAATGCTGTAGGGGTGTCAAATTAATGTATATTTATATGAAAGTTAAACTAATTTGTTTTTTTTTTAATACTATTTTCATGCTCGTTATTCATTAAATTAAGGTTTAAAGTTCTCGACTTTGTTTTTAAGTTTTTGATCCTTAGATTTTTTATTTAAATATATTTTTATCATATACAAAGTCATCAAATTTATTATCAATCCCTCTTAGTTAAATTAAAAATTTAACTTGTTATCTTATTTAATTCTCCCTATACATCCATCATTCTTGATTGAAGTTGGAAAGGTTTAAAGTCTAATTCTGGTTTTAGTCTTCTTAAGTGCATCATAGTTAATTCGTCTAAAGTATTTGGGACATAATGTGCATGACCAAATTTTATGAGAAGAGATATAATGTGCAAGATCCAATTTTATGAGAAGATATATAAATGTAAAGAAAATATGATAGGAAAGTTTCGAGCTCTGCCTACAACAAAAGTTGAATTGCATGATAAATCATATAGGTACTCAATATATTCTCATTAGTGATGCAAACATGTTGAGAGCGTGGCTTGGAGATAATATTGACTTAAGTCAATGTATAATTAATTTGAAGAGGAGAGAGTTGACCAGGGTATTCTGTAGGAATCTGTGCTTGGACAGTTGTTTTTCGTTTTATTTATACTCATCAAGTACGAGGCATATCCAGAAAGTAAGTGTACTGAATTTTTGTAGGTTACAATTTTTTTTATTTAAACAAAAAAACTACGTGGTTACCGTAGTACATATGTAAGCTATTTTTCGACATAGTCGCCATTCCTCTCAATGCAGGTGGTGAAGCGGGGTATCAACTTTTTGATGCGTTCCTCGAAGTAGTTTCCCGCCAATCCCTACGTCCACTTCTCCACCTCCTCCTTTACCTCCTCATCGGTTGATAACCTTTTTCCACCCATGTGCAGCTTCAGGGAGGTAAAGAGATAGTAATCTGAAGGTGCTAGGTCAAGGGAATGCGCGGGATGGTTCAGGACATCCCATTTAAACGAGGCGAGCAGTTCCTTCGTGGCGTAGGCCGTGTGTGGTCTGGCATTGTCGTGCAGCAGGCAGACTCCCTTTGTCAACATGCCTCTCTTCTTGTTCTGAATCGCCCTCCGCAATTTTTTTAGGGTCTCACAGTATCTTGCAGAGTTGATGGTCTCCCCTTGAGGCATATATTCAATTAAAATTATGTCTTCACAGTCCCAAAAAAAGGATGCCATGATTTTCTTGGCTGAAATTGTGGTTTTGAACTTTTTGGCGGAGGGTGAAGAGGTGTGACGCCACTGTTGAGACTGCCTTTTGGTTTCAGGCGTGTAGTGTGCAACCCAAGTTTCATCTCCAGTAACGATGGAGCGGAGAAATTCATCTCCATGGAGTTTGCAGCGCCTCAAAAACTCTTGCCAGGCATTATTTATTTCACACTTGGCGGGAGATTGGATTGAAATTTTTCACTAAACGTGTTGTCGCGTCGACACTTCTCAACGTACTGACCTCGAACCAGTCTCGTTGCGGAGGGGAAGGGTCAGGCTACACGGAAGTGTAGCCAACATGTCGAAAATATAATCCATCCGGTCGTGAGAGCCTCAGTACACTTACTTTCTGGATACGCCTAGTACATAGGGGAATTGATTATTCAAAAAAATATTCCGCATGCTAACGATCATGTCATAATAAGTTTTTTAAGTCAAAGGAAAGGTCTAACTAAGTCAATGACACCATCTTTTGTTTGAGAGATGTACTCGTATCAAGTGCAATGGCAGCACGACATCTAAAGCTAAATCCAATGAAAACTGGAATTATGTGAAACACTATTTCTCAAAGGAAACACTGTGTAAATGAGTATTCCATGACCATGTCGAGAGTGCATATTGGTAGTGCACTTACAATGTAAAACAAGTCTCTGGAACCTTAGGCAAATCCGTATAAACCGTGCAGATGCAAATAGCCTGAACTGACTGCAGATTTTTTCCATCTGTACGAACTAAGGACTGGCAGGTACTTTGTAACTAGAAGGTAACTTTGATGGTGTTTCGACTATTGCAAGGTTGTATACACGGGTTTGCTGAACTTATTTAAGGAGTTATTGATTGCAGTTACCTAACACCATGTACTTATTCCATTGTTTAAGGAGCAAGGAAATAATTATTTACAAATTGTGCGTCATGGTCTTCAGGATCGGCACCTGACAAAATTAATCAACCTGACAAAATTAAGTTCTGTATTTATAATGCCTCTCCTGAACTTTAGGTCAAGATCTGAGATCCGCCACCGCAGCAATAAACCTTTGTTGCTGGATCTGTTAACTGGAATGATTTGCTTGTGGAGCTACACACAGGAGGATAATCTGGAAGCTTTCAGAACAAAGTTAAAAACATTCCTCTACATGAGAAGTGTTATCAAAGCGTTTTTGAGTGGCTCACTACTACTAAACAGTACCAAACAATTAATAATCATTGGTTCTATTAATCAAGCTTTTGGTTTACTTTTTTAAGAACCATAAGAGTTGACACATATCTTATCAAACATGTTGATAATACTACCGCATGCCAAGACAACAATAAACTTTGTATGTTAGATTAATTTGAACCAGATTGAATTTTTTTCTGGGAATCAAACATGAAATACCTAAATGGAAGATAAGCATCCTACCTACTAGGCCACAGAGTCATCAATTACATAATAATTATAATGATCGTTACAATCAGTGGTTGTTAGATTATTTTAAATATAATCCTATCAAACCAGAAATTTAAGAATGCTCTCAATTACAACACCACTTTCAATAACAGTTTGCTATACTTATTTATTTTTTCATTTAGATAAACTATGTTATTTTAGTACTGAGAGAAGAAATTTATTTAAAAAAAATCATTTATTATTGAAATGTTTTATTTTTTAGAAAAATAATAAAAGAAAATGTATATTTAATATTCAAAAATGTATGAGCTATTCAATAGTGAGTACAGTGATAATCCTATGACCAAGTATAGTATAGTGATAATCCTATGACCAACCATCTAGGTGTTCATTCTATGTTAAATATGAATGCTGAGTTGAACCTACAATTTGAATATGTTCAGCCCTATTGGAATTAAATTGGATTATGGTGTAATAGTATTGAATGGCTCCTTTAAACTTCTTTGGTATTTTTCTCTTAGACATTTAGGCATATAGGACAAAGAGTAATAAAGAAGGCAAATCACTAATTAGACATTTTGCAGAACAAAGCTATTCAATGATACTTTAGGGTTCAAAAAATGTATATATTTCTTCATTTTATAGCTTATTTATTTTTATATTTTGAGAGAATAAAATCAAGTTGTATTTTCACCAAAGAAAATAACACATGTTCTAATAGATTTTTTTTAATAATAAACACTTTATGCTCATGTTTTTGTTTACACATTTGGTTTTCTGAAACATATTTCTTTCAAAATATTTGTGTCCTTGACATGCATGTCTTATTTGAGCATAAACTATTAAAAGGTTCTGTATTTATGTTTTAACAATACGTTAGATGTATAATTTTAATATTTTAGAAATATATTTTAAATTTTTTTAATATTTATGGGTATATGGTATATAATTTATAGACTTACAGAATAAAATAAGTATGATGTTTTACAATATAGATATATTTAACAATGACTCATTAATATATTAATAAATATATGTATCTATTTACAAGGTATTTTTATAAGTAGAGTCAAATCAGCTATTAGAAAAAGGACACGTGAGATAGAATTGATTTTTTACAGGTAAAATATATACATAAACTTATATTAGGTCCTTATATATGAAATTGGCGTTTTGTTTGAGAGGAACATAAAGTTGATTTTTTTTTAATATAATATATTTATTTAATCAAAGTATGTACCATTGCTATCTATGCACTTTTGCCATCTCATAGGTAGTTCATCGATCCCTTTACTAAAAAAACCATTCGGACGGGAATCAATAAAATCTTTGAAGTCGGTTTGGACTGCCCCATCGGAGTTGAATTTTTTCCCTTGCAAGAAGTTATCCAAATTTCGAAAAAAATTGTAATCTGTTGGGGCAAGGTCCGGAGAGTACGGTGGATGTCTTAGACATTCCAATTGAAGCTCTTCTAATTTGGTAGCCGTCTGTTGTGCAGTGTGTGGTCTAGCGTTATCATGAAGCAGCAGTGGCCTAGAGCGATTAACCAGCCTCGGTTGTTAAGCAGCTAGCTTTTCCATCATGGTTTGCAGTTGCTGACAATAGACATCTGCCGTAATCGTCTGGCCAGATTTAAGAAAGCTGTAGTGAACGACACCAGCACTAGTCCACCAAACGCTCACAAGTAACTTTTTTGGAGTCAATTTTCGCTTGGGGCATGGTTTGGCTGGTTCGGCAGGGTTCAGCCATTGCGATGAGCGCTTCCGATTATCATACAGGATCCACTTTTCATCACAGGTAATGATTCGATTCAAAATCCCTTCATTATTGTGCCGGTTGAGTAATGCAACGCAGCAGTCAACGCGTGTTTGTTGATTTGCTTCACTCAATTCGTGAGGTACCCACCTTTCAAGCTTTTTCACCTTCCCAATTTGCTTCAAGTGGATTAAAACAGTTTTATCACTAACACCGCAGCCTGCAGCTAACTCGGACGTGGTTTGCGATGGATCCGCTTCCACAATAGCCTTCAATTCTTCATTATCAACTTTGGTCTCCGGCCGTCCACGGGGCTTGTTCTGCTGGTCGAAATTTCCAGAACGAAAACGTTGGAACTAAAAACGCACTGTGTTTTCTTTTGCGGCACCGTCGCCATACACATCATTAATCCTTCGAGCCGTTTCTGCAGCACTGGTGCCACGGTGGAACTCGTACTCGTAAATAACGCGATATTTCAAGTTTTCCATTTTGTAAACTGAGTGACGCAAAGAAAAAAAACAATTGAGGAAAAAACAAATGAATTATAATTTTCGAAACACAAATACTTGAGTAAATAGCTGTATAAATTTGAATTTGGAATTCCTAACCAAAGAGAAGATATTTGAGATCAAAGTTGCCAGTACGGCAAAACGCCAATTTCATATGTAAGGACCTAATATTATTCTTTCATATTGTAAATATTGACTTCCTTGATAATTTTTGGTTAGTGGAACAAGATTATCTTCCTGAGCTATATCTATTCATTTATTTATTTATTTTTATTTCTTATTTATTTTACAGATGACAAGAAATATACATAATTTGCAAAAAAATGAATGCCTGGGGACTTAGTCATTTTGAAAAGGTAGCTTTTAACTAGTAGATTCTCCTACTAACTCCTTGGCTCAATATCCACAAATGTCTACATTGTCTGCACTTAGCAAAAAGTGGCCCAATTAAATTTGAATGAAAAAAAAACAGTATGTTTTCTAGTTAAGAATACAAAATTATAGTTGATTCAAAGAAATAATGTATATAATGGCTTAGATAATATGCCTATGAAAAATGGTATCAATTGTGTATGTGGAAAAATAATCACTTATTTATGTCTTACTTTACGGAAACTAAATAAGGAATACTTAATTGTACATATGTTATAAATGCAAAATGGACCCAAAGATTTTAAGATGAAATTTAAGCATAAAATTCACATTTTACAGGCTTGATATTTTTTTAGTTTCTGGATAAGAGTATATTTATTCGATATTTAAATTATATTCTTGTTTGAATCTTTTTTGCATATATAATATATATGTTAAATTAAAGGAAACAAAAATAAAACCCAGAAATAATTTTTAATATTTCATTAGTATTACTTATTATGTTATCGGTATATATAGAGATTCATCTATAAATTTCCTAACTTAATCACAATATCTTCAATAAATCCATTCGATATTCATAATCTCTCAATTTCATATTATGTAATATAAAACAGATAACATATTATAAAATTTTGTGTAAATATAGTGATGTTTTTATTTAAATCTAATTCCAACTCTGATTTTTGCATAATTGACATTTCATGTCCAATTTCTGGCTTTAAACCAGAGACCATTGTCTGATTTTCATTTAGTCTCAATTTACAGTACTGATTCATTAGAAATGCAAGAAGTAAACTGTCATGAATTTATCACTTGAATATACTATAATCACTTAAAGTTTTAACTAACTTTAAGTATGGATTTCCACTTGACTGCAGTCATATCATAAAAAATCCACGTTAACTTCACTTTATTGAACCTACTCAACAGTAGAGAACATAATGATCTGACTTAACACATGTCAAAACAGTTTATTAAAAGATTTGCAGTCCTGTAAGTATGCTACAGTCAACTCAAGGTAGTAGCATAGTGAAGGTATTCTACACCTGAAGACAAGACACATAATATGCACCTCCAAGAATAAAGCAAAAGCTAAATGTTGGTTTGGAATAAGGTGAGAGTCCAACTAACATACCAAAAAAGAATTTTTTAGTTCAAAAGCTTTAGTATTCTAAAATAAATTAATATCAGTACTAGTTGCATTGTTTCAAATTTCAAGCAGTTTTAACTGTAGTTTCTTAGTCCAAAATGTGTTCGAAAGCAAAAACAAAAAACATTGTTTGAAATTTTGGATAAAAAAATGAAAGCCCAATGCTGACAGGGCATGGCAAAATGGTGGGAAAAAGCTTGAAAAAATTTACGATTTTGTGCTCGCATATTCTTGCAGCCAGAGACAACTCGTACAAAATATTATCAATTCATAAATCATCCATCCTTAATTTTCTCCATATTATACATAACTCTCAGTTTTCAGAAAATTTGAAAATATTACGCATAGTGAAACATTAAAATTCATGTAAAATTTAAAATTTATATTATTTTTAACTTTTGTCCCAAATAGTATTTGTTATCAATTTTACAGTCTCACACTTTCCAGCTCGATTTCATTTTTTTTTATTGTGTCTTCCTTATTTTTCTTTTTCTGTAAAAAAAATAATTAGTATGAGAAGTTTTTTTTATATAACACAATGGGGTCTAAAACTGTATTGTATATAATACAGGTAACCCCCGTTGATCGCGGGGGATACGTTCTGGACATGGTCGCAATAAGCAAAATTTTGCAATCAACGGGGATTAAAAAAAATCATTTTAAAATTCGAAAAACACTTTATTAATAAAATAAACATTATTATTAACAAAAAAAATGTCTTACATAATTCATTCATTTTGTTCAGTGCTGCCAAAAAGAATCTAGATTCCCTTGTTATTATACACTTTCTACGTTTATTATACAAAATTAGCTGATAACTGTCAAATAATCCGTTACAACCACCTTTTACAGCACTCACTCGCTCGTAATCTTCGTCGTTTTCTTTTAACAACTCCATGCATTGATTGTGAAGAGAAAGGGCCTTTCCAATGATTTTGACATTTAACTTTCACACGGGAACGGGTTCCGATACGTCATTTTTTTGGGATATAGTATAGCAGTAAGAAACTTGGGTGATGACAAAACACACTGAAGGGTCCATCGCAGCATTTGAAAGAAGGGTTCTTAGGACAATATACGGCCCAGTGAGAGACCACAATGGTTGGCGTCGTCGATATAACCGAGAGCTATATGATATCTATAAAGAACCCGATGTGATCAGATCCGTCAGAGTAGGGCGCTTGAGATGGGCTGGTCACATAATCAGAATGGACGACGACAACCCTACAAAACGCCTCACGCTCTCAGTAACACAGGGACGTAGAAGACCAGGAAGGCCCAAAATGCGATGGATGGACAGTGTCAACACGGATGCATCGGTGTTGCCAGTGAGAAATTGGAGAATGAGGGCATCAAACAGACAAGAATGGAGGAAGCTCCTGGATTCAGCCAAGGCCCACCCAGGGCTGTCGAGCTTAGGATAATAATAAATAATAATAGTATAGCAGTCCATTATCTGCAGCTCTTCATTAGTAAAGGGTTCGCCGTGTGATTTTGATCGTTTTCTAAACCGATCAAACCAACCTTTGCTTGCTTTAAAAACTTCTTCACCTCCATGTTGAGATTTTAAATGATCTCAAAGTGATTTATTCATTATGATTTGGGTACTCAGAGGCATGTGGTGTTGATATAGGTCCTCTATCCATTCGCTCAATAAATTTTCCATTTCTGTCATAAAAAAACTTCTAGTTTGTGAAACTTTCATCGCTGTAATTGGAGTACTACTTTCGCCGGCCTTTTTAATTTTGTCTTTTTGGTGCACAATTGATCGCACTGTAGACTCAGGCAATTTGAAATCCCTTCCTACAACAGTAAATTTACCACCACTCTATCATTTCGATAATTTTTAGTTTATTTTCTAAAGTCACTACATTGCGAATTTTCTTAACCGATTTTTCCCATTGTCTTTTTGACATTTTAAAAATTACGAATGATAAAAAATATGTAGTCAATTTAATTAGCGTGCGTTTGACACTGCAGCTAAGATTACACTGAAGGATAAATCCAATTAATGATGCACTGGCTCAAGATCGATACATATTGTACATAATATTATGTACGTATACCTTGTACTGGCGTTCTTTTGTCTCACTTACGCTCATAACTTTACGTATATGTACATGTGTATGATGTAAGTGGGCGAGAAAGAAAGATAGCACGCACATGCAACCACTCATTAAGACGATTCCTGGCATGTGCCAGACAAGCGCTGAGACAAAAAAATATAATTTATAAAAATAACTAATCCGCACTCGTTGGGGTCGCAATAAACGGGGGTTACCTGTATATCTAGTTGTGTAACTATGCCAATATGGTCAATGTGGCACATTGGAGCCCACGTTAGACAGGGTTAACGAAGGGAAACTAATACTACAAAACTTTTGGTAATGATACTTTTGAGAGTATCCTTGCTTTTTTCAGTCCTTATATGCACTAATAGTTTTAAAATTCACCACAGAAAGAAATGGGATTGTACAATTTACAAAATCGTTTCTCACTCATGATAGAAAACATATAACGACATCAATATATACTGTTGTACCCGGCTAATACACTGATTTAGGCACCACACCATCGCCGTAAAGCAAAACTTGCCATAAAGCTAAGCAAGACAGTTCTGAGCAGTGCTATATTTACTATAGGGCTAAAGTAATAGCACTGCTCAAATTTGCTCTGAAAGTGGTACGGGCCCTCAGGCCTGAAAATGAAAAAAAACATGAAAACACTGTACAATGCCACGGCGTAAGCACTTTGAGACAGATGAAGCAACCGCCTCAAATTTAGGGGCCCTAAAGCTCGACAGAAGCAGATAGGTACTTTTAATAAAATAAAATATTATTGAATTTAATATTCTTATTGAACTTAATATATAAACATGGGAGCCCTTTTTTCCATTTTGTATTGGGGACAATTTTTTTATGTTATACCATTGAATATATCATTGATATATAAGTAGTTATTTATTTCAAATTATGTGGCATGGATTTTGAAAATATATTTTGATTTTGCCAATAGAGTTTAAAAAATATCTAATTATTTCAAATATTTTAGTCAAGTGTGGAATGCTTTTTAATTTATTTTATCAAAAATCATTTAGATGCCATAATCTACTATTTATTATGCTATGCAGAAAAATTTGTAGTATTAAAAGGGTGTCATTAAAAATATAGATAGATATTTCTTCTATATAATATTTTTCAAATTTGTCATTCTATACACAACATAATAAAATAAATTGATATCGAAAACTATCAAATGTCAATGACTGAATTTTTGCATAATCGTATGTCGTTAACTTAATCATTTTGCTGGTATTGAGTTTAATTTGATATTTATTGATATCAAAATTAAATTATTTATTTTGAAATAAGATTTTTTTACCTGCTGATGTTCAGGTGTATCAATGTTTCTAGAATAAAACTTTCTGAGAAATGGTGCCATGACTTGAAGGTTAGCATCTTCCAGCTTAACTGGTTCCCAACACAGGCTGGTAACTAGTGCCACTGCCATAGTTATAGTGGATCCCAATAAAGTGTACCAGAGGTAAGAGAGTCGATAAAGCATAAATACTTCACTACAAAAAATGTGCATTTATACTAATTGGTTTGTAAATGTAAAATAGATTTTTATAAAAATAATTTATATTTATTAAAAAAAATTAAGAGATATAATTTTTCATTATTATATATAATTCTATAAGACAAAGGAACTTAATATTAATATGCATGCTGTTAAACTTCAATATACACAAAATCTTTATAGATCAAACAGTAGGTTTAAATGGCAAGAAGTTCCAAACTTGAACACAGTCAGACAGGTTCGATCTGCTGCATTCTTCAATGAGTTGATTTACATCACTTCATTTTTGCCTCTTCTGACAATAGGTGTACGGCTTTTAGAATTTTCAGTGTTTGAAATGCTCCATAATCGGATGTTTCTTTATAAGAATTAATTCTTGGATTCCAATATATTCACTACATCTTTATTATTCCTACTTACTCAGTATGCTGTATATCTTCATCTGTATGGTCTAACATTGGCCCATTTACATTGCCTAGATCAAAAGTATATTTACAGTCTTCAGTACTGACAGGTTTTTCAGGAAAAGTTAAATCGCCTCTGGCAATTGCAGCCTGTGCACTAAGACAGACCCAGGCCATCACTATCAGTCCAGATATTCCGCCTACCAGGGCACCCTAAATACAATAGAAACTCTTAAAAAATATTATCTTTAAGTGTATGTTACAATCATTACACAAATTCACACAATACAACAAACAAAACACACATTGTTAAATATACAGAAACTATTTTGTTTTTGTAAAAAATCTTGTTATTTAAAAGTACATATTTTGTTTACAATAACTGTTCAAGTTCACTGTTGTTTTAAATGTTTAAGCTGACAGTTTTAGTTGACAAGCATAGATGAAACATTTATCTGGATAAGACTTGTGTGCCAAATTGTGAGTGTTAGATATCTACCAGAGGTAAAAATAATAGTCTTCTTCAGACATCAACAAAAATCACAACCTATTTCAGTTTGATTGTTTCTTTGCCCTATTTTAGTTTTTGTAGCAACCTCAATAAATTCCCAGACTTTTAAGTAAGATATTCTATTATAAGCATGGAATATACAATGTTTAGAGAAGCAATTCAGTGTTTTGTTTTAGACAATTTTTAACTAGGTAAATCACTTGCATATGCTTCTTCAAATTATTTTATAAAACAATTACGTTTGTTTTTATATATAAACTGTCCACCTACCAAATATTTTTTTTATGTATATGGTAAACTCTCCACCTACGATCCTTTCTATGTAAAATTGCAATATTTTAAGGAATAACATTTGCTTGTATCAAAAAAGGTAACTCATTGCTGGTTTAAAGCATATTTTTATGTATTAATTTTATGGATGCACTTTTTTTACTGCCCGAAACGCTTAAAAAATCTAGTTAATATAGATATTTGATTTTTTTAGTACCAGAATATGTTTTTTCTTATAGTTATAAAGAATGCAACTCTTGCATGTGTCATATCTCTCCAGCAGAATGAAATCACATGAAAGTACATCGAAGAACTACTTTGAACATTGTTAGCTATAGATTAATAGGTAATAAATGATTATTATAAAACTATATACTTCACCTTAGAATGAACTCTTGGAAGAAGTAAACCCATTGCAAATATTCCTAATGATGCTCCATTGGTTACAGCATTCAAACTCATCGTTAACTGTAAGACTGTTCCCAATTTTTCCACAACAATCACTAGACCTTCAATTATATAAATAATATTATATTATTATTAGAAGTTGACTCAATCTCATCAACATGCATAATTTAATTGAGATACTTTCAATTTCCCCTCACTAACTTTTATCCAAAGTTTACATTAAATATTAGGTACAACTAAATTTACAATCAAAATTATGAACTTTTCTTCCTATTATGCCAGTCTTATTTCACCCTATTAATTTTTTTCCTTAACAGAATTCCACAAACCTTTTGTAATAAATAATATGTTAGGGTAGGAATAATCAATTTTTAAAATCCAAGCATTCTAGAAAAATCCTAGTTTTAAGGTTATGGAACAGTGTTTAAATCAACCATTAATAAAATATTAATTACAAGCCAATCTGTCTATGAACACATTTCTTATGTTTTAAAAATTAACACTCTAATTTTAAGGGTGCTTAATAAGTTTTGAGGAGGCCATTAGTCCTTAAAACAGGATAAGTAATAAGAAATTTGATGAAATATTTTTTATAATTAAAAAAAAAACAAAATAAAAAAGTGAAGTGTATAATAATTCAATAATGATTATTGATTCCATATTTCATTAAAAGTTTTCAACTTTTTTTCTAATCAAATATGTTTTTATATACGAGGGTGGTCCGATAAGTACTTAGCCTACAAAAGAATAACAAAAATTTTGGAAAAGTGGCGATTTATTTCTCAACATAATCTCCTTTGAGTTCGATACACTTGACCCAGCGATGCTCCAACTTCTTTAACCCGTCTGAAAAATACGTTTTCTGGAGGTCTGCAAAGTAGGTCTCCGTGGCGGCGATAACCTCCTCATTCGACTCAAATTTCTGCCCGGCGAGTGACTTTTTCAAATTTGGAAACAAAAAGAAGTTGCACGGGGCCAAATCCGGAGAATACGGTGGATGGGGCAGCAGTTCGTAGCATAATTCTACCAATTTGGCCGTGGCGACGGCGGAGGTGTGAGCCGGTGCGTTGTCATGATGGAAGAGCACTTTTTTCTTCGCCAAATGGGGCCGTTTTTTCTGCAATTCGGAGTCGAATCGGCCCAATAATTCGGCATAGTAGAGCCCTGTGACCGTTTTGCCCTTCTCCAGGAAGTCGATGTAGATCACACCTTTTGAATCTCAGAAAACGGTGGCCATCACCTTTCCGGCCGATAGGACAGTCTTCGCCTTCTTCGGAGCACGTTCGCCGGGTGAAGTCCACTGTTTCGACTATTCCTTGGTCTCGGGTGTGTACCAGTGTATCCATGTTTCGTCGACGGTCACGAAACGATGCAGAAACTCCTTCGGATTGCGCTTAAACATCGTAAAACACTGCTCTGAAGTGGTCTCACGGTTGAGCTTGTTGTCCGGAGTGAACAAACGCGGCACCCATCGCGCCGACAGCTTTCTCATGCCCAATACTTCATGCGGGATATAACCCACGCGGTCTTTTGAGATGCGTACTGTCTCAGCTATCTCGCGCACCTTCAATCAGCGGTCTGCCAATACGAGATCGTGGATTTTTGTCACGTTATCCTCCGTGGTAGCCGTTTTCGGGGCACCTGGGCGTGGCTCATCAAAAACCGACGTGCGACCACGTTGAAACTCGTTAAACCAATTTTTGACGGTCGCCATCGAAGGAGAATAGTCACCGTACACAGCATCCAAGCGCTCTTTGATTTCGCTGCGCGATTTCCCTTTCAAAAACAAGAATCGAATCACCGACCGATATTGCTCTTTTTCCATTTTTCTCAAATCCGCGGACACGCTCGCTTCCACACGCGGTCAAAACAAAACTACGCATCCGATTCGGCTGAAATTTTGACAGTAGCTGTCAACGAGAATGTACTACACGATAAAAAATGCTCTTGCGATAGTGGTGCCATCGGGCGGTCAGGCTAAGTACTTATCGGACCGCCCTCGTACAATAATTGCTAGATGGTTGCAGCTACCATATTTCTATCCTTATATTATATTTCACGAAACAATTTTTTAACATTGTATTTTTCTTTTTCTCAAAAATATTATTTCATCAATTAGATATTTTCTTCTCAATAAACTCGGGCTCGATTGCAGTTAAAAGTAAAAATAATTTTATTCATTGAAATGTCCTAGAGGAAAAGTTTATCCCTAAAGGGTACTATCGAAACATATTTTTTCTTCCAAAATATTATTGGAATAAAAGTTTCAGGAAAAAAGCGTCTAAATTTCAGCGATGTTAATGAATACTCTTGATGTAGTGAAATTAATCTTCAGAGCAGCTGTAAAATAGTGTCATTATCAATTTTTACTTAACTACTTAATTGACAAATTACTTTAGATTGAAAATTTGTTGTTATAGCGTTTTTTTCCAAAATAGCTTTAATAACATGAGTATTGAAAAATACAGATTTGGTATTTGTTTCCATATTTAACTATTCAAAACATTAAATTACTTACATAAACATAAGAAACCCAAAATCAGAACAACAGCTTTAATAAGTATACTGGTATTCTTCTCAGAAAGGGGTTTCTTAGCAAAGGGTTTATAAAAGTCTTCCAGCACCACAGCTGCCATGGAGTTCAGTCCAGTAGACAGTGAACTAAAATTAAAAAAAAATTGTAATGTAGAAGATAGTGGGTGTGTATCTCACCAGCAGAAATGTATAAAGCATTTTTTCTATGCAAACCATTTAGCTCAATATAATCTCTGTAATTTAAGGTGTTTTCCTCACAAATGTGGGTATGCATTCCCTCTTTCTTTCTGTCCCTTGGTATTATAGACCATGGAGGTTTTAAGCCAACTTAGTCCCCTTCCAGATGGAAATATGAAAAATTTGTAAAAATGGATTTTTTTTCTAAATGCCTAGACATATCATTCCCCACTACAAAAAAATGCTAAAGGTTTTTTTTCATAAAAATTGCAGTTTTTTTATAAATGTATGTTTGACTGCTAATTACGTTATGTGATTCAAGTTAATGTTCATACTTATTTTTAAATACATTATTTTTATATAAATCAACAGACTCAATACATAATTTATTATCTGATAATTCCAAATTCACAGAAGAGCATTTTAAAGATCCAAATCTAAAATGTATTCTCAGGCAGAAAGTGTATTATATATTTGAAATAAAAAGTTATTTTGGAGGAATATTTTTTTAATAAGTGAGAGGTATGTATTTATGACCTCTATCAAGATTCGGTCATTAGCTAAACATCTTTGAAACTCCAAATGAGTACAGTATATCAACCAATCTAAATTGAATGTGTTAGTTGTTCTATTAGATCTAATCAGACTAGCTCTTTTTGGTGAACAAAATAAAGATAATTTATATTAAATAGAAATTGCATCAAGTAGTGTACCTCAATGCAGCACTAAACACACCAGCAACAAAGAGTCCTGGTAGGCCAGGAAAGTCTCCCAAAACATCCATAACATACAGAGGTAAAAGTTGATCCTTGGCTCTGGCAAGTTGTGTAGTCAGCGGGTCACATTCATGGTACGTGGCATAAATCAACAGACCACAGTAACTGCATACACTCAGCAGGGCTATCACACCAAGGACGAAATATAATACTGCTCTAAAATAAAAAAGTTGTCAGTTTTTTAGTAAAATATACAAATTCTACAAGAGATGTATTTACATATTTTTTTCATGAAAGATCTGATAATTTTTTTGAGGTACCTCTCTAATTTCCTACAGAATTAACACATTGACTGCTGAATAATTTCTATTTATTATTAAAATTTTTGAATCTTAAAAAATAGTAAAAAGATGACAGCAGATATAACTCATTGTCTGCACCCTTACATATCCTATCAGTACAGCTACTCCAGACTTACTTGTATTTGAATCCATTTAACGAAATTCAGAATAAAATGGCGATGAGCATTTTGTACACCCAACAGACGATTACATGAACGCCTGTAGGCATTTTCAACATTGAACGTGTTAACTTAAAAATATAGATTGAGATAATTTTTATTTCATCATCATCAGGAAATTAGACCTAAGCTGCTTAACATGAGACACTCGTTCTATTAGGTCGACAAAGAACGTAATAATTCGGAGTTTTCCAATACACATTATTTTATAATTAAGTGACCAGTATCATTCAATAACTAATGCCTTCAGACGTGGATTCACACTTGGCTACAGTCGACCCATGTATAACAATCTACACCAATTTTACTTTAGTCAAACAACTATCAAAATTAATATCAGAAGCAACCTTACAATTTGACTTAATAAACCGCAAAAAAAATGCAAACCCTGTCGTTTTTAAAGCATAATCCTTTCAACACTTGAAACACACAGAACACTTGAAAATAAAAACTACACAATACCCTTCGTAATAAGTGCATTGAAAAAAAATATGAATTTGATATTCCATTGACCAGTTAAATTAATATATTTATACCTGACCTGATTAGGAAAATAAGTAAAATAAAAAAATATATAATTTTCAATTAAAAAAATATTTAAAAAACACCTTCGAGCTGAGCCTAGATTGGGAAGAGACATATATCTCTGAACCATGGATTGACTCACAGCATTGCTAACAAGCCAGTAGAAACAACCCCCTATCAAGAGAGCCCATACTGTATGTCTGGATAAGGGATTTGGATCCCAGCTGAAAAACAACATAAAATCATCAATTTAGTACCTACATACATTGGAATGATCAATTTTGATTTCTTTATAATTTTTAAGATTACTATTCTATTGGTGGGAAGATGGTGTCTTGTAAAAAGGGTATAAGAGTACGTTGGAGGGAGAAATGATTTAAATAATGATTTTAAACTGATGAAACAGGGTGATATTTTAATTTACACAAGTCATTCTCAATTTATGAGGATACAGTTATGTCTATACACCTAAAATGCATATTAATTAAATTTGACATAATGAAAATATATGAATATGACCTTTAATAAACAGGGGATGAAAAAATAGTTTGGAGCCAGGATAAAATAAATTAACACTTACTTCATATTTTAAGTAAATTTAAATATAAGTTACATACTTAGGTGATTCAATTCTTCCACTTTCTATATTCCTCTGCCATACTACTCCAATCCCACCAATATCATAAGTTCCTTTGAAAGCAACAATCAGCATAGCTCCAAACATTATCACAGTTTGAATTACATCTGTCCAGACAACTGCCTGTAATCCTCCCTAAAATACAATCAATATAGTTCGGAAATTCTAAGATGAGTCCTGCGACAGCTCACAAATTTGCCTCAATACAACCTTGTAACGATGTTCAGTAATTTTAATTATTTTATCAACTTTAATATAAGCCTCAATTCTAATAAACAGCAAGTTATTTAGGTAAATACATTTCATAAGGTTGTATTGGGGCAAATTTGTAAGCTGTCACAGGACTGATCCTAGAATTTCCGAACTATAGTTACTATTACTAACATTTATGAGATAATAAAGTTTTGTATAAATGTAAGAATGCACGTGATCGAGGTTGACCACTAAGGTCATATTTAAATGACATTTAAAGAACTTGGGCCTACTAAGGTCATATTTAAATGACATTTAAAGAAAATTTCATAAGCTGTCTCAGTAGCTTTATAAGAAAATTCAGATTGTGAATGATTGAAGTGGTTCACTTTGCTGTTAAAACTGCTATGAAAAAGTAGCACTGCATTTCAATCTAATGTAGCATTAGCTAAGTAAAAACAACTACTGAATACCTACTCTTAGGAAGTAGTGCGCTACTTATATTGTGTTACTGTTTACTAATAAATGAAAACTTATATCCACTTCTTTAAGTATTATATAATTACGTCACATTTTAAATAAAATTTACGCCAAGATCTAAAAAATGAAATAAAACCTGTGGTGTTGTTAATACACAAATATATACTAGAAATAACATTATTAAAAAAAAGTTCAATATTTCATAGAAATTTTCTATTACATAATACGAGGGCTATCCAGAAAGTAACTTACGTTTATTTATTAAAAATACCAGTAAAGTTACATTTTGATTATATACACATTAAATCTTCAGCTTTTCCTAGTTTTCTAAATAGTTTCCTGCAAAATTGAGACAGTTGTCATAACAAGTTTTATTATTATCATGAAATTCTGCTGCCTGTGATTTCAGTCACCCCTCCATGCTGGACTGCAACTCCTCACTATCAACAAAGCGCTGGGAGGTTTAAGTGTCAAAGATTTTTCATATTCATGAAGAAATGGTTATGATTCACATCGGGATTTCAGAACATTTGGATTTATTTCCGCCAGTTCTCTCAAAGTATTTTATCCATCTTCTGAACCAGTTCATCATTCACGATAGTAGGCCGGCCACTTTTCTCTTCATCATGAACATTTGTCTGCCCATATTATAACATACCATATCATTGCCTCACACCACCCTAACTCATTACGTTCTCTTCACAAATTTCGCAAAGTTGACGATGTATTTCAACCGCTTTCTGGCTAAAATAAATCTTATAGTGAACATCGGCGTCGTTGCTGGGCCTCGTAGCCGAGGACCCCCTTGTCACTCCAACGTTAATCTTGAGCTGTCTTCCATTTCGATCATATGATCTTCTGTGAGAAAACAGCCCGATCCTAGATGTGTACTTCCTTCCGCAGATGTCACAGACATGTGGATCCTACAGATGCATATTTGAAATGTTTTAGTCATATATGCATTAAAGAAAGTTGGATCCAGGACGCATCCCTTGCAGATGCCAGTATTGGTGTCAAATGCGTCCGTCTTCAATCTACCAAATGAGACAAAACATACGAGTATGTTGCAGTTATGCAGCTGGATCAGAAGCTGAACATACTTCGCAACTGGTGGGATTCTCAATTGCAGCACAAATTTTAAATGCTTGTTATTAGACGAGTAAGAGTGATGCAAAACCTCTCTCTACCACTGCTAAATGCGTACTGAGGCACACCACACTTCTGCACTAAGATGGCATCGTACCCACACTCGTTCACGGCCTACGTTAAAACATAACTTACTTTCTGGATAGCCTTCGTATTATTATGCTTACCATAAGAGTTGACTATGAAAAATTAAATAACATGGGCGTAACAAAACTGGACATTATGTATGTAGAATATTTTTAAACATTACTTTTTACTCCATATTTTATTTTATGCGAATGAGATACTTACAACACAGGTATAAAATATGCAAACCAGGCATACTATTGGGGTTATGATGTGTACATTGATTCCTGTCACTGAAAAAATATATAATATATTTTATTCTGAATTTAAAACAAAACAAGTTACTATAATACTGTCTGAATGAATATATATAGGGTCTTTCAAATTGATCGATTTTATTGATAAAAAAAATTTAGCACTTGAATAAAACACACAATTTGCTTTGATTTCAAAAAACTTTTTATTGGCCATTGAAGTATAATGTATGCCATTTAAACACAATAAACAATATCCGCCAAATGTCCACCTCTTGCAGCTCCACAGATGTCCACTATTTTGTCAAAAATTTCGATGACATTTTGGCATAATTGCGGTTCTAACTCACAAATAACGCGAATAATTTCGTCCTTTAGCTCAGGAATTGATTGGGGGTCATTCTTAAAGACCTGGATTTTCCCATAACCCCCAGAGAAAATAGTCCAACGGTGTCAGATCACATGATCTTGGTGGCCAATTAATATCGCCGTTTCCGGAGATTACAATGGATACAATAATTCTCAATTTGAACGCGTTGTTATATTGTATATGACTCCATTTTTATAAATGTCATACATTACACTTTTTAAATGTCATAAGACCTAGGCAAGTTCGCGACGCCATCTGTGTTTTATCCAAGAATTAAAAACATAGCTCAATTTGAAAGACCCTGTACAATATTTTGGTTCAGACAAGGATCATACGTCATATTCATATTCATCAAGCAAAAATTATCTTAATGTATTTATACATAAGTATTAAAATAACTTAAAGATATATTTGAATATTTTTTTTATATAGTATTTAGATTATTTTTTCATATATTTATGATATAAGTATGTATATATATACCTTGATTAAACGCTAATGCTGGAACGTAAATAACGATCGGCAACCAAGTTATCTAAAACAATACCTAGTATTATAGAATAGAGCAATATTGTATCATATTATATGTGCACCGATTTAAATTTTTGTTATATTTTATGAATATTAAACACTGTATTTTCACAAATAATTGTAATGCAAGTGAATTTCTATTCCTTACAAAATATTGCGTTATATTACATTTCTATTATTTACAATACAACCTAGCAGAGTAAATTCCTAAATAAAATTTTATTTAACCCATTTAGTGTTTTATTAAACGTTCTTAGGTATAAAACTAGGCTGGAACCTATGTTTTTAGTTTCCATTGAGAATCAAACCTGGAATACCCGGGCTGAAAGTATAGAATTCTACGGACTAGACCAGGGGTAGCGAACCTATTTCTTTAAGTGTGTCAAAGAATATGCCCAATTCTAAAAAAAATACAGATAAATAATACGAAAATTAAAATCGAAGTCAAATGAATAATTATTATTTATCTAACATCATTTTAATTTTTACTCTTACTAACAACAGTAACTTATTATGTTTCGTTTCAAAATAACGTATCATATTGAAGGTACGTGTTACGACACTTGCATTACAAATAAGACAAAATGCAGTTATTTTTTTAAAATAATACTGATTTTACGAAACCATTCTTCCCGATACAATCGTCCCCTTTCTCTTAGTTCAATACTCAATGTTTGTTTTTTATTCACAGGCATTTTGATAAGAGTGTATCGAGCGTGAGACGTGATGGACCCGCGCCGCCTATGCGTATTATATTAGAGATGGGAAATAGTAGTTCACTAAGATGAACGATTTTTTTCGGTCAGCAAAATGAACTAGTTCATTGAAGTAGTGCACTAGTTCATTTAGTTGAATGATTTATTGTTTGATCAGTGAATGGAGTAAAAAAAAACTCGACTTAAATACATTTCTCAATCATAATTCGAACTTTGCCCGCGTGTCGCCAAAAATTGTTGTTACGAAGTGACACGCTTGTAATAGATTCGCCGTTTCTGGAATAGGCCAACGAGGTTGTTAAATTATATGCCTAATTAAATATTACTCAAATATATTAAAAAAATCATCACAATAAGTACATTTATTTATGATTTTTTCATGAGTGAAAATTTGTTAAAATAATTTGCTGAAAAATTTAAAATATTTCAAAACTACAAAAAAAACCGACTTGTGTTATATTTATTCAAACTACGAACAAAAATACTAAATTTGAAATAATTTATTTAAAAACTCACAAGATTTATCGTGAACAATATTGATCCAAAAAGGCGCATTGTTTTGTTAAATCTCTTTTCCAAGTACTGAAAAAAAGGAATGTGTTAGTATGTATTTAAGCTTTTTATTGAAGACATAAATAACTCTGAAACAGAAAAAAACATGAAAAATGTACAAAATAAGTAGAACTACTACGAGTAGTTTGATGCGAAAAGTTGACTAAAAATCTTGAAAGATTCCAGGCTGAGCTTTAAAATATCTTTAGATAATTAACAGAGCCCGGACGAGGTGTTCTGTCGCCTGATGCACCCGTTTGAAAACACACCCCCACAATAAGGTTATATTTTTTTAAAATAAGGTGTCACTTTCGGAAACGGTCATCCATAATTTAATTACGACTTGAATTCGATGGCACAAATCATCCTAGTTTGGGTATATTGCCTATTAATTAAAAAAAATTAAGACAGGCTGATAAGTTTTCAATGGTGGAAGATGGGTAAAGGAAAACAAAGAAAATATGACATCGACCAAGTGAATGAAATTTTTAAGTTATGAAATGTAGTTTTAGAAACCGAAGGAGCTATATACTGAGCTAGAAACCGAAGGAGCTATATGATACGTTATGTGGATTCGGAGAAGACGAAATATTTGTGACATAGTCGTAAACACTGCCAAAGTATGAAATGTAGTTACATAAACCGAAGGAGCTATATGATATAGTGTGTGGATGTGGAGGAGACGAAAGATTTGCGACACAGTCGTAAACTCTGTCAAAGTATGAGATGTAGTTATAGAAACCCAATGAGCTGTATGAGATAGTGTGTGAATGCGGAAGACACCAACTATTTGTGACACAGTTGAAAACTCTGACGCTCTGCTTTCTCTAAATGTCCCGACAGGGAAACAGCGTGATGGTTAACATGCATCTAAGCAAACAAAACAGTTCGCATAAAATTATCCGCCTCTGCGTACACAGGAAGTAATCAATCAGCCAATATTTTTTATGTCTCACCTCGTACGATGAAGTGAGATGCAACTCATGATAGACAGGAAGAAAGATGAAGGACAACATGAGAGCCATGAGCAGGATACCTCCTACAATATACATGTACTGCATTCCATACACGTAAACCTCGGTCGGAGTCCCCAGGAGAGAGATGCCTGAAATGAAACTGGAAAACATAACCAAGCCATAAAAATACGTTTGTATTATTAAAATTAAGATTAAAAGTAATAGTAATCATAGGAAAGATAACTTTTAAAGCGTATTTCGTAATGTGTCATCCAGGGCCGAACTGTTCAATATGTAATGGGTGCAGTGCATGCAGGCGACCAATTCTATAGATCAGTGCTCTGCAACCTTTTCTCACCTACGACACACCAAAATTCTTCCTAGAATTCCGCGGCACACCAAAAGCTAAAATATATAGGTATTAAATTAGGCATGAGTCTTCAGCGACGCGCATAAGGGTCATTTTTCTTTGTCTATGACTAATTTGGTGCGGCCATGGTGTGTACAAAGCACACTACGCAGTTTTCAACAGTTGGCACCAGTTCCTTCCGTGGTTGCAGTCCTAAGACTGGTTTGCAGCAATTTGAACTCTTCTCCTCCATTCCCCCCTGTCCTGTGCGGCTCTTTTTAAGTATGTGTATGTTAAAACAACAGTTGGCACCAGTTATTGTGTATTAAATACATAATGAAAAATTGTAAAATGTCAAATACTCGTACATTGAATTTGACCGCGGCACACCTGTATCCGGCTCACGGCACACCAGTGTGCCACGGCACACCGGTTGCGGAGCACTGCTATAGATGACCGCACCCCTTAGATTATATAATGTTTTAAGATAATTTCTAATGAAATTAACATGGGTCTCAAGAAAAATGCTTAGTTTTCAAAACAATTATAATGCTATTTTTAAACGGTATTTTGCTTTATTTTTTTTATTAAAGACAGACTGGAAGCATTTATTAATTTTTCATTAACATGTAAAGCGTCTCAATTTTATTTCCTAATAATAATATTCTCAAGTATTCATAAGGTTTTTAATATGAAAATGTAAAATATTTTTTCAACTTTTTGTACTAGGGTAGGCAATTAATTTTGTTTTCGCACACTGGCGGCATAGCCTAGGGCTCGGCCTGACAAGATCAGTTAAAACGTAATGTTGTTTTAAATCACAAAAATAACCTAACAAGCGTCTCATAATGCTTCACCTCCATCTCCATGGCCAAGGTTACAAGATGCCTCTCTTCCAACTCGAGGGGTTACGGGATCAATTCCCGTCGGAAACCAATTTACTTTAAAAGAGTTCCAGTCTGATTATCGCTTAAGGCCTCTTTAACATCTTTCTGGTTGGTCGGAAGAGATTATCACGAACAAACCCGTTAGGATGAACTGTAAAAAACACAAGTGTACTAAAAATCAGATGGACTTCAGTGGGATTTAAAGTTAATAATTTGATAACCATCGTTAATAATATAATAACAATCATAAAATACATCGGATATTGACGACCTCCATGGCGTATTTGATAAGTCGCCTGTCTTCCAACAAGGGGTTGCGGTTTCCATTCCCGATTTTATGATAATCGATTTTTTTTAAATGGTACTAGTCTAGTTTATCTTAAATCTTTTTAATATATTCTGGTGGGTTAGAAGATATGCTACATGACAATGGCAGGTTGTACTACATACAACGATAGTTTAATAAAATTCTAGTGTCGATCTTGTTCCTCAGCATTGAGGTCACGACGCGAAAGACGAATTTGTATTACTTCAAAAACGTCAAATTTTTAGTCAGATCCTTAATGGAACCATTTGCAAAATTGGAATGCAGGTCATAAGTTTGAAGTCAAAATTGTTCTTTTTTTATATGCAAAAAAATCTAGATTTAACTGGACAAATGCTATCATAAATTATTGATATTATTATAATTTTTCATATTTTGAGAAAACCTTCATGGTTAGGTCTTGTATTCTTCCAGGAAAACAAAGTAGTGAGCTAGGGATACAGTGCTTCAAACCTCTGGACTTGCACAACAGCGAGTCTTGTATTCTCATACCCTGTCAAGTTAACCAAGCTTGCGACGTACATTTAACGGACAGTCCTGAATATCTTATTTGCGTAACCAATAAGCTATGTCTCAATGCATGACCACATTTCGGCCCATTTACCATATTTAAATGTTTGTCAACATACGCGTATGCATATTATCTTGTGTTGAATGGGGAAAATGAGATTCCAAGAAGAGTTGATTTTAATAATAAAAAGCCTGACATTTCTACGATTTAGCGAAATTGAGAGAATATGTGATTGTGGTACATAGAGCAAAAATAATTTAAAAAATAATTTTCATAAGCACGAAACAGTGTTGGGAATTATATTGTACTACACTGAACAACTATTGGTTTTGTTGTCATATAACAATTTCTTCTAATGAACTAGAAAGGTGTTCAACACCAATTTTTCATGTCAAGGACGAATTATTGGATGTTGAAAAATAAATATTCTACGAACTAAACCAGGGAGATCATTCACCGTTGTTTATGAAAAGGAAAACGAAAGAAATAATTTATTAGAAATTTATTGTCTCTGGCAACCCCCTTTATAAGTATATGTACAGATATATAGTAGTGATTAAAATATAATTAAATAATAACAAACCTCGCTACAAGAGACACAGAGACTGGAAATATCTTCATATTTCTTCCTCCCGTCAGGTATTCATCAGCATCTTGCTTTTTCATGAAACCCCAGTACACCCCAATTCCTGAGCACATTACAAGCATCACCAAAAACACGACGTAGTCTGGCCATCCGAATCTCTTCATAAACATCCCTGCTTCTTCTACTCCTATATCATATTTTAGTTCATCAGCCATGGTTAATTAAAATCACAACACCTTATTTAAAACAATAATATGAACCTAAACACAAGCGAAATTTTTATTCCAGTATTGAGAGTCAACACGTTGAAGTATTATTTGCCACTGTAAAACACGCACACGGTTAGTAAAACCTTTAAACACTGTTTTCGAATCCGTCTCAGATGTTGATTTGTTTTAAATTTTATGTTAACGAAAAAACCGGTTTAATATCTTAAAATTTTTCCACTTGGCAATTTTTTTTTGTCAAAGGCATTTTAAACATCCTCGTAAAATGAAATTATCACTAAGTTAGTCGAATGGTTCAATTAATTTGATATAATTAAAATAAATATCTGCCAAAAATCTGATTTTTATTATTATTTTAATTTAAGTAAGAGATCAAAAACAGTTTTATCTTTCATATTGAATGAGCTTTAGATATAATGAACGTTTTGTAGTTATTTTTCAAAATGCATTGTTTGTCGGCTCACCATTAATGGTGACCGTCAAATACTGGTATACGAGACATAAGAAATTCTAATCTACTCAATATACTCCTTGAGCCTTCCACACCTTCGTTAAGAGGCGGATTAGATTAAAATGCTGTATCATAAATAATAATAATTATTATTAAATATTATACATACCATCATGCCGTTTCCCTGTTGGGGTAGGTTAAGTACAGGGCGCCAGAATTTCCTATCAAGACACACATATTTTGCTTCCATACAGATTTTCATACAACTTGTACGGTTTCGTATGACTTTTTTTGTTTCATTCAATCAAAATATCGTTCAATTGACCCAACTATACTTTCCTTGATTTTGTATGGTTTGGTTACATTGTACAACCTTCCACTACAATAATAATATGTTTTTATTTATTTTAGCAAGTGTGCAAGGTTGTACAATGTAACCAAACCATACAAAAAAAACCAGTGACTATGTAAATCTTCTTTTTTCCCCTCTTATTTTAGGCCTGTTGGTAAAAATAATAACAATAAAACAAGAAACAAAAAAATACAATTATAAAGAAATATATAAATAAAATAAATATTCTATTGAGTCTACTTTTCTTGTGATAATTAACATATTGTATTTTGATATATAAAATGATGTAATATAAAATTATGTAATACTCGTACATCTTTCAGTTTTAAATGCTCTTTTGAAGTGTTGTACTGAGTGGTTTGGCTTATGATGTCGACGTCTCGAAAACGTTGCAGTTTTCATTTTCAAGGTTTATTTGTAATCAACTTTGCCATAAGTACAATACTCCGAAACACCTTATAAAACTAATACGAAGAACCACGAAAGCCTAAACATATATATTTGAGGGTTTTCTTATGCTAGAAATATTGAAAATTTGGAAAAGGGATTTTAGATGAGATTTGTTCCCACCCTGTTATTGGATGGTTGTTTATTTATTTAAAAAAAATTCATAACAATGTTTTTTTATGGCACATGCTTTTTTTAACTTTGAGGGCTTAACAATGAAAAGCTTACTTGATAACCTCAACATCGCAGTATCATCATTGAATTTAGTGACACTTGTCGGCTAATTCTCATCTCAATTTTGATATCCAAATAAAAATGGGATATGTAAAAATGAGACATCAAAAATAAATTTACCATTGGCGCAAGCACGCCGCCGCAACCGTTTTTAGCAATCACTGCATCTACTCGTACATGAGAAGTTCCATTAAATACAAATGAGAATTAAATTGAACAAATTTTTGTTTTAAAATAATGTCCGACTGTTTTGCATAGTCAGTTTGTGTCTGGCACTCCACGTGATTGGTGCAATCATTCCCGACAATTCAATCATTAGCAGAGGCTGCGGATTGAATGTTGTTTGATGTACGAGTATTCAAGAGGACTATTTTTGGATGTCAGTTCAAACGGTAGACACTGTCGAGGTCAGTTAATCAAAGGGAAAACATCAAGGATATTATTAACAAATCAAAGTGAGGAGATGGTCCTCAAAATTACTATCATTTGTATTTTGCTGAAACTATTTTTTGGAAATAAAATTAACATGTTGCCCGGAAAGTTATTTCATATCTCTCGTATAGATGTCGTTGGGACTAATTTTTCGTTCATAATTTCATTTCTAACGTGCTGAATATAGGATATTATTATGAAAGGTAAACATTTAGCGCATTTTTTTGTTAATGGTTTACCCAAATTGCTTGAGCGGCTCTTTGACGGGATTTTGAAAATGAAACAAAATAAGTTGTTTTTTTCGGTGCTTGATGCTTTTATACGACCGTAAATGAAAAATTGTGACACAAATAAAAAAAAGAGATAAGTACAGTATGTCGTTGTCGTTGCTGGGCCTCGTAGTGGAGGGTCCCCTCGTCATTCCAACGTCAATTCAGTTGGGAAGCAAAGTTGCGTTGTAGAATTTGTTTTATAAGTGAGTGAGCCGTTGCACACCAGCAAACTCACCAGCCACACCGCTGTACTGGATCCGATGGCACACCTGAAGTAAGACGATCGAAGCACACCGACATGTTTTTTTTTTTAAGAATAGATGTGACCGAAGTCATAACACCCCCGAATACTAGGCGGGAAAAATACCTGTGTCATTCGTATGTAACAGTATATGAATGGTTGAATTAAAATAGGCACTAAGTACCAAAAAAAAAACAAAAAAAACTAAGCATGCAGTTTCATTATATATGACATATAGAACGAAACTGCATACTTAGTTTTTTTTTGTTTTTTTTTTGGTACTTAGTGCCTATTTTAATTCAACCATTCATATGGTGACAGTAAGCGATCATGTGTGTTTCAATCAATGTGGTTTAAAAAATAAGTAATGGTGATACGACAGTTGAAGATGTTCACTTTGGATGGCTGATGACGATTAAATCGAGGCATTGATCGAGAATAACTAACGTTCTACGACATGAGATACTACTAAAATATCAAAAACTGCTACGAGCGAGTTACATCTAAATAAAAAATGTTGTCGACATTGACCTTAAAATACGAAATAACTTTGCTGGAAACTTACTGAGCTGGAAACCTGGCTCGCGAAACTCAGTTCCATTCCATTTGAATTTATCTAGTGGATCTTTGAGCAATCTTTCATAAATTAAAATAAAAAGCACTCATGATTTTGTAAACATCACAATTCAAGTCGTCTATTTGTTCATGTTGTTGAAAAAAATAGGTTTTTTTTTATAAAAAAACTTTTTTTTATTCATTCATTCGAATCACTAATTCGGACATATTAAAGGGCGTGACAGACAGAAAACGCAGTGTCCGGTTTCATCGATCGAGCCTACGGGTATAGAAACCTCTGGAGTAGGCACGAAATACGCAGTTTGTCATTGCATGTGTCGGCAATATTGCCGTGCGCGTATAGTAAGAAATATTTAATTAGATTGGCACCATTCATTTTTAATTTTTGTGGGTCCCATCGGAAATTGAATACGAAACCCTTGGATTGAAGTTAAGAGCTTTACCTATTAGACTACAGAAGTCACCACCCTTAAATTTTGTAGTACGACGGTTACTACGATGATTTTTTCAATTATTTATTTCCTCTCATATGTTTTTCTATGTTCACGCGAAAATATAATATAAGGTGCTAATCACTTTCCTGGAATTTTTTGTATCAGCCCCATCAATCTAACCATCCAGCCTTACAAATTAATAAGTAATTTAGTTATGTGCCCGAGTATCAGAAGCACTACAGTCGTTACGAATGGTTTGGGGAAGTAGATATGATGTATTACTGATATGGTAGTTTTAATATTACTGTGAGATGCCATTCCACTCTAATCTAAGTACAGTGCCCGGCGGTAAGTAATACACATCGTTTGTAGAGCGTCGTCTCTGTCGCACGATGCACTAACTGCATCTTGGGTGAACAATTTTAATGTCCAGATGTAAACCTAAATATATTTTTAGTGGCATACCTTATCAATAATAAATGCAATACATTTAACTCTTCAAAATCTCAAAACAGGTTGAATATGAGTTGAGTGTTTTGTTTGTGTACGTCCAGTTAAATGTATTGAATTCTCCCGGTCTCCAGGTCTCCAGGAAGTGAGGAATAGCGGAGAAGCGCAACGCATTCTCGATTGCTTCCGCCGCGCTGCCCTGAGTATATCAGCCGGAACCCTGACCAGTGCCAGTGCAGAACTGCTGTGTCCGGCCTCGGATTAAATGGACGGTCATTTTCTCATTAAACCGGCGGCTGAACATGTTGTCAGAGATTGAAGGGTCAATCCATGCATAAAGCATTGATATTTGAATCAATATGCGGAGTGACATTTGAAAATAATAATTTTACGCATGACTTCCACTTGGAGGTTTCGGGTTTGGACGCTGATGGTAACGAAATAAAATAGTCTCAATTTGTTTCACATGTTTTTTTATCGATTTTCACCCAAATTTTGGTTTCCCAGTCAATGAGGAATGAATGGTAAGTTGATTACGTTCATTGAGCATACATAATATGTCATAGAAGCGTAATCACAATACAATTTAGAATAATACGGAATTGCATATTTGGTTGGTTGGAAGTAATTGTCACTTTGCTAATAAAATTAATAAAGTGTTTTATAATATTACATTTAATGTGGAGTGAAAAACGAATACATACATACCATATGAATATTTTGAAATGTTTTATTTGTATACACTCGTATATAAATATCTACGGAGCCTGTAGCTTTGGACGTATCTGTATATTTTCACAATCATCGGTTTGTATTAAATTTGCATTCAATGAAGGTCGCCGGTTCGAACCCCGTGCTGTGCTTTCCCCCATGAATGAAATGTGCATTTTTTCCTCCTAGTGTTTCCAGGTATAAGGGTACCTATGACTTTGGTCATATCTACTCTTTCAAAAAAAAGGAAAAAAACATGCCAGTGTGCTCTGATAGTGTTACTCCAGTGTGCCATCGGATTCAATATAGCGATGTGGCCGGTGAGTTTGCTAGTGTGCAACAGTTCACTCATTTAAAACAAACTCCACAGCACAGACGTTGGAATGTCGAGGGGATCCTCGACTACGAGGCACAGCAACGACGACGACGCCAGTTGCCGAAAATTTTCTTGTACGAACATCTTTTTTTTTTTCTTCAAACATACACATATGTTACTGATCGTTAGGTTAGTACTCGTAAGATGTGCATATATCTCGATATAAACATAACTCAGTTTATTATTTCACTAATAATCTTATCTCTTATATTAATTAATCTTAACATATATGGTATAGTCAATTGGATTTTAAAAATTAAAATCCAGTTTAGTTATAAAAAATGTTTATTGAAAACTACACAAAATAAAAATAATTAACAAAATGAAAATATATTTCTATAGTCACGACTCCGTAGATTTTTTCAACGAACTTAGATGAATTTCCAAAGGATCAGATGTCTGAAAATAAAGTAAAATATTATTATTTATAAAACTTTATACTTAGTTGGAATTATATAACATAACTTTGACTTCGCTCGTCATTTGAATTCTCTAAAATAATTATTTCCAAGATTTTTTGGAGAAACCTTGGAAACAATGAATTAAATCCCATGGTATACGACCTGGCTGAGATATGTTAAGTTCGGCAGGGCTAAATTATAAAATATACCTGAAAAACATCAGTTTAATCAAAGTTATTGCCTATTTAGATTTACTAATTACTGTAAACAAAATAATAAATATTAGCACTTGATTGTTTCATGGTTACAAAAATAAATTGAGTGTATTTGTATTTATTTTGTAGTGAATTCGTATTTATAAAGTTATTGACGAATAAATATGTTACATTTTTTAAATTCGTAATCCACCCACATGTGGAAATGATACAAGTTTAAAGAAAATAATATTTATTCATTTAGTCTCATTTTTATCAAATCCGACAAAATTTCTTCTCACAAATAAAACTGTCGCTGCTTTAATAATAGTTATCACACGAATACGAGTATGTAACTATACAAAATGTTCAAAATGCGAAAAGTCCACGTTAAAACAATAATAATATAAATTTCGAACTGAAAAAGGGGGAAAAATATGTTTTTTTGGCAATTTTTTGCGAATTCTCTTGGAACTTTTGCAAAAGCTATGCCCTCGTAAGTCATTATAGTGCCTGGATTTAAAATTTTCTAAGTTTCGATGACTGGGGTATCTCCGTCACATGGACACGTGAAAAAGTTCTGCTCAGCGATTCAATTAGAAATAAAATAATCAATAGATATATTTAGAAGAATTATTAGATCGAACTTAAGATGAATCGATGGGGTGGAAGCGTACTATCGTGTCCCGGGAGTAACGATCTGGAAAAAGTATGACGAAGCCGGAAGTAGCGACATAATCTAAAGGCAGTCAGAGCCATCCTAGGTTCTAGAACTGATTGATCGTTTAATATTATATGTAAATATGAAGGAAGATTAATTTTACTGTTATTACACTAATTTTACTTAATTACCCTCCCACCTATTTCTGCCCCGTATTGTGAGGCTTCCTTCAGGCGGACTGATTATGGTTAGGTACGAGTGCAATGCTAAGTTCGAACTGGTGTCATTACTATTTTTTAACACACCATGGTTATTACTATTATATTTGTGTTACAGTATCCGTTTTATACAGTCCTGATTAAATTTGAGTTGTTTTTTAATACACAAACACACTAAATTATGGTTGAAAACATTTTTATTTTCTAAATAATCTCCTCCGTTTTTTGACATCTCTTCAAAGATTTATTTTGGTGTAAAACCTTTCATAAAAAAAGTTGTTAATCAGCGTAGCAAAATATTATCCAATTTATCAAAAATGTCCAACACCTAAGTTTAAACAGTTGCCTAAAGTGTCCAACATCTAAGTTTAAACAGTTGCCTAAAGTGAACGAAAATTCTATGTTCCAGTTTAAAAGTTATCGATAAATTGTGATCTGTCAATATTTGAATGG
This sequence comes from Odontocerum albicorne, assembly GCA_949825065.1. Taxonomy (NCBI): domain Eukaryota; kingdom Metazoa; phylum Arthropoda; class Insecta; order Trichoptera; family Odontoceridae; genus Odontocerum; species Odontocerum albicorne. Next base: position 34,113,432 of record OX463839.1, read on the forward strand.
TTGAATTAAAATAAGTACCAAAAAAAAAACAAAAAAATAACTAAGTATGCAGTTTCGTTCTATATGTCATATATAATGAAACTGCATACTTATTTTTTTTTGTTTTTTTTTGGTACTTAGTGCCTATTTTAATTCAACCATTCATTTATTTTCTCGAGGTTACGAATTTTAAGCCTTATCTAAGTATAGTTGACACATATCGGGTGTAATCCTTTATGCTCTTTAATAATAATCATTAATATTACGACCAGAAACTTTTCATCTCTTTTACCATCAAGGTATAATTTTTCTTTTGGTATCGTTTCCTATCGAATGTTAGCTGTCATCTTTGTGATTTCCACCTTTTTTTCTGCGGTTCGAAACAATTATTAAATACCTTAGTTAAAACTTCTGCCTAAGATTTTATTACCATGATATGTGACAACTTACAAATATTTTCTTACCTTGATAAACTGTCGACGCAGATTGCACTTTTCATAACATATATGTAACGACCTCCGTGGTCTAGTAGTGAAGATGCTTGTCTTCCAGCTCGCGGGTTGTGGGTTTGGTTTCCGCTGTGACCCAGTTTTTATTAAGTGTTCCAGTCTGGTTTTCACTTCAGACTTGTTTAACGTCTTTCTGGTTAGTTGGAAGAGATTGCTACATGTCAATAAACCCGCCAGGTTGTATTTTATACAACGAAATTGTAATACAATACAATATGTACAAATATATAAAGAAAAGTACAAGGTACATGAACGACCTTAGTGGCTTAGTTAGTATGACGCCTGTTTTTCGACCTGGGGGTTGCAGGTTCAATTCCCGTTGAAACCCATATTTAAAAAAAGTCCGTCAGGTCGTTCTACGTAAAATGTAAATTTTAATACAATATCACACTTTGTGTATTTTTGTTACACTATAAACACTTTCGTTGTGTAAAGTACAACTTAACGGGTTTTTTGCCAGTGGAATTGAAGATCTTTTCCAACCAACCAGAAAGATGTTAAGCAAGTAAAAACTAGACTTGAACTCTTTTTTTTTTTTTTAAAGTACCAATGGAGATCGAACCCAAAAAAATCGGGGTGGGAAGTCAGGCCTCTTATCAACTAGGCCACGAAGACATATTTGCGCGAAGTGGGCCCATTTTTTTTAAATCTTTATATTAAATAGAATTTAAAGATTTTTATACTTTCTTAACTTACTTTTTCATAAGCATGTATAAGTTTCCTCTGCCCCGGTTGCACACTGAGGGAAGGACGAGGCTTGATGATCTTTCTGAGGAACGGGGCAAGCAAGGCCGGGTCGACATCGCGAGGGTCATTGGGGTGAAGCGCCCAACTGGCCAGTAGTCCCACTGATGTGGTCACAACAGCGCCCACTAGAGTGTACCAGATGTACGACACGCGAAATAGGAAGAACACTTCATTGCTGAAAGAATTGGCATGAAACATTTCAGTACAATTTTACAATAATTTGTTTTAAGGCTCTATATTGATGAAATTCCATATTGATTTGATTGATTTTCAGAAATATTATGACTTTTATTTTATTAAAAAGGGAAGAAAATTTTTTTTTTTCAATTTTCTCGGAATATATAATTTGTGGTTCAATATATTCAACTTTAGTTGAATTAATAAAAAAAATATATTACACTTTCGTTGTATACATAATACTTTGATGGGTTTATTGCCATGTGGCAATCTTTTCCAATCAACCAAAATATGTTAAGTGAAGACCAGTCTTGAACCCTTTTTGAAAAAATCAACGGGAATCAAACCCGCGAACTCAAAGTTGGAAGGGATAAGATAGGTTGCTAACTAGGCCACAAAGGTTGTTTATTTAAAATAGTTTTATCTTTACCTAAAATGAGGACACTGTTCCTCGAAATAAGCTCTTATATCGTGTGGTTTCCGATAAACAAGCTTATTTCGAGGAGTTTTTGTGAATTTTCAGGGTTATTGGAAATGTGTGTTACTAAACATATTTTTGAATAGTGAAAACAGTACATTTTTTTGGAATTATTTAGAATAAATATTATCTTTTATTTTGATACAGTGATATATGGCAGCAATACGCAAGCTTAAGCCCCAGTCTAGTGTAAACATACTGAAATTCCATGAAACTTGAACACAATTTACACGTTAAGGCTGACTTGCACCAATGATATTTATCGAGGTTACCTCAGTTACCCGGTTAAAATAATAAAAGGCATTGCACCACTAAATTATGTTACCAAGGTTTACGCTTTTATTTTAAACTCGTCAACTTGGTTGGGTTAGCTGGTTAAACACAGAGAGAAAGAGAGAGTAGGTATAGGTACTTACTCTCTTAGTTTAACCGTTATGAAAATTAATATTATGAAAATTTGCTTATGAACTGGTAGGGGGAAATGGGGCCGAGAGAGGTACTGGTAGAACCCACTCTTTGTAACTTTTATCAGGTGGTACAGTTAAACAAAAGTTTTCGAATCCCTGATTTATAATAATGTATAGCTAATATAGCCAAAAATGTGACCTAGATTAAGGAACTTTATTTTTAAAGAATATTTATCTAATTTACTTTTCAACATGACTAAACATATATGATTCTCGAACACAGACAGACTAAATAAATTTGATATACAGTGACAAGTTCATATTTGGTTATTGGCGGTTATATAATATACTCGTATAATACGTTAAATTTAAGAATTCAATCAGGTGTTTAAAGTAACAAGTGGAAATGTCTTTATATTAGTAAAATATCAAATATTTATTAAAAATAAATATATATCGTCATCATCACTACTCCGCCATGTCCCTATTGGGGTAAGCGCAGAGAACATAGAACCATTTAATTATATCCCGACACACATCTTTCGCTTCTGTCATAATAAGGTCTTTTCAATCTTCCTTTTTTTTAAATTTAATTATTTTGGTCGTGTTTTCTCATACCTTCTAAATACTACATGTATACATTATTTGATGAATTCATCTCAATGCCCTTTTCTTCACCTAAATCACTCCATTAAATCCCAATTCCTTCTTAATGTTCTCATTTTTTATTCATAGGTTTTTTACACATTCATATTTATATTCAAAGATAAAAATTTACTTGATCAAACAGGCTATGGGATTTTACATTTTTTTCTGAAATATCACAAATTTGATCTTACCCATCGTCTTCGTGGAATGTAGGGTGTGCCTTCATTGTGAAATTGTAATCGCATCCTTCAGTCGTGAGGGATTTGGTATCGAAATTGATTCTGCCACTAGCAATAGCAAACTGAGCGTTCAAGCACATCCAGGACATTGCTACTAATCCTGATATTCCTCCCAATAAGGCTCCCTAAAAATGCACATATGAAAACAAAATGCAAAATTTTATTACCTGGAAGCCTTTTGACGTGAAAAACATTTCATAATTTGGTCTGTTTTGGCGATAACATATAACTTTTCATGCAATACAGGTATTTAAGACTTTTATAAGTAAATCATAAAAATGTAAATTTAAACTACTTAAATCTAAGTATTATAAATCAGACATATTTTTAGTAAGTGGTAATTTAAGTTTCAAGATTTTAAATTGTGGTATGAATTACGTTTTTTTTATAGTACGAGTTTATATAAACGAGTTTTATCATGGAATTAATTGATGTTGATTTTTGCAGGATTTATTTTCAACAGATTTACCTAAATTAATAAAAAAAACTGAAAAAAATATTACATAACGTGTAGTTTTATTACTTTAATACTAATGGTCGTTTTGGTCAAATGTATACCTTTTTTATTTATCAAATTATGAAAAAAATAATACAATTGCGAATTCCGAGAATCTTTGTGAAAATTTTAAACTAAACGTCACTTAACTTTGGTATTTTTTTCCAAAAATTGATGTATAAATTATCCTTATTCCATTTTCTTTCTTATTTTATAAGTAAGATTAAAGTCAGTCGACTAGTATGGTATGGTCATGTAAGCTGAGTAAAGAGTGATCGACCGATCGAATATCGATTTTTTTTATGAGGCAAAATCATGCGTAATAAGATGCTTGGAGAATAACAATGTACTGGCCAACTTGGAGAAATTGAGAGAAAATTATGGAAAAAAACAGACCCGAGATCGTGCCAGATTGAGAGGCATCGTTCTGGATGATAAAACTGTGCGGGAGTAAATCATTTTATTTTCAATCAGAGCCCATATTGCTTTAAAATCTAGGAGTTTTAACTTGAATAAGTTTGGTAAAATTGTCTTACATTATGTTACAATAGTTTTCATTTTACGGATGTATTGTATAATATCAATGTCTAATTAGTTTTGATTTTTATTTTTTTATTTTTTATTGTGTTATTTATTAACACTTCCTTATTTAAAAAAAAACAATCTGGTGGGCTTATTACCAGGCGGAAATTATTACCAGTAAATAAAGTAAGTTACATGGTTGTAAAAGATATTTAAATGATTATTGATACAAATGTAAAAATTAGATATCCTCCATAAAATGAAAGGAAGGAATGGTGGAGAGGAAAGAAAAATCAGGAATAAAACACGTTATATTACCGACTATAAATTAAGAGTTTTTTCAGTCACTTCTTACAGCATGCCACGGACGGTTCAGACAAGTCTTTACATTCGAATCTTTTTTGTGCTCTCCTGATGATTAGGTGAAAACTTTAAAACAGGTAGGGTTATTCAGGAATAAACAGTGTTTGACTAAACAAATTACTATGTCCTTCATTCATTTCTAGTTAGAGGACCTAACATAAAATTTTCGTCAGATATAGGTTATAGCATTCAATTATCATATTAGTGTCATAATTTAATACATTTTGAAACAAAAATCCAGAAAATGAAAAAAAAATCAGAAAATAAATATATTAACTATATGTGACCGAAGTTTTAGAAATCCTCATTCTATCGTGTCGTGTTATTCGAGTGGAGTAGCACAGGGCGAGTATCGAATCTTCAACATTCTGCACAGATGTCCAAAACATTATCGCACGCCATGCACCTCAATAATTACTTACCTTTATTTAAAAAAACAATTGAACTTACTTTAGAATTAACCCATGGAAATAATATTCCCATCGAGAAAATCCCTAGTTGAGGACCATTGGTAATAGCTTCAAATGTCATAGTCAATTGCAACACCGTGCCCAGCTTCTCAACTACGAACACGAGAGCTAAAAAGTCAAAGCAGAGTGAGGATACTGTAACAGTATTGGCAAAAGAGCAAGCAGATATTGTTTTTTGATCACTGATTCAGATTATGAGAGTTTGTATTACGATATCAAAAAAGCTTATTCTTATACCATGTTAACTTTATTTGATAATTTAATAAAGTTGACTAAATAATGGTTTACGGAAGTGGAGTATAAACACTAAAAATAATTGATCGATAACCCCGCAGGGATTCTGCGGGGTTCATCGCAATTTTAAACAATGTGTATTTAGTAAACATAGTACAATTAACAAATATGGTATCTCGCTTTAAAATTCAACATAGAGCCTTACATTAAAAGTAGTATAGAACCATAATTGAAACAGATAAGCTTACTCCTTGCCCTGCCTTCATTGAACATGTGTGAGAGAGAGAGAACACGTTGCCAATGCAGAGCTGATATTTTTTCTTTCCCGTATAGCTCTATACTCCCCAGAATTTAGGACTACTCCGTGATATATTTCAAAGGGAGGTGGTAACTTATTTCAAAGGGAGGTGGTAACTTATTTCAAAGGGAGGTGGTAACTTATTTAGGACTACTCCGTGATATATTTCAAAGGGAGGTGGTAACTTATTTAGGACTACTCCGTGATATATTTCAAAGGGAGGTGGTAACTTATTTATTCTGTAAAATATACTTATCAGTTTAAAGATTATTATTATTATTATTCAATACTTTATTGTGCAGTGCATAATATGGCGAGTTTATTGCCAAGTGTCAACCTCTTTCAATCAATCATACAATTGTTTAACAAAGTTTCGAGTGAATGGCAAAGGGTTAACATTACTGAAATATAGAAAACAACTAAAACTGGTATTTGTTTTAATATCAAAATAATTAAAACAAATACCAATTTTACAAGGTCATCGATGGAGAGATTTAAAAAAATAATAATATTGTTTTTTTATAATGATTAAAAATACTTTTATATATTACCTAAAGATAATGCTCCCATGAGGACAACAACAGTTTTCATCAATATATTTGCCTGTTGGTCTGTCAATGGATGTTTGAAAAAAGGTTTATAAAAATCTTCCAACACCACAGCTGACATCGAGTTGAGACTTGTTGATAGTGAACTAAAATGTTAAATCGTTACAGCTGTTGTTATTGTTAAGGCTTTACAAATTTACAGACACTTTCAAATTAAAGTAGTACGCTGCTCGAGTTTTCTTAGTAAAAAGTAACGTCCCTATTTCCCAGATATTTTTCGACGAAGTACACTTTTTTACCGCGTTACTTAACACTGTATATTGTTATATACGTAGTAAAGTCCAAAAGTTTCCGATCCAAGCATATAAAAGAAGGTGACATAATGAAACTACTTTTTATTTTTTTAATATAGTCACCCTGTAGTTCGTTACATTTTTTAGAACGTTGAATCAATTTTCCAATACTTCAATACAATCTCTCACTGTGAAATATGACGGAAAAGGTTTCCCGCTGACAGCATCTAAACGTCATTTAATTTTTGCCGGGTTTTTCACTTCATTTGAAAGAAACTTGATAAGTGCGTCATATTGAATTATCGGCATTTAAGAACATAACGAAACAACACTGCTTCTATCAGCTTCAGTTGATATACTACTGAGGGTAGATGTAGATTTTGACGATAAAATCGCCTGACCGGCATGCGGTGTCTGTCCATACACGTTCTAACTTGCGAAACTTTTGGACCATTGTGGTATTTACCCATAACTTAAAATTGCCTTAGTTTATAGCTTGTGTTGATATACTTGTAAAACTGATATCTAAAAGTCAATTTCTAACAAGTTATAAAGCATTTACAATTCTTGGTATATTTAAAAAATGTTTATATAATCGTAAATCTGTACCTAGTTATCTTCACAGTATTAATAAATTAAAAACATCGAACTAAAATAAGGATTAATTAACATACAACATAAGGTAGCATTTGACCTGATATTAAGTTGATTTTTAGTAGACAGGGTTTCATATATTTTGCATGCCTTGTATTTAATTTATAATAAAGTGAAATAAATAATACGTGATCAAAGACAACTAACGTATAATATTAAGTTTAATTAATCATTGATAAACATAAATATAATAGTAAATATCATATACCTGAGAGCTGCGCTAAAAATTCCAGCTACGAAAATTCCAGAGAGTCCAGGAATTTCACCCAGGGTGTCCATAACTAATAGAGGGAGCAACTGGTCTTTAGCCCTGGCCAACTAGAATACTAACAACTGTAGTAAGTTTTTGATTTATGGTATGGATAATTTTAAGCGATTCGTAAATAGTACAGTAAGATTAAGAAGTAAGCTAGAAATATTCTCACCTGTGTGGAGAGAGGGTCACAATCGTGATATCTTGCGTAGATCAACATTCCACAATAGCAACAGAATCCTACTAAACTAATAATTCCAACCACGAAGAGCGCAACAGCCCTAAAAGGATAAAAAAAACACTGAATGATATTAGTTCTCTTTTTCTCTCTGCGCGAATTTTCCTTGTTCATGAATGGCTAGACAAATTTGTTTTTTTTTTGTGATTTGTAACTTTACACTAAATATCTTCGGCTTAATACAGCACTGTATATATATACTCCATTATTTAATTATACCAAGCTATATTTTTCTAACATAATTGTAAATTATATAAAATTCAATTTACCTTTTAGCAGCTTTGAGATTGGGAAGTGCCAAGTATCTCTGCATCATAGTTTGATTGACTGAATTAGTTTGTAGCCAATACATAAATCCCCCAATGACAAGTCCCCACACAGTGTGACGCGTGAGAGGGTTCAAATCAAAGCTGAAAACATATTTAAAAAAATATTATTCAATGTTATATTCCTGATCAAAAATGTAAAAAATCATGAAACTTAAATCGGGTTACTTAAATTAATTACTTAAAATTACAATTGAAATATTTTTTTTTCTGCTAATCCAAGAATGCTTTGGAACCTAGCCTTGATATAACTTATAACCCACAGTTATATCGCGAGTTGCGTTTGGATTGGTAATACAATAGTATTCTCGTCGTACTACAAGACTTGTTTACAATTGTGTACGGTGTATTAAGTAAGGCTATCTGCCTGCAGCTTTTTTTGCTATTTGTTAATGGTTGCTAGGGTCGTGTAAGAAAACTCTATATATAACCGCGGTCAAGTGAAAATACAGTCCAACTCATGTTAAAATCCTTGGCTGCGAGGAATAAATTCAGGCAAAAATATGTTTTGTCCCTATCGGAGAATCAACACCAAACTCATCATATTATGTCAAAGACATATACGAGTACGTATTACCAAGCCGCAATCCCTGTAGGAGTAAGCAAAGTACAACACATAATTGCCATAAAGGATTTTTTCGCATTCACTAAATCCGTACCCTTTTTCAGGCAGTAATGTATTTCTGAGTCCACATGCTTTTGATTTTAAAACGTTTACTCAATATACACCCTTTCCCAGATATTGTGGTTTTTCTGACTCCATGTGTTTTTTCAATATAAAAACCTGGTTTACTCAATCTACACACTTTCCCAGATCGCATGATTTTTGTCATTCCATATGTTTTTTCAATTTAAAAACCTGGTTTACTCAATCTACACCCTTTCCCACATAGTATGGTTTTTCTAACTACATATGTTTTTTTCAATTTAAAATACTGGTTTACTAAATCCTTTCATTTTCTTAAATAATATGGTATTCTGACTCCATACACTTTTTTTATTTAAAAAACTGGTTAACTTTAATTCTCGTGTAAGAATGAAAGTTAATCAGTTTGGTCCTTGGTTTAGTTATAAAACACCCTCATCACCAGTATGCATTGTATGATATATCCGTTTATCCAAAGTTGTGTCATTGTATTTAAGTAACAATTCTACACAAAGAAAAAAATATAACAACAAGAGTAATTGAGGAAAACGGTCCTTTTCTATAATATCCTGTGGACTAGAGTTGTGTAACAGACATATGGGTGCTCTGCCGTTCCAATTAATAGAGCAATGTACTTGACCAATAAAAAAATGGGTTAGTCATAAATACTTGGGTGACTCGATCCTGCCGCTGTCCCAGTTCCTCTGCCAAACTACGGAGATCCCTCCCACGTCCAGGGTTCCTTTGATGGCAACTAGAATCATCGCTCCGAACATTACAAGAATCTGAATAACGTCCGTCCAGACTACTGCTTGCAGACCCCCCTAAAAGTGGTTTTTAATAATTAACATTACTTGTTGGGATAAAATCAGCAAATGTATATATCATATAACTCGTTTCATAATAGAATATCACCTGAATAACGTTTTAATTTTGAATCAATAAAAGCGCAAATAATTTCGGTAATAAATTCAGGTAGTATGATGTCTGAAAGCGGGGTTTCAACCAGGATAGCAAAAAATAATATCAAATCGACTTTTAGAACCGATAAGACTAAATTGTTAACACAACCTCCATTGGGGATAATTGACAAGTATATTTTGTATCAATACTGCTTTTCCAACAAAAAAATCACATCTAATTGAATTAACAAAATTAATTTTCCATAGTTCTGGCAAAAAAAAATATCCAAAAATATTTATGTATTTAATTAGTCGTTAATAAATAAAATTGTATATTATTACTTTATTTTAAATAAAATTGAGCTATTATACCTATTAAATAAAATCTTATATTAAATAAACGACCTTCATGACCTATTTGCTAAGATGCCGCGGCGCCTATCTTCAAGGGTTATGGATTCGATTTTCTTTGCAATCCTGATCTTTTAAAAAAAGATGTCTGTTTGATTTTTACTTAAGACTTCTTTTCTAAGACAATTATATCTTTGTTATTGTTCTATACTTTCGTTGTTTAAAATACAATTTGGTTGGTTTATTGTCATGTAATAATATATATTAGGTCCTTACATATGAAATTGGCGTTTTGCCGTACTGGCAACTTTGATCTCAAATATCTTCTCTTTGGTTAGGAATTCCAAATTCAAATTTATACAGCTATTTACTCAAGTATTTGTGTTTCGAAAATTATAATTCATTTGTTTTTTCCTCAATTGTTTTTTTTCTTTGCGTCACTCAGTTTACAAAATGGAAAACTTGAAATATCGCGTTATTTACGAGTACGAGTTCCACCGTGGCACCAGTGCTGCAGAAACGGCTCGAAGGATTAATGATGTGTATGGCGACGGTGCCGCAAAAGAAAACACAGTGCGTTTTTGGTTCCAACGTTTTCGTTCTGGAAATTTCGACCTGCAGAATAAGCCCCGTGGACGGCCGGAGACCAAAGTTGATAATGAAGAATTGAAGGCTATTGTGGAAGCGGATCCATCACAAACCACGTCCGAGTTAGCTGCAGGCTGCGGTGTTAGTGATAAAACTGTTTTAATCCACTTGAAGCAAATTGGGAAGGTGAAAAAGCTTGAAAGGTGGGTACCTCACGAATTGAGTGAAGCAAATCAACAAACGCGCGTTGACTGCTGCGTTGCATTACTCAACCGGCACAATAATGAAGGGATTTTGAATCGAATCATTACCTGTGATGAAAAGTGGATCCTGTATGATAATCGGAAGCGCTCATCGCAATGGCTGAACCCTGCCGAACCAGCCAAACCATGCCCCAAGCGAAAATTGACTCCAAAAAAGTTACTTGTGAGCGTTTGGTGGACTAGTGCTGGTGTCGTTCACTACAGCTTTCTTAAATCTGGCCAGACGATTACGGCAGATGTCTATTGTCAGCAACTGCAAACCATGATGGAAAAGCTAGCTGCTAAACAACCGAGGCTGGTTAATCGCTCTAGGCCACTGCTGCTTCATGATAACGCTAGACCACACACTGCACAACAGACGGCTACCAAATTAGAAGAGCTTCAATTGAAATGTCTAAGACATCCACCGTACTCTCCGGACCTTGCCCCAACAGATTACTATTTTTTTCGAAATTTGGATAACTTCTTGCAAGGGAAAAAATTCAACTCCGATGGGGCAGTCCAAACCGACTTCAAAGATTTTATTGATTCCCGTCCGAATGGTTTTTTTAGTAAAGGGATCGATGAACTACCTATGAGATGGCAAAAGTGCATAGATAGCAATGGTACATACTTTGATTAAATAAATATATTATATTAAAAAAAAATCAACTTTATGTTCCTCCCAAACAAAACGCCAATTTCATATGTAAGGACCTAATATATATTGCCATGTAATAAGATAATCTATTCCAACCAATCAGAAATACGTCAAAGATGTTTTAAATGGAAAATTAGGTACCGACGGGAATCGAACCCACAATTAGCGCAACTGGCATCTTGCTAACTAGGATACGCAGGTCGTCGTATCTTTCAATATGACTGGACTAAACCGTGATTATACCACGTGCTGCCTTTGGGATAACCATAAGTTGACCGTAGCATCCTCGCGGCACGACAGGGCTTGTATGCAGTTTTACGGTGAGTTGTCAGATTTTCAGGTTACCTGCCTGCTTTTCTTTTTGCTGAAGTTCGCATAGCAAATTTGATTTGTCCGCGGATTATTGGAAATCCAGACTTATTAATGCTTTTCTTCTACTAATATATACATTTTAACGTAATTTATTGATTATCTTTTAAGATCTGATAAATTAGTGTTATACATACATATGTAAACCTAAAAGTATACTTTAATAAACATGTAGAAATTATTCCACTTACTACGCAAGTGTAAAATATGCACACCAGACAAACTATAGGGGTGATCACATGGACATTCACTCCAGTCACTGAAAAATTGAACAAATAATGTTATATTAGGGCTATTCATGAGCATTCATAGCAAATAAATGCAAATCAAATATTAAAAAACCTTATTTCAATTATAAATTGAAAGCAGATATTTTTTTAAGTTAGTGTAGTATTTTTTCGCATTCCTCATACAATTGATAAAATAAATGAAAAATACTCAGAAAATAATTGATAAGAATATATATATGATATTAAAGTAATTATAATAGACGAGAATATAATATTGAGGGAATGATCTTGCTAGTGAAAGAAAAGTTGGGCATATTGGATAGTATAGAGAAAGTACAGTATAGAACTATTACTTTAAATGAACTTAACCTTTATTTTTGTTACGAGTATTGTGATTCGATATCGATAAAAGGCAGTACAGCAATAAAACAGTAATTCAATATAGTAATAAAACAAAATAGTGCTTCATACATTTAAGAAAAAAAGGAATGAAGCGCTCTTTTGTGAGACGATTAACAAAAGCATGAGATGATGCTCTTTGTGGCCTACTTTGAAGGACGCCTGTCTTCTAGCCTAGGGGTTGCGGTTTTGATTCCTGTGGTACATTTTTTTAAAAGGGTTACAGCCTGGTTTTCCCTTAAAGTCTTTTATACATCTCTGATCGATCGGAAGAGATTTCCACATGACAATAAACCTTCCAGGCTGTAATGTATGAAACGAAAGTGTAATACAATATAAAATCACGGCAAATATGTTAGAATAGGCTACAAATCAGGGCTGGCCTGGTAAATTGAAGGACTGGGGGCAAAGTTTTGGTGCAGGACCTTCTTATTTATGCTACATGTAAGGGTGAAAAACAGAAAGCCCAAATATTTTCATCCATAAAAGAGCCATTTAAAAATGTACTTATTTGATGAAGAAACAATTGCTTCGGAGCGATATATTCTCCGATAACGACTCCCCAAAGTGTGAAAATTATCACTATACTCGTATATCCAAACATGTAAATGGATGAAAAATTACCTTTCATTAACAAAATGAGACGAAAAAATAATGTCAATAGGTGTACTCAGAGCCGTAACCAGCTTTATACGTGCGCTTTTTTATTTTAGGCCTCCTTAATTTTTTTTGGGGAAAATAATAGAAAAAATAAGATACAATAATTATTCATAAATATGGTTTATGTACTCAAAAAATGTACAAGATCATTTACATGTGTTTATAAATGAAGAAGAAAACATAATTTTAATTACACTTTCCTGACAAATTCATCAATTACATCGTCATCATTAATATCTTTAACGGCATCGTATTCAATCGATATTATAGATAGATTGGATAATTATAATTAGAAAATATTATTATTTTTGACATTTTCTTTTGTCAGTTCCATTTCAACCCCCTCTCGTCTTGAACCCTATTACTGTGCACCTGTTCAACATGCCTTGAACATGCACTGGGTGTAATATAAATAATATTATAAATTACCTTGATTAAATGCCAAAGCTGGAACATAAATGACTATCGGCAGCCAAGCTATCTGAAAATTAAAAGATTTTTTAGATTTTTTGGAGATATTTCTTTTATTGTGATAATTGGCCAAAAGTTATAATTACCAGGGCAATGGTGAAAAGAGCTGAACCAAATAATCTGACACTCCTGTCAAATCTTTTCTCCAGATACTGAAAAAGAAACCAATTTTATTGTTAAGGAACAAAGGCTGTCTCTCTTAGGGTTACTGCTTAAAAAATACATTTTGATTCAATTAATAGTAAGTAATATAATTAATAATGTGATTTCAATATTTTTTTGAGAGAGCTTTAAAAAATATTTTACAAGATGTTAAGACGGAATTTATGGAAAAATTTAAACATATTTTGTTATAAAATAGGAAAAAAATCAATTCATAAAATTTTTTGATTCTCGAAAATATATTTTTTAAAATATTTTTTTTCATAAAATCAAGTACTAATCATATTTTACGGAACTTGAAATGTAGTGTGTGAAAATATTGGGTGTTAACATAAGTTGTGTCCGTTTTTTTTTTCAATTTAAAAATGAGCACCAAAAGTAAAACAAAATGGTAAAGGTTATACGTCATTCGAAAGAAAATTTTCTGCTCTAAAAGATATTGTGTTTGCTTTTACGTTATCTATATTATTTTATTTGATTACAAGCCTTCAAAATGGAATGTCAAGTAGACGAAAGTGAGCATTTTCAACAACTCCTTCTGTTCGCGTTCAATCGAGGGAATAAAGCTGCCAAAGCTGTTCGCAATATTTGCGAAGTGTACGGTGAAGATGCTATGAATGAAAGGACAGCTCGTCGATGGTTTTTGCGTTTCAAAGACCGTAATTTCGACCTGAAAGACATGGAGCGTTCCGGACGACCAGTGGACTTCGATAAGGACCGCTTAAACCATATTATTCATGAAGATTTAAATTTAAAAAAAAAACGGACACAACTTATGTTAACCTCTCGAGTAGTAAGATATTAATGAAAATTTTAAAACATCGTTTGTTCAGTTGGTAAAATATGTAACCGATAAATGATTTAATTGTGTGGTATCATCAATGGATGTCATTGGTACTCCAAATCCTGACATAATCTGGGAATATTCGAGAAATAATCACTGCGCCCCAATCACGGGGCCATACGTTATCTGACTCGGTATTTCATGGCCCCACGGTTGGGGCGGTACTCACGGAGAGGTTAACACCTAATAGATTTGAAACTTAATGAAAAAATAAATTTAAGTCTAGTTTTTTTCATTTTTTGTACTCTTGATGATAAGCATATATTGAAAAGCATGGCCGGGAGACTACATTGTCTTCGGCTACATTATCGGGCCATTGGGGTTTCGAGTCAGTGGAGCAGGAACAAAACTCAATATTCTTTATCGCACACGTTGGCAATACTAAAGTATACTTTTAGCGCATGCGAGTACTGTTTCACTTGGTAACAATACTCTTGGACTGGGATTCTTTTTTTAGGCATCAACATTTAATCAGGCAATCAGAAATCAGTGTATTTTTCTGGTACATTTTACATTGTGAAGTCGAATAAAAATACATTTTTTTCGAAGTGTTAAAAAATGATTTTTTACTGCCCCGGTTAATCGAATTGGTTATCATCGCCCCGGATTAACTGGGGTGATGATAAGCAATTCGACTCCAGATAATCGAAATTATACTGTACTTATTATTATTTATTACCTCATAGTTAGAAATCAGCCCCATTTCATGAAAAACTGGTAAATACACATGCGCCATCACAAAGGACATTGAAATGATCCCCCCGGCAACAAAGACATACTGAGTGCCATACATGTACATTTCAGTCGGCGCTCCCAAT
The DNA here is from genome assembly GCA_949825065.1 of Odontocerum albicorne. Taxonomy (NCBI): domain Eukaryota; kingdom Metazoa; phylum Arthropoda; class Insecta; order Trichoptera; family Odontoceridae; genus Odontocerum; species Odontocerum albicorne. Next base: position 34,128,654 of record OX463839.1, read on the forward strand.
AAAGTTATTCCTGAAATAAAACTGAAAAAAAAACTTTACGTAACAAACAGTTCATAGAATATTAAAAATATAGGAACAAGTACGCTATTTCCACTTAGAATTTTTATAAATGTTAGTTGCGAGCATTGACAAATGTTTGATGCTTGCATTGATAAATTTTAAATGCTAGAATCGATAAATGATTGACTTCTTAAGATGGTAGCATTGATAAATATTTGATAATATAAGATGCCTGTCTTTCAGCCCAGGAATTGCAGGTTCGATTTCCCTCAGAATCCATTTTTTAAAGGATTCCTATCTGGTATTTACACACGACCTCTTTTACGTCTTTCTGTCGGCTGGAAGAGATTACCACATGGTAATAAATCCACTAGATTATATAATGTACAATGAAAGTATAATACAATAAAATACTATACGCAATGTTTAAATAGAGTTTGAAACCACATTTTTATACATGAATTCCAATTTCATTAAATATTTTTCTCAAATTTACAATAAGTAATACTCTAGTATCTATTTTTTTAAATATATAATTTTAAGGCGAACATATGTTAAAAAAACAAGAAAAGGAATTAAATAAGTAGGAAAATTGAATAAACTATTTAAATACAATAATATTATTACTGAATCATAAAAATGTGTGTTTATCCGTTTATAAAAGTAAATATTCACTTTGCTACAAACGATATAGAAACAGGCCTTTTAAACACCTTTCTGGTTTGCTGGAAGAGATTTCCATGTGGGAATAAGTCCACTAAGTTACACTATGTGCAATGAAAGTGTAATACAATAATATACTACTTATACAAAATGTTAAGTGAGGTTTTAAGTAATATTTTTATATTCTAACTCCATAAAATAGTTTGTCTAATGATCTTAAATTAACAATAACAAATACTTTATTACCAGTTTTTTTTATAAAAAAAAATATAATTTTAAGACAAAAATACGACAGTAATAAGTTAGCAAAAAAACACGAATAGTCTATTAGAAAAATATTGTTTTCAAATGAGAAAAAAATGTATATATCCGTTTAAAAAAGTTAATATTCACCTTGCTACAAGCGACATAGAAACAGGAAATACTTTCATGTTTCGACCTCCCATCAAGTAATCTTGCTCGGATGTTTGTTTTTTGAAAAATCCCCAGTATACCCCGACAAAAGCACTGAGAGCCAACATTATAACAAACACCACGTAATCTGCCCATCCGAATCGCTGTAGAGCCTTGCTCATACTTTGCACCTCCGAACGATCCATTTTCTGGTTTCTTTTCAATCACTGATAAAATCAAATACTAACAATCAATGATTATATATCATGCCAAATTATTTTTTTTCTTGTGCCCAACGACCACACTGTTGGACCAACATATTGCAATGTGCCGGGAAGGGGAGCACCCCGACCCTAAGTGAAGAGCATCCCAGTCTCTTGATTGATAAATTGCACCGCCAATTTAGGTCCATTTGATCACCTTGTCGGAACAGGGTCAGTATTGAAATCATTGTGCTCCTCTCCATCTTCCTCAGCATTACACCATCTGGCGAGTTTAACATTATCTTGTTACATGTCCAGAAAAACTGATTTTATATTATCAGGAGTTTTAGTAAAATATATTCTGAGGCTTTCGCGGTTCGTTGTAGCAGTTGGATAAGTTTTTTCGGAGTGTTTCATCGCGTGATTTGGCTTTAAATGCAGCCGTGACTTGGCGAGGTTGACTACGAACAAGCCCTAAAGATGAAAACTGCCACGTTTTCGAAACGTCAGTATCATACGCCAAACCATGCAGTAAAATACTTCGAAAAACCTTATCCAACTTAGAAGTGTTTGTATTTTTTATTCGTAAAAATATTGGGCTGTCTGGAAAGAAATTTCATATTTTTAGGTCACATTCAAACACAAAATATTACCAAACGTTCGTGGACGGTGGTTTTCGATATTTTCAGAATCTGAGCAATCTCTCGTGTCGTGAAACCCTGGTTATTTTCGATCAATGCCTTGATTTGATTGTCGTATGACCATTACGATTTTTTTAAAACCACATTTGACACACGTGATCGCCTATTGCATCATCGCCATACATTGGTCATAATATGTTTTTTTATTTGTGTCGCATTTTTCCTTTGCGGTAATAAAAAAAACATCAGGCACCGAAAAAAACAACTCATTTTGTTACATTTTCAAATTGACCTAAAAACCAGTTAAGCAATTTGGGTAGATAACAACCGAAAAATGGAATGTAGTTAGCAACGAAATTTTAGTAAAAAAATAGATCTATCCGAGAAAAACGGTTTTGGACAACATATCATACGAGTATTATGAAATCCGGCTGAAATTTCAAGTAGGCGTGATGAAGTCAATTTTGGTTCGACAATTTCAGTAGTGCATTGTGAAATATCATCATCACCATCACATCATATCCCTATTTGGTTAATAAGAGATAACAGATCTCCACTTCATTCTATCCTGTCATACATTTTTCGTTTCTGCCACATTCACACACCTCGTCGTACATAATCGTACGTCCCATTAAAAAGATTTTTCACTCTTCCCTATTTTAAAATTTGATCCATTTGGTCGTGTTACGTTTTTCTAGGTCTCTCCGAACTTTTTGTATCTTCTATACTAATCGAATAAAACATTTTTGTTAATATTTTATAACTCATTCTTTCTACTTGGTCGAACATCTCAATGTTCTGAACATGAACATCTTAAATTTCTTGTCTTCTAGCGCCCCCCATTCCGCCATTAATACCCCCCCCCCCCCAAGGAGGCGGTAGCTCCCACTTTGGGAATCACTGTTATAAATGATTATATCCTTTAGGAGATTAGGAGATGCCTGCACTGCACGACTTGTCTGAATTGGCAAACGACATGGCGATTGACTTGCACGATACAAATAAATTGCAATTTTATGAGGTCATTTTGAATCTGGTTATGATGAGTATAGTTAAAGGTACACACGTAAACGAAAATTTAGTATTTACTTTTCATAATTAGGCTAGTTTAGTTCTAAATCTTCAAAACGGCTTTAATCCAGGAGGCTGAAATGAAGTACTAGTACCAGAATAAACTTACTCGTATCAGAGGTCACTCGGTGAAGAAGCTATGTTATTCTTTATTGAAAGATCACATATTTTTGGCTTATACATGTGATGTACTATATAGGGAATGATAGATGAAAGTTTGGTATCTCTGCCAACAAGACATTTAATATTCTAGGCGGCTGAAATAAAGTACCTAAGGGAGTGAAGGAAATTACGCTTATGGACCAGAATAAAAATATTTATATTTGAGGTCACTCTGCAAAGAAATTCTGTTATTTTTTTATTCTCAGAAAGATACAGGCAAAATCCTAGTTTACTGGGGACACGACAAATGAAAGACAGCAATCCAGATCGATAAAAAGTGTGTTCACATTAAATTACCTGTTGTTTTTTCACAAAATTACCTATTTGTAAAATTTCTTGTCATATATAAATAAAATAAATTGAAAAGTCACAGATTTATTGGCTTGGAACGTAATCTGAATGACATGTGAAAGTTCGCCAACGCAGCTTCTATTGTCGACTCCAGAATAAAGACGCCATCTGGTCGCCATAGGTACGAGTATACATGAGAAAAGTAGATGGAGAAATAACGTGATGATAGGTTGGGGCAAAATTACCGATTATGTGCTAGATAAAGCCATGTGGTGACTTCTATGATAATGGGATGAAGACAGGAATTCGTAAGTTTTTACGAAGTTCTACTTATTCCTGATAGAAAAGTAAGTATACACAATATGGCGGGATAATTGTTTGATTACATTTAAAATTGGACATATAATATATAGTAGTCAGATGATTCTGTGTCCGTAATATGTTGATTCAAGGCCTGCACGATATTATTTAATTGTGTCTATTGTTTTCGATATTATTTTAACCAAGTGGGCTAATAAAGATCATGCCTCTCACAAAGTGATACATTTTTAAATATGAATTTGTATTCTATAAGTTTGTAGTTTATCAAATACCTAAAAATATGTTTTATCAATTAACTCGATGACATACTCGTATATGTTTCTAACGATTATATAAACAATTTATAATTTTCACGTTTTTCCAAAATCAATGATGACTTCTGTGGCTCAAATGCCTTTATAATATTTTTAATCTGTCAATAATAATGAGTTCGAATCATGAATAAGTTCGCATTTGATGAGAGTCAGCTTTCTAAACGGCGTTACATAAATTGTTCATCATAATAATTATTATTGTTACTTGAGGGTTGCGGATTCAATTCTCGTCGGGACTTGGATTTTGTATAAAATATTCCAATCTATGTTTCTCATAAGGTCTCATGAACATCTTTCTGGTTGGTTTAAAGCAGGGGTCTCCAAACTATGGCCTGCGGCCCAACACCGGCCCGCGAGCACCACCAATCCGGCCCGTCATAGTTTATTTTGATTACATTGTAAAATTTCGCCCTTGGGACTTAGTGGAGGAATCAGTGTGGCTCTTAGGCTAAAAAGTTTGGAGACCCCTGGTTTAAAGAGATCGCAACATGGCAATAAGAACGCCAAATTGTACCGTGTACAAGGGAACTGTAATACACTACAACATTTTTTTACATTTATTTCAGTGTTGAAGAATAATATCATATTTTTTAGGAATTTACATTTCCCCTGTTAAAAGCGTTACTGTATTAAAATTAAGAAAAAAATAGAAGGTTTTACATTTCACCAAATATTTCAGAAAATATAAAATATTTGTTGGACTTTTTGTAATATTTACTTTAGTTTATAAAGCGCCAACCAAAAACATGTTAGATTTTAATTAGAATCTACATATGATTTTGAAATCAATTTTATTATATTGTATTTAAAATATAATGAACCATCAATAACTAAAACAAAGTTACATAAATAAGATAATTGATTAAGCTTATATATTTATTTAAATAGGAAAACTTCTCTTCGGTAAAAAATAATTAATTAAATTTGTTACATATTGAATTCTGAAACTTTTTAATTTATGACTCATGCTTGCGATAAATTCTTGACAAGCTTACGAATTATAACTACATTAAATTAATTCAAATTTACTTAATATTACTTGAATATATATCAAGTTACGATAAATTAACATTTAATTGTTTGATGAATAATTGGCTAGCTGATTCGAATATTTAATACAACCCATGACTCCCAATATTAAAATGGTTAAATTCAAAATCTGCTGGGGGGGGGGGGGGGGGGGGGCAACATATTATTGCTGAGATGTATCATCAGTATCAAGTGCATTCAATTGTTTCTAGGTTAGGTTAAGTAAATAAGCATATTACAGTGGGAAATATGCTTATTTACTTAACCTAACCTAGACTATTTGAATGTGCATTTCATATTGTTTTGTGAGCCGTTCTTCTTTTTCTTGAATAATGGAGTTTACGCCAGTAATATTTTATTCTTAAGAATGACTTATTATTTTATCTTTTTATATATAATTCTTCTGTACGTGTGTATGTCACTGAACTCCTCCTAAACGGCTGGACCGATTTTGATGAAATTGTTTGTGTGTGTTTGAGCGGGTCCTTGGATGGTTTAGATTTATAATTGGACCCGGTAGGTGGTGCTGCAATCGGGTACTAGGAAAAAATAAATTTTATATTTTGACGAAATTTTTTAAAGATTTGTCGCATATCAGAACATATAACCCTAAAATTTCACCCCCCTCCCCACCACCCTCATATATTTTTTAAAATGAAAAAAATCATAAGTTCATGAGAAATTATGGCGACTTTGGTACCGTTTTTGCGAAATCACAACCAGTTGGTCCAGTTGTTCAATAACGTTTCAAACAGACTGCAAAACGACAGCACGCGGGCCGATAAAATGCACCAACCGTCAATGAAGTTGCAGTTGTTATGGTTGGCGACGCATATGAACGTCGAGATATACGGATCCAACACAGAGATAACACGGTGCAGACAATATCGATGTTGACACTATTACTTTTAAAATACAACAGTCATTGCCTGGCAATGATATGTCGTTCAAATCAATCGACACTGTTGTCGATCCTGACGAAGCAGTCAACTATCCTGTTGAATTTTTGAATTCACTGGATTTACCGGGAATGCTACCACATAGCTTGCAATTAAAAATTGGTTCACCAATCCTTTTGCTTCGGAATTTAAATGCACCTAAGCTATGCAATAGCACGCGATTGGTCATTAAAAAATCATGGGCAATGTTCTTGAATCTACCATTTTGAAAAGCAAGTTTCAATATGAAGTTGTTCTCCTGCCACGGATCCCAATGATCCCTTCAGACTCGCCCATTCCAATCAGACGCCTGCAATTTCCAATTCGCTTGGCATTCGCAATGACTAATAATAAGTCACAAAAGCAAACAATGTCCATTTGTGGGTTGGATCTAGAAAATTCGTGCTTCTCACATGGCCAATTATATGTTGCGTGCTCTCGCGTTGGCTAACCATCAGGTTTGTTCATTTATACACCTCAGGGATTGACGAAAAACATTGTTCATCAACTCGCATTAAGATAAAAACAAAACAAAATTTATTTCTTTTAGTATTAAGATTCAACATTTATTTCAATGCTTTACTTTTTTTACATCAATAAAAATATGACTGTCATGGAAATGAATTGAGTTTTTTTCTTTGTTTGCTATTATTTAATCAAAATGAAAATCGTTTAAATTTGCATCATATGTTATTGGTCAGGCGTCACATTCCTCTGCTACTCGCAGTCCATCTTCGGTGTACATATGATTCAGAAGGTACCGAAGAATTATATATATTAGTATATATTTTATCGAAAATTCCAATATCGAAAAAACGTTTGCTGAACCCGCTAATAGCAGGCAAGCCAACGTTCGGGCAGGACAACGTCTGCCGGGTCCGCTAGTGTTCATATAAAAACCAAACTTTGCAAACGAAATAGAAGTTGGAACTAAAATGGAGAATCAGTCTTTCTTAGGCGTTAAATAAGTACCATTCAGAGGATTACATTGTTTATACTGGCAATATTAGCCTTATTGACAGATGACAGTTCCCTTGCCGCCATGCTATTTGTTTTATCTCTGGCCATGCGTTATAATACATCAACAATGAGATATATATGAGTGTTTTCCTGTATCAGCAAAATAATTTTACTAATTTGCTCATTTTATCAAGTATATTTGTTATTTATTTTCAAGCATTATGGCATGTGTTTTGCTAAGTGATGCAGAGAAAATATTCATAATTCACGGCGTTCAGGTTAGATTATATCTCACATAGTCAAAAATATAAATATACTTTTTTTCTAATTTAACATGCATTCATTTAGTAAAGCTAATTCAAACGTATGATTGGCGTGCATTACGAAAATAAAAGACCATTTTACGAACTATTAAAACTGTTATGTGAGAGAGGAACTTAGTCGAAATTAGTTTGTATTAAGTGAATTTTAGTTTGATCTGCATTATTTTTGTACGATTTAGTCAATGCTTTGGTCAGTTACTGCGGATATGAACGAACTATAATGTTTTCTAAGTTTATACAATTCCATAAAAAATATTGTATAACAGTTGAATTTTTTAGTTTGCTTATGCATACAGCGATTGTTTCGAATTGTATTTAAATATAACCTTCATGAATGGTAACATATTTGGGTTAATTCGACATATCAATTTCTTTCTCACGTATGAAGGGGGGCCCTAAAATTCTCATAATTGATAAAAAATAACTTTTCATACATAATTTACAGCGATTCCCTTAAATCCCTTTCATAGTACTTTCTTTGGGTAATGTTTTGTTGTCGTGTCTAGAGTTTCCTATCTCTCTTCCAAGTCTTGCTCCAGAGTGGAAGATATTATTCCCTTCAGTATCAATTTGAATTTTGAACACAAAATTGATTTTTCATACCTAGTCCTACTCCCACTATGTGAAATGTTTCTGGGAATAGGATAGGCGCTGAAACGAATGGATCCTATCAAGAAGAATACTTTGATAGAAACTGAAAGATAATCGATGAAAGTTTTATAATTAATGATTCCAAAAAAAAATTGATGCCCTCAGATATACATAACCTACAAATCATGATTTTTTTCTAATATCTTTTTCTTTTGTTAGAATATGATTTTATTTTCTCCATTTGTCACTTGTCACTCCAAGGTATATACAGGTTGCGTTTTATATTCCAGGCCAATATATATTTTTTAATAACTTTTAAATGTAACACGATTTTATAATTTATATTTAATTGATTGATTATATTATGGTCTTTACCATTACGTATGGAATATAATGTCGGTCAAGTGGCTGACTCTGGGTGTGGCGTAAATGCGAACTCTTTCAAACATATTTTTCATAACATTCTCGCAGACTTCTGGTGTTTTCAGCTATTTCTTTTCGAATGTTGTCCTTAAGCACCGGGATTGGGGTTGGGTTGTTGGTGTACACCTTTCCCTTCAAGCACCCCCATAGGAAATAATCGGGGGCAGTCAAATCAGGGGATCGTGGGGGCCAGTCGATATTACCACTTTTTGACATTATTCGGCTGGGAAAAGTTTCTTGCAAAATTTGCATCGTAGCACGAGCTGTGTGTGATGTGGCACGGTCTTGCTGAAACCACATGTGCTGTAGGCCCAATTGATCCAATTCGGGCACAAGAAAGTTTACCAATATGTCACTATAGCGATCACCAGTAACTGTTACAGCATTGGCTCTAGCATCCTCGAAGAAATATGGCCTAATGATGCCGCCGGCCCAAATGGCGCACCATATAGTCACTCTACGGGAGTGTAATGGTCGTTGGTGTATCGATTGAAGATTTTCAGTGCCCCAATAGCGGTTATTCTGTTTATTAACAAAGCCAGCCAAGTCGAAATGTGCCTCGTTGCTCATGATGATTTTTCGCCAAAAATGGTGGTCGTCTATACTGACCTGTAAAACCCGAGCACTCTAATCTCTCCGTCGTTTATGGTCATTTTCCTGTAGCTCTTGTGTCAATTGAATTTTATACGGATAAAAATTCAAATCTTTTTTGATGATTTTTAACAAAAATGATGGAGACATTCCCAATTCTTGTGCACAGCGTCGATGAGAGGTGCACGGACGTTCACCAACACTGCCTCGCTGCATCAATCTTTTCTGGCGTACATTGGCTACGTTGTCGCCCAGACTTTGCTTTATCTCCCAGTGTACGCAAATTTTCAAAATTATTCATTATACGCTGAATGGTTGACTTGCTTGGCACATGATTTAAACTAAAAAAAATACGCAATTTTATTCACAATTGAACAATTATTTAAATAAAATGTTTTAATAACTTCAACATGTTGTTGCGGAGTTAGATGCTCCATAATAAATTGTTATCGACCACTCTCCACGACTGTCAAATATGAATTGACAAATGATAGCTAAATCAAAATGGTGGCCAAACAAAATCGGCCTGGAACATAAAACGCACCCTGTATATAAGGTATCCAAAAAGCAGTTTTAAAGGTTTGGTAGAAGATAACTTCTGAAGGATATAAATTTTATTACAATATCTTGGTTTAACATAATTTTTTCCTTGAATATCTTAAGTATTTCTGTTTTGCTCTAGAGGTGCTTTTTATTTTATGGTAACCTGCAATACATAATTAAGTTATATTTTAGGAGAATTATCGATCAGATGGACGGACGAGGATAGATTATAGACCTATGGAGCTGGAAACTGATATTGTGAGTCATGCAAGTGGTTCTGCTCGGCTGCGTCTCGCTAACACAGATATCCTTGTTGGTGTTAAAGCTGAAATTGATGTCCCAACATTGAATAAAAGGGATCAAGGAAAAATTGAATTTTTTGTTGATTGGTGAGTATTTGGATTGGAAATTCAATAATTGGATTAAAAATACTTTTGCTCGATACTACATCATAACATTTTGCTTTTATCTTTTTTGAAGTAATGAATAAATGTTTTTTCATAACTTTGAAATTGGAAGGCTTATTTAACAAGATTCAAAAATTTAACCGTAATAAATTTTGCTGTTTTGTTCACCAAAAGTTTCAATTTATTTGTTCATATTCTTAATATTCTTAAATTAATGGCTTCTCCAGAATCAATTTTAATTGAGTTGTCTTGAAAGTAGTTTCATAATTCTCGAATAGATGTCGAGGACTAAATTTTCATTGCTTATTTGATTTCTAACGTGTTGGATGTATATTATTATTAAAATAGTTAAGTTAATTTTTTCTGCCACTGTTTATTTAAATTGGTTAGGAATTTTTTTTTTGACATTTTGAAGATGGAACAAAATAAGGGGGTTTTCCAGTGCTTGATGCTATTTTACTACTGCAAAGGAAAAAATATGACACACACCAAAAATAATATGTACAATGTATGGTAACCATGCAGTAAGCGATAGTGTGTGTCAAATGTGGTCTAATGAAAATATCGAAATCTACCGTCAACGAATATTTGGTGCAATTTTGTATTTGAATTTGAAATTACTTTTCGGACAACTTAATATACCATTTTCACATTCGTTGTAAGTGTATGAAAATTTGTGTTTTCATTACAGCTCAGCAAATGCAACACCGGAATTTGAAGGGCGAGGAGGTGAGCATCTTGGTACTCTGATTTCTAACTGTCTGTTAAGAGCATACGAATCTCCACAAGCATTTGACTTGAAACAGTTATGTATTTTACCTGAAAAGCAGTGCTGGAAACTATACGTAGATGTGTTGGTATGTTTACTTGTAAACTTTATTTAATTTTTTACTATCTGCCGTATAAAATTTATATTTAAATTTGGTATGAATTAAAAAAAGACGATCTGAAGAGTAACAAATAAATTATAAATAAATAAATCACCATTTTGTGGATATAGATAGGGCTGTAACAAATGGTATCTTTGTTTATTCATATCTTAAAAATGTAGAGATTTTTACAAGATTAGAATTTTAATATTTGAAAATATAAAATTAATTAATTATAAATATTTTTCTTTACTCAGATTCAATCAAAATATAGTATAGAATACATCTGATATTTTTTAAGGTAAAATATTAAATGAATCTAATGAATTTTTTGAAAGCAGAATTTGTCAAAATATCTTTAGACTATAAATTCATTATTTAATTGTCATAAAATATATTTGCCATTAAAGCCCATAGATTTTCTGCTGAACTACTTACTCTTGGACAACCATTTCAGGGATAAGATAATTTCGGTTTTAAGCATTATAAAATATTTATAGTTTTTAATTTTTCTTTGTATTTATTTTTTTGTAAACGTGTGCTGTAATTTATAGAAAAATATTGAAAGTATACCCTAAGAAAAATGAGAAGTTATAAAAGTTTGCATGAATCTAGTTTAAGTTTGCATGCATCTAGTTCTATCTAGTTTAAAATATTTTAGAAATGATCAGCATGATTATGATTAATATTTGAAATGTTTAGATCCTAGAATGCGGAGGAAATTTATTTGATGCAGTATCATTAGCCATAAAAGCAGCATTATTTAATACCAAAATACCTCGGGTAGAGGCTGCTGTGATGGATGGTGGATCCATTGATCTTCGATTATCCGATGACTTATTTAATTCAGTCAGAGTAAATGTTGGTAGTGCTCCTTTACTAGTAAGTTCTACTTTTCTTGTTTCTTATTTCTGTTTAACCAATGTTTATTTCATATCTATCAAGTATGTATTTTGTGGGTCAGATATTTTTTTACATATCCAATTATATTTTTGTAATAAACTTTGAACTTAAATGTGAGGGGAAGGTGTGATAGGAAGATCAAGGAAGTATAGTTATGTAAGTTAAGTATAGTTATATAACCAAGGGAAGGATATTTTGAATGAATTAAGTGTAAAAAGTCAGAGAAATTGTAGGAGCTCTATGGAATTGGAGGAGGTGAAAGTTGAGTGGGTTTTTTGTCCAAAAACCGCATTACACAAATCAGTCAGCCTTCGTAAAACCCTTATATAACTCCCTGTGATTTCTGGTTGTTTCTAAAGCCTTGTCACTCCGTTTTGCATTCCCCATTTCCCTGGGGTAAAAATTTATTTTTTTGTACAATAACATAAGCTGACAAATCTTGTATTCATTTAATTTTATTAACCTTGTTTAAAGCTAGGAAATTAATTGTTTTATTATGTCTTATTAGTTTTTAATAATTTTTTGTGTATTATTAACAGTATTTTATTTATTTTACTTGTATTTATAGGTAACTTTATGTCGAATAGGAAAAAATTGTGTAGTGGATCCTAGTGCAGAGGAAGAAAAGTGCAGCCCGGTTTCACTTGTTATGGGTGTGACTGGTGATCCAAAGCATTACGGAGCCACTGAAGTGTCCACAACTCCTGGGAAAATAACCACTATCATGACACATGGTGGAGGAAGTTTGCACCCATTATCATTAGCTAGAGAATTGAAGGAAGGATGGTAAATCTTTTGGGATCTTTAATTTTTAAACCTACTATATTCTAGTCCTCTAATAATTTAATTTACCCTTCTTATTAAATTTCCCCTAATTGATTTGTTTAAGACACTGGTCATTTTACATTGGTTATTTTATAGTCTACCATTAAATTTTACTCTTAAATTTATCTCTTTTTCTTAAAGTATGTTATTTAATCTAGATATTTGTTTTTATTTCATTTGGAATAAAATCTATGAAACTAATTTTAGTTCATCTATTTAAGTGACAGTTATAAATCACTAGACCACTAGCTTTAATTTAATTCTAGAATTACATTTATTTTAATCTAGGCATGATACTTGATTGAGACCAAACAAAATATGAAGCAGTCGGGTGTTTTTCATATTACAAGTAGTTAGGATAGGTGGAGCGGTTATGTGAGGAGAGGCTGGGATTGGACTGGGTGGAGATCGAAGAGTTAGCCAGAGATCAAAAAGGAGACAAGTAAAATTGTGAGGTTGATTTCTTCTTTATCTAATAAATTTTTGTTGCAAATCGATCCAATAGTGTGGGGTATTATGATAGAGCTTTTACCATTGCTGGTCCTGTGGTGTGGAATGGTTTGCCCCTAATTGTTAGATATGGGTGGCATGTGCAGCTTTAAGAAGGGCTTGAAGGTAACAATTTTTGAGAAGTCTTCAAAATTTATGATCATATATGAACACCACACACATACTACACCTAATGCTGAATCTTTTACTATCAAATGTCTAAAGATATACAATGGTTTCTTTGTGGTTCATCCTCCTTTGGTAAGTTTTCTGCGGTTTTCTTACCAAATATATTTTTCTAAACATATGCAAATATGTGGCAGTACCTAATCTAATGGCCGCAGCCATTATCTTCCCATCCTTATACTCAATATAATACTTATTTTGAAATATCTGTCAATAGTAATGGGTTAGTCTCAAGTTGGAGCTCTCTTGCTCGAGGAGAGTTTGTTCTCTTAACACGTTCCGTGCCGCAGTACATTTTGAGAAAATAAGTACGTGCGCCACTAAACAAATTATAGTTTATATTATGTATACATATATAGGCTTCATAAATAATGATTTATTTTTAAAAATAAACTGATTTTAGGTGATATTGTGAGCGTAGGTCACCGGTGACCTACGCGGCGTCGTACGGTAATACATGTATATACAACATAAACTTTTGTGGTCGAAACAAATTGTAGCATGCCTAATTTATTACTTATTATATTTTTTATTTATTTATGTAATATGCTATAGTGTTACGCCATAACATAATAATCTCTTATGATTACTGAGACAATAGCTCCAAAAAAAAGGGTCACAATGTTGCATAGACAATGCACCCTCATAAATTTCCAGAGTGGGACAAATGGATGGTCCCATTCATTATGTTATCCCTGGAATCTCTTCTATACCCCCTAGCCTAATTGTAGAGGCTAGTTTATCCTTGAAAAAAATAAACCGTAATAGCTTGCTCATGTACACCTGGAGGTTTATTAAAAATAATTGCATTTTCAAACAAAATTTTGGAAGTTTTTATGTGCATTATGTTCAGGGGCGCCGTATAGGTCACATTCAATGTTAAAATTCATAGTAAATGTGTCCGCTGGCGCACTGGGACTGTTTATAAAAAAAAAAACACGTAGGTCACCGGTGACCTATGTGGCGCCCTGGTCAAAAACATGGTAGGTCACCGGTGACCTACGCGGCGCGGAACGTGTTAAGTTTAAATTATAATTCTTAACTAAGTTTTCTTTGTTTGGGACTGAGATTAAGCTTTAATTAAAATCTTATTTTTTATAGGTCAGCTGGATCAAAACTGGATAAAGCATTAGGAGAGGCATTATTAAAAGAAGAAAGTTCAAGTGAAATGAAAAAAATACCGTTTGGCTTTTTGAAGTAAATGAATGCTGTTTGTAACTTTTAATTATAAAATAAATATTTTATACTAATTTTCATCTTTTGTTTTTATACTATAATACATGTATACTGTGAATATTATTGGGAGTACAAATTAGTTCGGACCGTTTCGTAAAGATTGCTCTGGCTGTTATGAATGGTTCATAGTGACAGCCGATTTTGGCGGTTTCAGAGAGGTTAGACATCTGCCAATAATATTAAGTTTATATCGCTTTGAGTTTAATGGAAAAACCTTGTTTTGTACAGTATTGAAAATGTCGAATTTTGTGTTAACCAAGCAGCATTTGCGGGAGGTTTTAATTTTCGGCTTTAACTGGAAGAAAAGTGCAGCTGAAGCCCATCGAATGCTTGTCGAAGTTTATGGTGACGCTGCTCCAACTGATAAATCATGTAGGGAATGGTTTCGACGTTTCAAGGATGGAGATTTCAGCGTCGAAGACAAGCCTCGCTCTGGACAGCCAAAAAATTTGAGGACAAAGAATTAGAGGCATTACTTGAAGAAGATCAGAGTCAAACGCAAGAGAAGCTTGCAGATCGTTGGGAGTGTCTCAACAAGCCGTTTCCGTACGATTGAGAGCCATGGGAATGATTCAAAAACAAGGAAATTGGGTGCCTTATGAACTGAAACCGAGAGACGCTGAAAGGCGATTTTTCACTTGCGAGCAGCTGATTCAAAGGCAACAAAGAAGGCAACAAAAGGTTTTTTGCATCGGATTGTAACTGGAGATGAGAAGTGGATATTCTACGACAACCCCAAGAAGAAAAAATGTTACGCTAAGCCCGGTCAATCGTTGCCATCGATCTCAACATCAACACCAAAACTGAACATGGTTCGAAGATCATGCTCTGTATCTGGTGGGACCAAAAGGGTGTTGTTTACTATGAGGTACTGAAACCTGGCGATTCCATTACGGGCAATCGGCATCGGCTACAATTAATTAGTTTGAGCCGTGCATTGCGAGAAAAACGGCCGGAATACAAGCAAAGACATGATAAAGTTATTCTTCTTCATGTTTTACCGCACCCGCTGTATTCCCCGGACATTGCTCCTTCTGATTACTGGTTGTTCCGAAGGATGCAGCACGATTTGGCAGGTCACCGGTTCACTTCTTTCGTAGAAACCGAAAATTGGCTCCAAACTTGGATCTCCTCAAAAGACGAGTAATTTTTTCGAGATGGAATTCGAAAATTGCCTGAGAGATGGGAAAAAGTAGTAGCCAGCGATGGACAATACTTTAATTGATCTGTTCATTCATTTTGTTTAGAAATAAATGCATTTTTGAACACAAAAAAACGGACCGAACTAATTTGTACACCCAATAATAAAAGTGTTTAATTCAATTAAAAATTTTTAATACATATTAATTTACAACACATCACATTATGAGCGATTTTTTTATGAAATAGCATTTTAAAAACTTTTTTTTATTTTCTCCTAAGTTATATTAAATATGTCTGGTATAAATAAAAATCAATTAGATTTTCTTCTAAAAATTCAGCCTATTTTCTATTTTTCATGAAAGAGCTAGTGTAGTAGTGAAATATTAATCATTGCTGGAAACCAAGGCTAAAATATTTCTGTAATTTTTATAATTATCCTTTAGACAAATTTGATGGGCTTAAAAATCAAAAACTCCATCATATTCTTAATAACATCTGTTATGTTTTTACAGAATATATTTTTTGTTAATGATTTGTAAACTATTTCACATCAGGATTTATTAACAAAAAAAATATCCAGTCAAGACAATATGTTAAGTGCGGTTACTATTTTCCAATATTTTGTCAACTTATGAACAAGTTAAATTTACTTGATTAGTGTGCATTAAAATGTAGCCATTGGAACAGCACACATAATAAAACTATCTAATGTCGCCAGGGTGAGCGAAGTCCTGGTGGTAAATCGTGCTCAAGAAATTAAACAAAAAATATTTTTTTATTTCCTATTTATTTTCAACATTTCATTTTTCTATACACATAGTTAACTACAAATTTTTATTGTCATAACATTGAAAGATTTTGAAATAGTCATTAGTAGAGTTCACTAAAAAGTATTTATATAATATATATAGTAAATCTAAAAATCACATTTTATTTGAAAGCTTTTATACAAGTAGTTATTGTCATCATGTTGGGCCAATAGAATTTTCCAAATTGGACGTTTAAAAATTTTTTTTTATATATAATGCTGCGAATCTAAACAAAATATCTTAATTTCAAATTGCAAACAGAAGGTAATTTTACATTAAAGAAAACAAAAGAAGTGTAACTTGATAGTGAAAAATACTCGAGGGTAATTTTTCATAAATTAAATCCATAATTATGTTTTGGAAAACATTTGATTTGCTTGTTTTTCAATCCTTGTTTAAGAATTAATTAAATAAATGTTCACACTTGAGGAAACTAGAAATTGAATGACAAGTTTCTGCCAATATATTTTTCAAGATATATCAAAATAATTGGTATTTTTTTTAGTTATCCCATTCATAATGGTACAGGAGGTTTTTGTTATTAATTTTATTTAATTCAAATGTAGAAAAGTTATTTATTTTAAATTGACAGTTTTCTAGGGTTGGTTCTGCTATATGTTTTTGTCAATTTTTACTATTAGACTTCAAATGTAAATATTGGGGAGACAGGATCTTCTTAGTTTGTTTATTGAGGTTATTTATGAATATAAGTTATAGCGAAATTCTGGGCTAAAATTTTGCCTAGATATGCAAATGGTTGATGAGCAATAAAAAAAGTTTGGCTAAAAAATGCTGAAAACGTATAAGCCTGCCATAAACCATGAGACTTGTTCCCTAATAAATTGAAATAATATATTTTGAAACAGCTTGATATAAATTGACCACAGTAAACCTAGAGTTGTCATGTTTCTAGATTTATTTTTCCGAATACTGAACTTTTCTCCAGGTCCAAAAAAAAGGTCAAGAAATTCATTTACAGGGAAATTCTTAGAAATTATTCTTTGCGGTTAGAGGTTCTTTCATTTATGTTAAAAAACATATGTATATTTTCATACTTATTTCTCGTTAAAAAGCAGAGTTTGGCGGCCTCTTGACAGAGTAATGTATTTAAAACAAAAATGTTTTTTTTTTTATGTCACTCTTTCTCACACTGTTTTAATTAGATTTTATTTTGTGTTCTCAAATATCTTACGTTAGTTTCATAGTCATTTTGTGTCTTGTCAACCTTGGGATTGACAATGAGTTGATCTTATCATGGCTGTGGTACAACAGGGTTAGCACATAATTTTTTTTATGGTGTATTAAGATGGTTAGGTTTTATGACCATTGGATTGTTGTGAAGTAGGTACAAAAAGTTCTTGCAGTATGATCAGTCAAGTGGTAACCGGCATTGTAGTATTTAGAGTATTAATAAATTGCAGATGGTCAATTATTTTTTATTTAATTGGTATGAAATTGTTTTAAAACAAAATATGTCACAAGAAAAGTTCTAATGAAAAATTAGTTGAAATATTTTTGCCTAATATGTGTTAGTCTTTTAGCATAGTTTTTTTTATATATTCAATATCAGTACAGCAAGGAATATTTTTAGAATTCAGATTGTGAGATGAGACTCTAATGGTTGAAAATATTATAAATGTTTTTCAACCAATTGATTCTGTTAAATTAGTAATTTTAAATGAAACATAATATATCTTAAATAAAAGAACCACTTGCAGTGAGCCCCTGTAATTCAAGTACTTTGAAAATGTCATATTTTTCTCTAAATCTTTGATGCAATATCGTGTACAATGTATGTGCACAAAAATATCACTAGAACCAGCAACTAAATGAGAAAATTTTATATTTTGATTGATATAAAAAAACATTCATTCTTCATTTCTATATATTTTCTTCTCTTTTTACATGAGATAAAAAACCTCCAGGTAATATAAGGTTCTTATAAAAAATATGAATAAAGTTTTGTGACCAAATTTAATTTTAAAAACAAATTTGTGAATAAAGATCATAGAAAAATAACAATTTGGACATTTTATGTCTTGAGTTTTATAATCTTGTTCCAACATTCCATAGAATATCTTTTATTTTTCTTGAATAATGACCAAGAATGGCCAGGAGTATATACTCCTACATCTATACTATAGGAGTTTACGGCCATTATTTAAGTAGGAGTATACACCAGCTTCAAGTGATGATTCCATAGAATATTCTTTTTCTTCCTTAATAATGGACAGTTTTAGGATTATGACAACTATTTTACATTAGTAATTTTGAATGTTTTCTACATTTAGTTAACTTAGAAGATAGCTGACATAGAAAACATTAGCAAATATATAGCTATATAGTAAGTGCACAACACACCCATTCCATAAAATATTAAAATTTAATTTAATGAACCAATAAATTTTGTATTTTAGTTACCGTTAAATTCATAACTTTTCAAGTGAATTTATTTTTTGTTTGAATACAATATAAAATACTCAAAATACAATCTTACACATTTTTTATAGGTTTATTGTAGAATGTTTTCATTTTTTATATTTTTTCACGAATCATCTAATTTAATCTTTATCGGCATAAAATTCATAAGTTTTTTTAGCAAAATATATTTTTAAAATACATTATAAGTGACTAATTTCTTCTGCAATCATTAAATTTTCATCATGTAGTGAAATTTTTATACAAATATTAAATTCATTTAGTGAGCAATGGTTTCTTTCTTTTAAAATTTTTAACATTAATTATTGTCATGTTAAATCACAGATTTTCTATAAATACATACATATTTTTGAGATCTGTATAAAGGAGGAATCTAATAATTTGCTCTCATCAAATTTGTTACTTAAAGCTGGAAGTATGTAAGTAATAGTTATCAAATTTGTTAGGATAAAACAGGGGTCGGCAAACCACGGCTCGCGAGCCGTATGCGTCTCTTTTCATAGGCATGGGCGACTCTTCAACTCCAGCTTCACCTCCACTCCGCAACCTCATCAGAAGAGCATGAACACGGCTGATGAACAAACACAAATGGCACAATCTTATTCTTATGTTTTATTAGTGTTTAATTATTTAGGTTTTCTTGTTTTATAGGTAGTGCTCTGAGCTACTGAAGCTTATAACTCCCATATATAAAATTCTATTTTTCTATGTAACCTATGTATGACTATTGTGAATTTGAGTTTTAAATAAAAATCTTGATTTTATCTCGTTTTGTTTTTCATCATTAAAATGTATGTAGTTGAATGTATATAGTGAAAATTAATGTTGCGGCTCTGAAAATTTTGAGATTCTGTTTATTTAATATTTGGCTCATCTCACTAGAAAGTCTGCCGACCCCTGGAATAGAACATTGAATTTATTGATCGAGATAACAAGTATGGACTTGCAATGTTGATGTCTTATGTAATTTCAAATGTATCAATACTCAACTTTTTTTTTATCATTGATTGATCGAAATAGAATAAATGCTTTGGTATTGATACTGTCATTTTGTAAATGGTACTTAGAACTCTAAGATACTTTAACTCTAGCAACACATTTTTTTTTCGTAATCTCATAGATTGAATATAAATTTTTGGTTCTTTAAAATCAACCCTCCTGAGTAACAATTCCCATTCTTATTAATTATTATTGAGATCTTTTTATTACTTATAAAAAGCACAAGTTGAAAATCTTTTGAAATGTTAAGTGATAATAACAAATATATTTTTTAAATAAAATTAAAAAGATGACCTTGAACATGTTCATTTAATTATATATAACAAGAATGAGAATCATGCCTCTTATTAACATATTTTAAACCACATTCATATCCGAAATGGTAGACATTCAAAAAATACAAATAAGGTATTTTCTGAACATCTACCATTTCGATTCAGTACCAAAATACATTACCATTCAGTACCAAAATACATGGCTATGAAATACATATTTAGAGAAAACATTGATTGATAAAAATACCCCAAGCTGTGTTTAATATAGTTTTAAAAATGATACAGTAACAAACCAAAAAATTACAGAAAGTGACAATATGATCTGTAATTTAAGGGGTTTTTTATTTGGAACATTTAAATTGCCATGATTTTCTTTTCAAAGTAAAATGAAATCTTATTTTGAGTTATGTTTCAAGTTTGGTTTTAATATATTATGAATATTTATGATTTTCCATTTTTTTAAAACCCTAAAAATACTTAAGTTGTTTGTGTAATATGTGAATTCAATTACCAAATCATTTTCTATTATCAGAGTAAGATCTTTAGAATTTCATCAATGTTTTTAACTGAATCATGAAAGTAATTTGAAAGTACAAATATTTTTGGATTCCTTTCTAAATATTTTTTTTTTGTCAAAAATTGCATTACCTGCAATATTCCAAACAGTACAACTCACATAAATGATCATAAGTTGACTCTATGTTATAATTTGAAGAACTCATATAAAGTTATATTTCATAACACAGGTTATTTCAAGAGATCTCTAGGACAACAATAAATACTGAAAAATTGTCTAACGGAAACCAATCTAGGAACAACTGGGAATCGAATTAAGCAATAATACTTACCACTGGGATACGGCATCAATTTATGACCCTGATAGTGCATAATAAATTAAATTTACAATCAATTGAAATAAATAAACATGAATATAGGGGGCAAGATTTGCACAGTAACCCACAGCGATTTGCATTTATGTATTTTGTAAGTGACAACAAAAGCTTATTGTATGATATTTTATAAGCAACCTTTATAGTTGTTGACTTAGCAGATTACTTGTTTTTGTTTTGGAAATCACATGGATACGTACGTTCCATAACAAATAGTTTTGAACAAAAAAATTGAATGTCAATTTAATGTATGGAAAGGTTTATTTTTTTTTCATAATTATTTGTATTATATCTTGCTGATCTGGAGAATAATAGTTTTACTACAAAATACTATAAAGAAAAGCAATGTATATATGACCATAGAAAATTCACCTTAAATTTTCTTTTCTATGACTATTTATATGAAAGAAAATTTAAAATAATTTATAACTACTTACAAAATAATAATTGTGACTACTTAAAATATTAATTAAATATTTACAAACTAAAGAAATATATAAATAATTTAAACCATAAAAATCTAATCTACTATCACATGAATTGTAATTGTGCAACATTTTTTCCAACATGATATTTCTTGGGCTTATTAAATCAATAATGACATTGCAAACATGTTATGTTAATAATGCTTGTGCTGGAATAACAAGTGAGACTGCAGTTTATCAAAATTTCCATAGTGCACCATCACAAGTGAAACTAGTGAACTTCAAGTTCAAATGTTTCGGAAACTTTATTATCCTGTCATATTTTTAACATGTTACTATTGATTTGAATTTGAATATATTTATTTAAAATAAAAAAAATATTCTTTATTTCATCTATGCTCATGTCTAATTTTTCTCATATGGCTTGAATACTTGATGCATAATCTTACAGGCACAAAATAATACTTTTTTTAAAAGCAGTATTGAAAAGTATGTTCTGTAAACTTGGTATTACACTTTCATTGATTACAAAACCTGGTACGTTCATTACAATGTGACAGTCTTGTGCAACCAGTCAGAAAAATGTAAAATATACCTTTAATGAAAACCAGAATTAAATACTTTTTAAAACATTTGGATACCACAGGATTTGAATATGCAACTTCACAGCTGGAAGACTGACATCTTACCAACTAGGCCATGAAGGTCGAACCTTAAGACTTTCTAAAGAATCTTGAAATAATGTGAAAAAACTAATGTTTCAGATGAGTTGGTCACAAAGAAGTTGTGAAGTTAATATCTGTTTATTGTCATAAAATATGGATGCTCATTGAATGAGTACAAAGTCAGATAGCAGATTTTTCTTTAGGTGACTAATCCCTAACCCTTTGACGATAAGGAGACATTTTAAAGCCTCAGTTTTTGTTTGATATTCGAAAACAAGCTTTGTTGATAACACATTCTTCACAATGTTTTCAATACATTATATAACAGTACATACGAGTATGTGTTGATTAAGAGTAACAGTTATAATAAAAATGTTGGTGTAAATAAACCTTTCATCTTTACAAAGAGTAGAAAACAGATTGGGAATATATATATAAACTTTCTATTGTTAAGCTGATATATGTTGTAATCACAAAATTGGACAATTGAGAAACTACCGTATCAATAACAACATCGTTTTTTTTTTATAACCATCAGTGGAACTATCAAAACATGTTAAAGTCTTATAAGTCTTCTTAAGAATTTCAAATGTAAATAATATTGATTCAATTAAATTGGCATTATGGATACAATTTATATAAATGCTTTAGAATATAATTTTCATAAATAAATAAAATACAAATTCTTATCACTTGAATACAGCATTATACAAGAATATTTTTTTTCTAAATGCTCCAGTTAAGTTCTGACGTATAAGCTTGGCTTGAATTTTGAACTTCAAACTATGATTAAAGTATTTATTGTAAATACATAATAATATTTTGATTTTAAATATAAATATTTTTCCATAATCTAATAGATATCTACAGAACAGAGTTCCTACAAAATATTATTGTCAACATTTTACTTATATAAGTCTTAAATTTAAATAATAAATAGCAGCAACCATCATAAGAACCTTGAATATATAATATATACACATTTAGTAAATATATACTTTCGTTAACACAAAGTAAGTATTGGAATATTTTTGTTTTCAGAGGAATGCTTTTTTTTTTAATTCTCAAGGGTGAATGTTTGGTACATCTAAGAAAACATATAGTCTAAGAAAACATATTTTTCTATTTAAATTAAAACAATGATACTTAATAGGAATGATTATTTTTTATGTTACATATAGGTTATGCTATAAAATGTGAATTCTCAATGAATCTATAAATATAGTTTTACTAAATAACAGATCTTTAATATTAATATAATTAAAAATGTCTTTAACCCTTTTAATCCCACGGGGCCGATCATCGGCCCCAACTGGTGTATTGGAAAAATCCCACAGGGCCGATCATCGGTCTCGAAAGTTTTTATACAAGTTTTTATGTTGAATATATATCTTTTTTGACATTAAGTATCATTCAATTTTAAAAGAATGCATTTATAACTAAATATTAGCTGAGATAAAAAACAAAACATAAACTATTGTTTTTTTGCCAAAATATGCTGGGATTAAAGGGTTTATATTGTCAACTTACTTAATTTACAATAAAAGCAATATTCTTCATGGATACTAAGTAAAAAGAGTTGTCTGTGAATAACAAAGCCATGTAGCCACATTTGTTGGATATTTATAAATTTGCGCATTATTTTTTTCAAATAGTTTTATTATTATTTTTCACATTATGTGAACATGAATGATAGATAATAAATACTTGCCAATTTGTAATAAAATGTTTACTTTTAAGTAAAATTTAATTTTTATTACACTACTCGGAGAAGGATATCCCAGTGATGAGAAAAAAAATATATAAAGAGATTTTTGACATCAAATTAATAATAGTAATGATAAAATATTTTGTTAAGTAAATTGAATGAATCACTCATAAGAAAAAAACACGTCCTCGCAATAAAAAAATTTACTACATTAGAAAGCCTAGGAATTTAAATAGTACTATTTTGTGACAACAGTTGTTATCCGCTAGTGCTTCAAAAATTTATGTTATCAGCTTGTTAATAGCTGATAGTAAAATAATAAATACAGATGAAGAAGGGTTCTAAGTAAAATCTCACAAATTGAACCCAGGGCATCTGGGCGTTAAGTAAGCATGTTGACCATTGGGTTAAGGTGTTCATTTTTTCTTTAAATAAAAGAAAGGAACTAGGAAATGCTCAAAAGTTTTTCTTGTTTTTTTTGTCCTTAAAATACTAATTGCAAAAGTGTTCAGAATATCTACAGACATTTATAACTTGTAGTCATTCTGATTTTTAAAGAGGAGAACATTTACAACTAAAATAATTGCTATGATTTTATTAAAAAAAAATTATAAAACTTTTTTCCATAATTATCATAAATAGGCCAAAACCCATAGGATGGTCATCGTCGAAGAAAGAATACGAGAATTGAATTTTGAATACAAGAGAGCGAGAGAGGAATACTTGGATTCTCTCCGAAAGTAATTTGAATCTCGGTGGGTCCGTGATAACTGAACGAATTTTAAATACCTAGCTAACAAATTTTGAATCCGTGTAAAAGGGGACGATGTATAAATGATATATATATATATATAAACAAATTCTATATTTATGAATATATATTTTCATAAATATAGAATTTGTTTTACTTCCGTGAATATTTCACGGGTTGCAACTAGTATTGTATAAATTGCAATACATGATGTTGACTGACTGTTTTTTGGATATAAATACTTTTTAAACGAAAGAGTGATAGGAACATTCTTAAAACTTAGGTAGTAACAGAAATTCAAAAATCTTTAAAATTAGTTAAGTAAGAGTGAGTTATACAAAATAGTTTTAAAGATATTAAAATCATTTTTAACACATAATAAATAGATTTTGTTAGAATAAGACATTCACAGGTGATATTTTTAAAGCTATTTAAATGATATTTTGCAATATATTTAAATGATATTTTGTATGGTATTTTAAATGTCTTTCAGTTTCATTTCCAAGTTCCTCTTTTTTATTTAAATACGAGTGACTTTTTAAACATGTACTATTTTTTATGGCAAATAAAAGTTAACATCCAGGCTCTTCAGATGTTTTATTCTACAAGTTATTCATAAATCTAGGCATTTAATATCTTTTTACCAAAAATAAATATTTTATTTCTATAATAAAACAATAAAGCATTAACAATTCTTTAGCCACACACTTACATTTTATTTCTAATAAAATACTCAATTTTATACATGGTTTTATTTTATATTGAATGGCCAATTTTTTGGCAGGATGAAAAGAGGATCAGTTAAGACTTAATTGAGGAATATGTTTGTATATAATAGAGACAACCATTTCTATATTACATATTGTCACTAAAATAGAAAAATTACTTGACATAAAACTTTATACCTTTTTAATGCTTTGAAATATAAGTATACTTTGTGAAAAAAGTTAATTTTTGTGACAAATAAAAAGTCGAATCTTTTCAAGTGTCATAAAGCTAAAAGATACTCTGAATTTGATCCTGATCCTCTCTTAAAGCAGTTGCCAGTTTTTTTTAAATAAATTATGTTTTCAAAGCTTTGGCAATTTTATAAAAATACTTAGAATTATTTTATGTCATAGAACAATCCTAAAATAATAACTAGGCATCCCAGTCTAGGGGCAAAATCTTACTGAATAATCACAGAAATAATACTTCAATGAAAAAAATATAAAACATCACCAATTGAAATTTCCACAGACAATACACTGATTCTCAAAGAGATATCTTTCATACAGCACATTTTGTCATTACAACTATGACTACGCTGTAGAATACAAATAATAATTCAGAGAAAAATTTATCTTGTATAAAATATTGAAAATAAATAATACTTTTTCAGAGATTTCTGTTTAAAAAAATAATCTCAGTACTTCCTATCTATCATGTAATATAAATTTATTTGATCAAAATTCGTAGTCTTATCTTGTTGCGCATCAACAAACAAAGTAATTTTAGCTGGTTGAAATAATTAAAATTTTTGTTGAAAAAATATTTTGCTTTTTTCCACAAAATATTATTTGCTGTCTTATTGTCTTAAAAAGGGTACGTAATTTAATTTATTGCGACAATAATTTTTTGTTGAAAGGCTAAAAACATTTTTTCAACAGAAATTTCAATAACTTCAAGCCCTCGAATACTATATTCTGTATTAGGGCCATCAAAAATCTAATGCCTAAAATTACAAAACATTGCAATATTTTTTCAATGTTGTGCCTCATTTTTCATCTCTCAAAAATTGATAATACCATTTTTGAAAATATTTTGCATTTGTAGAAATGTAGTAATATTTCACAATACAAAAAGCAATGTGCTGTATGGACCTTTTCCTTACGCAAAACACCTTTCGGATACATTTGTAAACTTACTAATAATAGTGATTTAATCGTTGATTCATAATATCTCTTATGGTATAACTTTTGATGCTGCTTGCCTTCGTAGGTCTGACTTGATACAAGCTGTGACTATAGTTCCAAGAACAAGTATGATGCAGAGAGCGATATTAGCCCATACATCTCCCCACAGCTCCAAGAAGTAGCCATACATTATTGTGAATAGAATGCCAAACACCTGTAAATTTAAAAAAATATATCTTCTAATAAGGTTCTTGAAGATGAACCAATACATACCTCATCAAATATATCTTCTAATAAGGTTCTTGAAGACGAACCAATACATACTTCATCAAATATATCTTCTAATAAGGTTCTTGAAGATGAACTAATACATACTTCATCAAATATATCTTCTAATAAGGTTCTTGAAGATGAACTAATACATACTTCATCAAATAAAACCATTCGCTGAAATTTAGAAGGTGCCATTTATCGATTCGAGTTTCTCATCTCTGCATTTGTGGTCTCAATATGAATTTATCACCATTTTTTTCATGCTTTACCATTTTTTTAGGGTTTTTGAAAGAAAGAGATTAGGTAGGTGTATAAAAATTCTCTGTTTGAATGTATAATAATAAGTATCAATTTTCCACATTCTTTACATCGTCTTGGTCATTCACACAATTCTGAAGATCGCGATCTCCAATCACCATTAACTGCCCCTCTTCAGTATACGCTATATTTTATCTTCATCCACAATATTTTATGAAATATGTTTAAACATGTTACCTGAGCATATCTTCTTGGTCATTCACACAATTCTGAGGATCGCGATCACCAATCACCACTAACTGCCCCTTTTCAGTATACGCTATATTTTATCTTCATCTGCAATATTTTATGAAATATTTTTTTAAATGTTACCTGAGCTGCCGCATTCAGGAATCCAGCTGTAGTGCCCTCAGGTTCAGGATAGGTGACTTCTGCTGCAAACTCAAAACCCACCGCCAGATAGCCAGTCATGAAGAATCTAAAAAATTCAAAAGAAATAATATTATAAAACACAGTTTCAATTTGCACTTGGAAATAGAGTAGGGTTTGATGTTGAATAACTTTCGACATTTTTATTGAAGAAATAAATACGATAGAGAGATTTTTCACAGATTTAAAAATATCTGTAATAATATACAATCGATAAGAAATTATTACACTTAAGAACTTCAAATAACAAAAACACATACCTACTAAGGTGTTAATTGAATTCTTTAGCACTGAAATATACATTAATAAAGGCACAAACATTTTGAGGTGTGGGTGCTTGGATATAAATTGCTGTTACAATTTCAAAGACACTAAGACGAAAACCTTTATACTAACTCTCAAATGTCAATTGTTTTTATATTCGTATTTTAATTTTCTTTATTCGAAAGTTGAATAAAGTAAATCAACTTTTAAAAGTATTTTAAAATTTTATTTTCTTAAATATTATATGATATATAGCGAGTTTCACAAGTACGGTGCAGCGAGTGTCTAGTAGTAGTAGCAAACAGTCACACTCTTGGTGGTCAAGAACTGGTCATATAATACGTGAAGGGGGTTACAGATTTGTTTGTCCAATCCTTTTTCCTTGTCCATTAATTTTATCTCTAAAATTTGTTCATTGTGCACAAAACGGGGAGGTGGGCTTCAAGAGCTGTGATAGGCAACCAATCTCGGAGAAGGAGCTCTTATCACTAATCCCTTACAGTGGAAAGTGGTAAGGTCAGTACTACCCTGAGGCTTAAGATTAATGCCACCAGAATGGCTTAGAAGCAGATATTTGCAGGTGGAGTTGTAACAATGGTACAGCTGTAAAACTGCAATGTGGTAAGCAATGGAATATCACCGTATTATCTCTGTTCAAAGTTCCATGATCATCATTGACCTCTGAAGAAGAGAGAAACTTTGAAGAAGAAATATATACACAAGGTATTTCAAAAAAATGTTAACAACACTTTGACTGGTGCCATTTATTTGAACTTGCAGTAGAAAAACATTATGCCATGTATAGGAGAGGTGTCAGTGGATGAGGAGGAGGTTTACTTACAGCAAGATTCCACTACTATCGTGTAATGTGAGGATCAAATATTAAGAGTGATGCTGGGTACCCAATGTAGGCTGTAGGCTGTAGGCTGCCCACCTTTAAACAATTCTAATATAATTTTAGAAAATTGTTTTGTTGACTATGTTTATTGTTGAATTATTGTATTTTTTGTGAAGATAATAATGTGTGTACATGCATATTTATGTGTTGTTTAATTCTTTTTCTAATGAATGTATCTTTTTACTTATTTTTAATGTAATTGTTTTTTTTAAATATTTTTTCTAATGTAATGAATAAAACATTCCCTGCTTATTTTTAATATTGTCATAACGTACAATGTACCTTTGATAGATAAATATTTTTTCATTAGAATTAAATTTATATTAAAATTGAATATAATTTGTTGACTTATTGTATATAAAATACCTTTAATTATTAGAGAAAAAAATTGAGTCTTTCCAATAATTTTAAACAATATTATAATCCAAATCTTTATAAATTCAAAAAGAATCTTGAAAATAGGGAAAATTAATCTGAGAGGATCTCTCTGTTAAGTTCATGAAATAGTTTACACGTAACTTACCCTAAAAGAAAGCTGCTCATGTACACAATCCAAATTTGTCCTATACTGAGTGTAAAGGTATATATGACCATGCCGACAACAGAGGCTGAGTAAACTCCAAAAGTTGTTTCCTTAAAACGGTGAGTTTTATCCAAGATGATGCCACACATTACAGAGCCAAGCATGCCTGCCAAGACAATCACAAGACCAATTCTGCCAGCATCTTCGTTTGCTCCCTTGAAAATATAAAATATAGCTAATTAGCATCTGCAATCCTTGGACAAATATTGCTTTGTTAAAATAATTGTTCTAGTGGAACATAATATTATGTTCTAGTGGAACATAATATTATGTTCTAGTGGAACATAATATTATGTTCTACTGGAACACAATATTTAAATGTATAAATTATAATCGATTCATGAAAGATTTTGGCTTTTACTTTGTTCAATAATATTTCACTTCCTCATTTCACTTCCGTTTATCATTGTTGGCACTAATACGATGTTGTGAACCATCATTTTAGCAGATATTAATAGTGTTTGATATGAATTTAAATGAATATTTCGACATATTTAAATAAAAAGGATAACACTTACAGGATAATATTCTAAAACAACTTGATTGAGAAGAGTAGAAATGGCATAGAAAGTCCCAACATTCATTCCATAGGAAATGAGCAGAAGAATGTAATTCCTGTTGGTCACCAGCCTCTTGATGGACTTGAAAAAGTTGTCTCCAACAACAACCTCAATATCTTGAGCCGCAGAGGGAGGAGTTGGAGGAGCAGCTTTGAAGACTGAAAAGAAATAAATTTTTTATTAAGTCTTTATATGTAGGTAATAAATTGCAATTAGCATAAGAATAATTTTACAGGAAAGTCAAAAAATTGATTATAAAATATTCAGATGAAAATAAAATCTGTACGATTATTTCCAAAATAAATTGTTCAAATTCAAAATCAAATTCTTGATGCTTAATGTTTTATAACGTTTTAAAATCAATTAAACTTCTATGTGTACATGAGGTATTATAAACTTTATAATCAATTGTACTTTTTGATTCTTATTGATTTATAAACTTCTATAATCAATTATAATTTTTGTATTATTTTATTACACTTCCATCGCATACAACAAGAAAGGTATATAGCCATGTGCCAATCTCTTCCAATCAACAGAAAGGCCTAAAAGAGACATTTAGTTAAAATCAGAATAGAACCCTTTGTTGAAATATGTGGGTACCAATGAGAATCAAATCCATAGCCCCATAGGTTAACTCTTTCCCCGCGGGGAGCACAAACGCCTGTGATCTGACGACAATCCAAGTTTCAAATCACAAATACTTAAAAAAAATGACACAAAACCGGAATAAAAATTGGACTAAAATTTAAAATAATCTTTATTCTAGCGACATCTCTGAAAACCTTGTCAAATAATATATTCGTTTATGAGATATTGTTGAATAAACAGAGCGCCGATTTTTTTTGGTTTCTCAATATTTCCAGCATTAACGACCTGTCGCACGGATCGAGTCCTGCGATGAGTCTCTCTTACGTAAATAAACATTACTAAGTCTCTCTTACGTAAATAAACATTACTAGTGCTATATGCATTTGATTGGGTGAGTGTCATGAAGCATTGATTTGATCGTAGCATTCCTTTGTTTATTTTACGTAATGTTAAGTTTATCTCTTTTATTTAATGAGTCTCCTTAAGAGTAATGACTATTATTTATTATCAGAAAATTACTTAAGTGTCATGTTTACTTGGTGTTGTAATCAAATATCAGTGGTTCTAAACAAAATATGTGTTTAAACTTAGAAATTTAAAAAACGCTGAAATTGTGCCGCGCACAGGATTCGTGGAATTTGATTTTTAACGCGGTGAACAGGTTAAAAGACATATATCTTACCAACTAGGCCACATAGGTTGTCTTCTTCTTTTTCTTAAGTCATAAACTTTTAAAATTTTATTTTGAGAAATCAGATTTGTAGTTTTTAAATTTGATCTGACAGTCAGTATACTATAATAGTTACAATATATTGTCAGAGCCCGACATCTTATTGCATTTTTATATATAGGTATACATAGTTGGATTAAAAAAAAATTGGAAAATTGATGTTACAAAATATGATTTTGATTAACTTCTCTCTTGGGTAGAAAATAGAAAGCGATTTGGTTTGATTTGAATCTTGTTTATTTGTTACTACTATATATTATTTAAAAAAATATTTTTCAATAAACAAAAAAGAATATAAAATACTTGTTCTTTTTGGCTGAAAAATATAAGTAATTTTGTATTGCCTTAACTTGTTGAGAATGACTTACTTGCCTTAATGATTAGAAACAGACCCAATGTCTTGGAAACTAGAAGACGCAAAGAATTTTGATTATAGTTCAAGGTTGCTTGGATTTCCAAATAGGGTTACAAATAATCAATATAGTCAAATTTAGGATAGCAAAAAAATGTTGCACTTCATTAAATCAGTTTTTTTTATATTTAAAACATCTTATTTTTAAATATTGTAAAACCAGGTTGAATATAGTACTACACTAAATAAAATTCCTTTATATAAAAATTATATGCTGTTAAAATTATAACTAATGTTGTGATTATAATTTATAAACACTGTAAAATATTAAAACTGTAACTTACAGATCAGAATCATGACTAGAAGTACAGAAGTAAATGCAGCCATTCCGTAGAACATAATCTGCAGATCCTTGCCCACCATGGCTTGGTCTTCATGGTTCCTGACAAGCATTGGTGGGAGGAGGAAGCCAACAGCTACACCAAGCTGAAAATAAAAAATTGATATAAAAAATAATTCACAGTTTCGAACAATGCCAGTGTTGGAGACAGATATATTATTGTATTGTGAGATAGGTGTAGCTAAAATTGTTTTATTATGCACAACTAAATCAAGGGATAGTGTGAAGAATTATGGACTCACGTGGTATGGTAAGTTTGTGACCTATACGCATATATAGTAAAATAAAATACAAGGGCTATAAAGTAACGAGACCAAGTTTTTGTTGATATAAAGACATTGCGAAGTGTGTGAAAGGGGTGATTGATGATCAATAGATTTTGTAGATAGAAAGACATTGCGAAGTGTGTGACAGCTGTGGGAAAACATTTATATTTTTTATCAGGGTTACTCCCCTGTTCGCTCAAAACTCGTAGCGAAATATTTTGTGGTAAAAAAACACATCGCTGTGTTTAAACACCCTCTATAAACACGAGATAATGTTTCACGAAACCTTTTCCTTTCCCCTGTGCTAAAAAGAACCTGTTTTAGCGAAGGCTTAGTAGTACAACTAAGGGAGATAACTCACTGTTGTTCTGTTATCAGTGAAAGATCAGTATTCAGCCGTGCGTACATTCAGGATAAATGTATGTTAACAGCTACATTGTTACAGTATAAGTCTCATTACTTAATAGCCACACCGCGTACATTTACGTACATATTTTATTAAATTTAACCCATTCATTTTACCTTTAAAACATCCTTCGTAAATCTTTACTAACATGGTAAATTTTGACTCTTTTCAGGTTATATTGTTTCCCTAATCAAAATCGAACGAGAAAAATCAGTTTACTGAGAGACCCTGTCATATAACTTGACGTTTTCTATTAAAATAAATTGATGAAAGATGCATAATTTGGCATACAATTTGTGTTGAAGAAAAACACGATCTTTTTAAATTAGTAAAATTTTTCTTAAAATGTATTTTATATTACAACAATTTTTGTGCGCCTCGGCATCTTAAGGTTCTGCGATGTACGAGTATTTCCAGGAATGTCGCGGGATATTCGAAAATTTGAATAATTCTTGACAAACATAATTTAATTTACGGTCACAATTAAATGAAGTAATATCTAACTGACACATCGCGAATACAATAATATTCAACTACCAAAGTTATAAAAGTTAATTAAAACAAAAACCAAACATCGCTCAAAACTCAACGCGGAATAGGAAATAAGGGTAGCTGTGTATAGTTTCATTCGAAGATTTGAGAAACTATGTGAGGACAATATATAAGCTTACCTATCCAACTATTTTTAGGGCGCCGTGAAACAAAAAACTTAAAAACTTCTGGTCTATTTATTAGTTCTGAGAGCACTATCACCACAGCGAATGACTTAAATCAATTAAAAGATGATTTATAAAATATTTGCGAGCGTAAAAGTTCTTCGTGAAGTCTTTATTCAAAGACTCGTTCAAAATAGAATATTTTACACAAAAAAATTAAATAAAACTTCATTTTTTTTTCATCAAAGTAAAGTTTATGGCAGAGAATTAGAATTATTTTCACAAATGAAGAAACTATTGCCGTTTTTTTACTGATATTACGGCAAAAGCGAAATATTGTTTTTCTGGACATATGTACATAAATATCGATGATATCAGAAATTATTTTTTCCTTGTCACAAAAGAATAATGTTTGTTTTATAAAAATACAAAATGGAAAAAAATCGAACGATTTTGTTAGAATTTTCTTTACGACGTACATTACAGACCGATATTTTTTTCATAAATTTTGTGGAAAATAAATTTAAACGTCTGGTAGGAAAGGGTAAGGGCGCCTTTAATCCTTGTACCCTTGGCATTTTGCCACCCATGTTACGTCACTGTCTAAATTAATGGAAAAAGTATTTTACACCATGTCTTATACTTTTCAGCTATGTCGGAATTAGCTTTGAATAAGATTAAATTATGAATAATTCCGACTGTGAAGTTCTTAATCTGGGCGTATCTTTGTTCTTACTACTAAAGGCTTATTAAGGCTTTTGGTTTTCATAACAAAGAACAACAAGCCTCTTTAGCCTCTGATAGGACAATACAATGGATGCCAATCTTCAATGAGTGGACAAGTAGTTCTCTCTTATAAGCAGGACGTCTTACATTTCTTTTATTACGAAAAAGAAAGAAAATTAGAGATCCTAATTTTCTTTTCATCTTTATATCTGAACAAAAACTAATTATGCTAACAGGTAATTTTTTCTTTGATCATCACTATCGCGCCATTTCCTTATAAAGTTGAATAGAGAGAACCGATCTTCACATCATTCTATCTTGGGAACACATATTTCTGTCTATACACCTCGTCATGCATACCTCGTCATCTATACAGCTCGTAAAAACTTTTCGCTCTTTCAAAATGTACATTATTTGATCGTGTAACATTTTTGTAGGTCTTCCCAAGATGTTTGTACCTCCTATACTACTCGAATAGATTATTTTAGTATATCTTTTATCATTCCTTCTTTCTATATGGCTAAATCCTCTCAATGCTCCTTTGTTCATCTTCAGTACTGCGTTTTCTTTCAAACCGCATTTTTTATAATGCTGTCATTCTTTATTTGGTCATATTGTATTCAACGTGCTCATTTTGACCGCATTTGTCGTACGTTCGTAACTTTTTTCTTAGATGAAACTATAATATAAAAAAAATATAAAACTAAATAAAATAAACGGTTTAGCTATCTTATAAAACTTACAGTTTTTCAAAACTTGTTTTTTATTTCTTGCTGTCACAAGAATATAAGATCTACTTTCATGAAATAATCAGTGTATTAAGGATAGGGTGATGTAATGATTCAGGTGAGCTAGACTGGATTCCCACCTAACCGCGCTCATATAGTATGTCCTGACTTTCAGTCGATCGGAGCAAGCTTAATGGTCTCCTTTCAGGGCTTAAGCAAAATTCCCACTTAACCACGGTCATGCCGGTGACCATAGCATATCCGCGGCACGACAGGGCTTCATTATTTTTTTCCTGACGGTATATCAATTCAAATTATTAAGTTGTCTACCTCCATCATTTTTAACATTGGTTGATTCTGAAGTGTGCGCAAGTAATAACGCGGTATGATAACATTAATGTAAGAATTAAGCATTACTATTGCAATACTGCTCGTATTTTATTCTTTAATGTAACGATTTTCAATTTTTTTATTGCTTTACTGGAGAAGGAATCCCTTTGGGCAGTTCCTTCTTAGTCACTGTGTGACGTCGCACTTATAAAAAAGAATATTTCTTTTTTCTAACATATATCGCGTTGGATGGAGACTTATATGGTCCCGGATCAAACTGAACTGTTTGAATTCTTTGAATGACGCGATGATTGTTAGCTGTTCGGCACTATCCAAAATTTGCATGAAATTATCCGAATAATTTGTACGATTTCGTAAAAAACGCGCTAATATTTATTTATTTCTTTCTTGATTGATACCAATCTCAAAATAATATATATTTTTTTTAAATAATCGATTGATGAAATTGAAACTGTCAAACATATAAATGATGTAGAATAATCATCATGTCTAGCGGGCCCGGGCCTAAGCATTTAGATATAAGATCCAATTTAATATAATAATGTTCAATTAAATGAGCCAATTACATTTGGACTCTTTTATACAGTTTAAATATTTCAATCCAGATTAAAATTTTAAGATTACACATTGTTAATCTATAAAAAGGCTTTTTGTATTGTACAATATTATAAAATGTAAGTACTTAAATGTAATATTTTAATAATGTAATATCTTAAATGTAATACTTTGAGTTATATTTATATTTTCATTTAATCAGTTAATGTACTCGTACATGTGTTAATTCCCAACTTTTCATAATTTCATGTAAGACGAGAAAATCATTAATTAATGTTAATAAAAGTGTTTTTATTAAAAATGTTCTATCTATTATATTTATAATATCCATGGCTGTATAATGCCGAAGAGCGGCAAAAATGAAGAATAAGGTGGGTGAACGGCAAAAATGAAGAATACAACAAAACTAAAAAGAAATTGCAATTAAGCAAAATGTGGTTGTACATACCATCAGATATAGTACAATAACAATCGATTTTCAATTTATTTGTTTTACTAAATTCAATTTAACGTTTAATAATATGTAAAAAGAGGAAGTCGTTATTTAATTATGAATATCAAATTTTCCGAAGGAAAATGAATAGCTTTAAATAATTTACTTAAGTGACACTCGTATAATTTAAGATAATTAATTTCGTAATTTAAGAGAAAACATCCCAAGGAATTTCCATAAAATCATCGAAATTTCCTAAAATTAAACATGTATATCATTATTAAGTGGTTAGATGCAACGTAGTTATTGAGTTAGTTAATTGAAAATTACTAATCATTACGAGTAACAAAGGAATTATTTACTTAGTAAGAATATTTAAACCTTGAAATAAACAACAAAAAAGAAATATTAAAGCTAAATAAATATATCGATACGTTCCAGGTAAGATGTAATAATACCCATCAACGAATAAAAAATGATAGGAGGCCAAAATCTGAATATTGGTTTTGTCTAAGGTATCTTACATTAATTTAGATTATAATTTGATATTCAAGTCAATATATCGCCCGGAGGTTTGAGTTTCCGTTTCAATGACAATTGTAAAAGACACCTAAAATATTTTTATATGGACGCTGACGAGTGAGAGTATTTTGTTCAAGACCAATAGGATGAAGGAGCTGGAGAGAAGAAGACTGAAAGCGGTCAATCTCAGACGAGACCTCCAGTCCATCTTGGAAGTATTGTGTATGTATTCGATTGTGCAGATCGAGAATTAGTCTGCACTGTCACAGGACGAAATGTAGCTCCACATAATTAGTTGATACTTAGAGGAAATACTGCATCTGAATCGTCTCTCATAGACGGATGGCTGCCATGTCATGATATTAAGGTATGTTTTTATTAACTAATTCGCATTTTGGTACTTATCATAATATTGATTTTTTGTACCTCCTGTCCAATTTACACCGTGACGATTAGGTACATTGCTTTCCATTGAAAGTTTTAATAGATGAAAAATAAATATTTGGAATAAAACATGTCAATGACTTCCGTAGCCTAAGAGTTATATTCCAGCTCGAGAGTTGCGGGTTTAATTTTTTTCATAGTTTTAAAGGGTTCCAGCCTGGTTTTCACTTAAGATTCACTTATTTTTATTTACATTATCTAAAACACGGAAATTAAACATTTTGGAATTGGGCGTCTCGTATAGAAATACAAAATCTATGTAAACTTTCGTAATCCAAATCGAAAGTATCACATTGAATACCTCGGTCTGATTTTTACTCATAATTCAAATTCAAGAGTTTTTTTTTCATTCTGGATTGACATTTCAATCTGGACTGTCACATAAGATGAGCTTAGACTTGATGATTAATGATCTATTTTTTCATACGTTTGTTTTAAATGATATTATATTGTATTACACTTCCATTGTATGTGGTGTACCCTGGCTGGTTTATTACCATATGAATATTTCTTCTATTCAACCAGAAATGTGTTGAACAAGCTTCAAGTAAAAATAAATTCGAACACCAAAAAAATTGGGTACCAACGGGAATCAATCCCGCAACTCTCGGGCTGGAAGACATTTTTATAATCAGTGGTATTATTTAAGAAGTATTATAGGTTGTATTTTTTCTGTCTTTAGTAAATATTCTCAATTAATACTCTATTAAGATGTGGTTAAAATATAATACAAAGCCTTTCCTAAAATTGAAGGTAAAAAGCGAACGATTATGCAAAACATTTATTAAGAGACAAAAAAATTGTCGTAACATAATTGGACGATTCTCCGAGTTCTATAAAAACGGCACATGTTTTGTATTTAAGCTACTGCGTAGTTTTATGAATTGATTTACTGAAACAATGAAGGACATTTTAATGTCATTTACCACAAGGACTAAACTCTCTGAAGTGATAAGCTATAAATTAGTTAACATGGCATGTGAACCTTAAATTCTGAAACTATAATTCACCAACAGATTTCCATTATTCGCAAAAAGGTCCTCGTATTTAATTGCGTGAGCGTGTTATAAAAACATTACGGATATTGTGAATGGGTGAAATGGACCACCATTGGAAACATCTGTGCAATGTTTCGGAAAAATAAAAACGTAAGTATGGCTAGCGTTAACGATTTTTATAGTGTTGCCATGTGATAAAATCGTAAATCGATTAAGCAAAACAATAAAATATGCTTTCGTTAATCAACTATGGTACATGTATTTCTGACTATTTTTGAAAATAAATAATAATTTTGTGAAATTAAAAAGAAACTAAGCTTGTTTGAAAACTATCTTCATTCATAAGAGTATGATAACCGCAATTTGCCGTAACAGCGTCGTGAAAGTTAATTAATTATGATTCTGATATACTGTGATTTGCAGCTTATCCCAGTTGGAGGAACTCGTGGTTTAAACCACTTTTTGACATACGAGTATTATTGTATATAAACAGGGCTAGAATAATAATAATTCGGCCATTTTGTAAGACTATTAGAATAATTTTGAATACATTCATTAATAAAATGAAATATTGTACCCAAATTAAATTGACCCCTTTATAAGTAACTGGTCTAACTAAAAGCTTTATATTTTTAAAACCTTTCCGTGAAAGATTATAGCGAAATAATGAATTCTGCAATTTGGGTAGTATTTTCTCAGATGATAGAACATTTACGAGAAACATTGAACATGTGAACGTTTGAACGAAACGTGAAAGAAGTGAGAAGAGAAGTTAATCCTGCAACTAGAAGAATACGCTGACCTATAATGTATGACAAAATTTTGAATGAAATTATTGAGAATGAATGTAATTTAAAGATTGACGTAATAAACAGAATGTAGAAGGGTACTTTGAGATGGTTTGGGCATGTTAAACAAATTAACGAGGAAAGACTGACAAAACGAATTATTGTACCAACAAGAGTGAAAGGTGTGATATGGGTAGACTCAGGAAAGTATGGTTAGACTAAAGTAATGAAATTTTGAAAAAAAAAAGAAATGATGAGTTGTGATCGATTCAACTCAGCACTGCCTGATTGTTTGTCTCTATTTTGTGCGGTGCTCGGCATCTCTGAAATATTCACACAGAGTGGTGTGTTACGGTTTTGACTAGATCTATCCAACATGTTGGAGACCGACCATGGCCCGTGTGCCATCTATTCTTCCGTGCACAACGTGTATTTATTCGTGGTGACGTGGTCGCATAATTCATAACTAAACAGTCGACGATAGTCGTTTTTAATATTCAATTCTGATAGTATTGAATCATTAGTTCGCTGTGCTAACCAAGGTACTCTGAACACTCATCTCCAGTACCACATATTAAGATATCAACCTTCTAGTGATCGCTTTATTTTAGGGTCCATGCCTCGGCAACGTACAAGAAAATTAGAAATGCCAGGGACTTCATAAATCGCAGTTTGTTCGTCGTCGTGACATTTCTGTCGCGCCATGTTATCCCGAGTTTATCCACGACAAATCTAGTTATTCCGCCCCTTCTCCGAATTTTGTTTACGCGATCACCCGTGTTTGAAATGGGAGATCTTAGGTAGATGTAATTTTTGACATTTATCAAACTAGATTACACTAACATTAAAACATTAAAAAAAACTTATCATAATCTTTTTCCAACTTGATCAAATTGATCATATACGTTGTGTTTTAGCAAATGCACCTTTATATTAGGTAGCAAAATTGTTTAAGTAAGTTTATTTATTATATAAATGATATTTGTTGACATTCAAATTTCATGAGAAAATATTTATTAACAAATTTTCTTTTCCGTTAGCCTTATTTGGTTTGGCACAGTTTAATAAATTTCAATCACAAAAAGAGTTTTCTGTTTCCTGTCTAAAGGCATATTCTTCTAAATGATACCAGATATTAGACATAAAACTTAAAACATTCGATTTTTGTAGGATTTCCTTCGGTGAATGGATACACATGGTTTATTGTTAATAGCTGTTTGGGACGTACTCATAGATATAACAATTATGGAATAAATGTTCAGATTTATCTTAAAAGTTTAAGGGAAACAAAATTAAGAATAATTGCCAATACGTAAAATGCTGGAAAGTAACATAAAATACTTTGTATTTTATAGAACAAAATATATGAATTAGTATTATTTTACTTTGACTATATTCATACGTAGTATTTAATAAATATTGTGTAGTGCCTTATATAAAAAAGGGGCAATCAAAGTTCATTTTATCATATCAAATTACGGACTTCTACAAAAGAATATACAATTTAACTTTTTCTCCCTGTAGAGCACATGTAATCATGTTTTTATTGAAACCAACAAAAAAGACAATAAGCTAAAATTTAACATTTGATTGTATCGAAAAGTGCCAATAATTATCTTAAGATTAGTAATTTGCTATATCTAAAATTTTGTTTTTGTTCGTATAAACGTTTCATTCAAAACATTTATAAATAATTGATTGATGAAAATG
This sequence comes from Odontocerum albicorne, assembly GCA_949825065.1. NCBI lineage: Eukaryota > Metazoa > Arthropoda > Insecta > Trichoptera > Odontoceridae > Odontocerum > Odontocerum albicorne. The sequence continues at coordinate 34,168,946 of OX463839.1, forward strand.
AAAATACGATAAGTTACTTTAAATATTTTTAAGATGATTACATATATAAATATAACGCCAATTTAAGAGCGCTCTTTGATCTATTTTATGCTACTGTATTTAAAAGATTTGAACAGTTTTATGATATCTTGCTATCTAAAATCAGAGGTTCAAAATATACTCGTATATTATAAACTTCGTGCTGTCCAAATCCCATCAGTATTAATAACATAAGTAATAAAATACACAGACAGGATAGACAAATATAATAATATCGATCGGACTCAAGGAAGTGTCGACAATGATCAAAATATAATGTAAAGAATATTTAGTAGGCGTAAATGATAATTTAATTATAATTAAAAATTTATTGTTATGAAATTTCTAAATTCAATTCTGATTTTTATATTAAATAAAAAAATATATATTTGTATACGAATATGACATATTATATTTTACAATAACTAGCGTGTTAGTGAATTCAAAGTGAATGTACTCGTATTTAAGCTTCTCTCAGCTGAAAGCATTCTTAAACCAATTACCATAACATTTTGATACCTGAAAACGACCGTTATGCAAATAACTATCTCAAAATAGTCCATCATTTAGGGGGAAAACGTCATAAACGACGAAATTAGCAATGAAATGGAGAATCGATAAGCTGCCTTTTTCATAAAATAGATTAAAATGACTTTAGGGAAGAGAAAGAAGGTAAAAATTTACGCCTCATTTGATAAAAAAATCCATTTATCTTGCAGAGTAATTGGAGCCCGGTCTCGTTCAATTATGGTTAATTAGGGTACAAAATGAGATGGAAAAAGTATTTTTTGTCAAATATTATCTAGTAATATGAAAGAATAGTCCGATATCTATAACGTCTAGGGTTACATCAAAGAAATGTATTTTCTCGGAAATCGATAAGTGAATCATATTAGGAGACCGTTGATTTACCCGATGTAAAGTAGTATTCAAAAACAAAAATTTGTCAATCAATTCTAGAATCCTAAACTATAACATATTTAGACTTGTAGAGAGGTATGCACATGGGACTTTGTTTTGTAATATTCTTATTATATACAGTATAATTAGGTGAGCTTATTGTCATTTGAAAATCTCTACCAATCAACCAGAAAGATGTAAAAGAGGCCTGAAGTGAAAACCAGACTAGAATCCTGTTAAAAAAATACATTTCAACGGGAATCGAATCCGTTATTCTCGGATCGTAAGACAGATACTCGTATCTTAGAAACTTTGTAAGATAATCAGATGAAAGGAAACGTATGGTTTTTCAAATAATTTCCCGAAATATCTATGGATTCAGTTTAAAACGTTTTTCGGCGTTGTTTCCGTGTTGGGATGCCTTAAATGATGGCTAGGCAATGTTTTTGACATTACCTTGAAGATAAAAGCTGTGACGCTTTTAAAACGTAGGCCATCATTTAAGCTAACTCAACATGGGAACACACCCGAAAAACATTTTAAACTAGTGAAAAACACTCGTGAAAATATATTTGTTAACAACGCAGACATCCAAAAAATTTAAGGATACGGAATCACGGAGTACAGAATAGACCAATCTTAACAGTAATTCGGATTTGATACAACTGATAAATTTAACTCAGCAGTGGCTTCAGTTTTGCTCAGTTCGATCACACCACTACCCACACTATAGTGGGGGACAAAATAAGTTCCCATCAAGCGCGATCTACACTTGAAGATCAAAATCTTCTTTATTATAAGTACAACGAATCGAAATATTCTTTATTATGAGGAAGAAAGAACTACCCAAAGGGAGTCCACCTCCGGCAGAAACACATCTGAGTTAAAAAAAATAGCAGCTACGACGAACTTAAAATTCGACTTCACAGGAGAAGGAAAATGACTTGCAGTTTGTGGTGGCTGGAACACTTGGATCAAATGAGCGAGAAACCAACGATGATATTGTAAAATCAAACATCAGATCAATTGGATGGACAAGGGTTGGATAACGAGTTAGCGTGATTAGAGATTTTGGAAGGCTTGGGTATCACCCAGTGAAACAATGTTATAAGGGATATATAGAGAAGAGTGGGTTATCAATTCCTTACAGGGCCTACATTCTTGGGGTGATGAATCTTTTGTCAAAAATGAACGAAAGGTGTCGAAAATTAAGATAAGTCAATGAGGTGTTTTTTATGCGACGTTTGGTAATTGATAAGTTTGCAAAATTGATTTGGATTTCTTTTCTTTTAATTCGTCATGTTCTTTACATAGCAGTCTTAATCTTTAGATAGCAGTCTTAATCTTGCGAATAAATTGAACGCACTGTAGATAGAATGACAAGTCTACATTTTTTACGGTTAGTAGCATTTCTAGTATATTCTTGTAGTAAGCTGTTGTTGCATTCCTTACTAGGTACGAGTATGGTGATCTGCCACGTGACTGAGACCCTTCTACTTTCACTAAGATCACCAGTCTCTCCATGGTATCTTCCTATCCGATAACATGGCCGAAGTATTTGAGCATTCGCTATTGTCAAAAGCGTATATCTTCTTGCTTTCATTTTATCTCGATGTTCATGCTTTGGTACCACGCCGAAAGATTGGGAAAATCAATTATCTGAAAAGGTTTACTTTCGTAAGCCCAGTAATATTCCTGTCTCTTCATATGGTCTTCAATTTATCCAGATCCCGTGATGGCGCTTCTCCTTTTTACTTCCGTTTAATGTCCGTCATTAGTTGATATCAAAGAGCTAAGGTACTGGTATATATACCGATCCACGACCTCACAATTACCGATGTATATTATTTCCGCTCTATTCATGTTATGGCAATTTCGATTTGAATAACCTTTTTAAGGATTAATGGTTTGACTTATCTTCTATACACATGATATTACAAGGTATCCATACGTCTTTATTTATTACCTACCATCATTCCCTATGAATATTTAAAAATGAAAAAATAATAATTTGCTTTTACATTATTTTGGTGTAAATAAGTTTTGTCAAGTTGGCTAAAAATAAATAAAATATCCAGAGAATTCACATCGTAAAACGTGTGTTAGTAAAATTGTAAAAGATTTGTTTGCAGTTTATCGAAAAAAACTATTTGCTAAGTCCTCGAAAACTGTTAGGCCAAATCCCAAACTTACGGACTTTCAAAAAGCGTTATACTCGTATAACATTCAAGGAAACAAGACGTACTTTGGGATCAATATTTTTATTAACAATATAATCAAGTCAAAAGGAGCTGGAATTTGGTACATCTTGAGTTTTAGTTGTCTACAGGGAAGCCATATTATAATTATGTAAAGTATTTTTAATTTTAAATAACTATTGTTAAATTTTATTATTTTGATTTATATGAATCAGATAAATAAATATTTGTAGTTCATCAACAGTAATTTTACGAATGAAATGTTTGCGTAACTTGGAGGTGAAACTGGATTAACATTAAAAATCCATTTGCGGTTACTAATTTTTTTCACTCATTCAACCAACTTATGGGAAACATTTACATATCCTAGTTACTGGTTCAGACATGTTGAAGAGCGTGGCCGAGAGACAATATTATCTTCGGACCGATTAATCGGGACATCAATAACAACCTTGGTGTATGGAAGCGAAGACTTCGCTTCGGCGAAGAGTGATAAGAGCGGAATAAATGCTAATATTTCCTACTCTATCAAGCATTGTAATACCAGTTATTCTAGCCATAACTCGTATAAAAGATATACGTGATATAAGTAGAATAACTAGTGTTACAATATTTAATAGAGTAAGAAATAATCGAATATAGGATAATTGTTTGTTAAAAATGGGTGTTATTAAGAACATAATCTTGAGATAAATTGGTCATATTAAGATAATGAGCCGAAAAAGATTGACAAAACAAATACTCGTAGATGTGTCGGAATACATGGTGAGGCAGAAAAGAGAGAGAGGATGAAGGTAAAGAAATTTTAACTGAGGAAAGGTAAGAAATAAGATAAACATAAGAGCGTGTATGACGAGATATATAGATGTGAACAAGGCGATGCTGTTTGTAGGGATAGAAAGGCGTGGCAATCTGTCCTACCTGTCTACTCCAAAATGAACATATCGTTATGGTATATATGTTAACTGTTAAACCCATTAATCGATAATGGACTGGGTATTCCTTTTTCTATATCTATTTTTATAATTACGTGTCGCCGAAGAAAAATAGATGTCATTTTCTTTGTTCAATTAAGCCAGCACTGATGAGATATATCGATTATGAAGGGAGTACCGACCTCGAATTCGTTTTTGTGTGTTTATTTATTCACTTCTTTTGACGCTATAATTTTTTTAAACGGTTGACACATTATTGAAGGCTAAGTTTTTATGCCTGATCGACATTTAATCGAGTGTTTATTCCGCATTTTGTGACTAATCCCCAACTTGACAGCCTTGTCTATTGATTTGGTTTCCAATAATTTGAAAAAGTATGAAGATTGGTTATAACTTTTCAAATGATTGGAAATTATAAATTATTCAAATTATTTTCAAATTATTCAAATTATTGGAAATTAATATTTTCAAACTATTATACAAGTACAATGTTTAAAAATTAACAAGTACTTGAAACACCATCAAAATTTCAAGATGTCATTTAAAATAATTTGTTACTTTTTGAATTACCGATTTATTAATAGTAATATGACTTAAATCAATTTTTTTTTATTTTCTTGTCTTTTTTGTTCTAATTTTGCTGATGCGCAAAGTTGAAATATTTTCTTTGAATGCTTATTTTGAGTTTGATTGTATTGCATTACACGTTGTGTTCAGTACAACAAACTAATTCAACTAAGTAGGCGCTGCAGCAAGCGAAATTCTAGCCACCTAACTCGAAAATGTGAAAACTCATCAGGCGTGGAGTTTGTTGACAATTAAACCAGATAAACGTCAATAGGCTTACGAATCCATTTATCGATAGACCACCGATAGTGACAATCTTCAGATTTCCGTTTGCAATCTAAGGATCAGCATTTTGATGGGTAAACTTGAATGATTATCTTGCACAAGATGTGTACATACGAGTATACGTCAAATTAAAACAAGTACTTTAGAGATGGGTATTTTTCATTAAGTTTTGTTATTATCTATTAGCTTTTTGCCAACTAAACCGCAGAGGTGGTCTATGGATATTAGAGCGTCACTTGATCGTACTAATAATCTTAATATCAGTAATATCAAAATCTCAGAAACAATATTGCCATTGCTAATGGTCTGGTGAAAAGATAACTTGTTATTCATTATTGACGTCTTGGTTTACAAATCAAACTTTTAAATTTTATTCCACTTGAATACATTTAGCGGTACTTACAATATGTTTTAAATAAAGTTAAAAATATAGCATTTAAAATGATTTTTATCTTACGGTTTCAAAAATTTGACTGTTCACAGATTTTTAGTATGATAAGGATTGATAAAAATAACTTTAAATATAATTCACGAAAGCTGTAAGATAAATCTTAGATAAGCTTTGTGTTAGTAAAAATCGATTGAACAAATTCAATTTACAACACAAGATACGACGCTACCCGAGATGAACGAATTTAGAGAAAGATATTTAAAGAAAATAAACTGTGAATTCAATTTGTTAGAGCGTGGCTCAAACTATTATCCGAAAGTGAAATTTAGCTGGCAAAACGTGCGCTCTGCTTTTATAATGTGAATCGACTTGGAAAACTTAGATTACAGTTTAAAAACATTATTATCCAACTTAAAAGTTGACAAGGGGAAAAAAACGTGCCAATAAAACAACTTTAACGATATATCTTTCATTTTCCCATTATTTAAATAATTTATTCATAGTAAAAAAATACTGTTTTTTAAACTTCATTATGTTTCACAATAGAACATCAACATACTCTATTGATAGAACGGTTGGTTGTTTTATAACGGGAGTTTTAGTTTGATTTAAGTTGGTAGCGATTTTTTTTGTTTTGCGTTAAATTCTGCTCTTAAAGCATATCTAGAGTTGGCTTAGAGCGATTTCCAATATTGCAATAAATACGCCAGATTGTATTATATTAAACTTTTGTTGAATAGAGTAAAATCTGGTGGGTTTACATGACAATCTCTTAACTAACTAGAAAGGTGTTAAACAAGCCTTAACGGTAAACCAGGCGAACCCTTTGATTAAAAAATTGAAGATTTATGTTTTTTTTAAAGATTGTATTGTATAAAATGTGTATTTAGCGTAAATTTATAAAACGACAGGTATATTAAAAACAATGAGATTTGTCACTGGAAGGTAATTTCGAGTGATCAGGGAATGCAACGAAACATCAAAATTATATTGTTTTAAATTCTCGTTTCTTCTATTTTCTTTATAGAATATTTAAGAGACTCGGTCACTTAAGGCGTACAACACTAAAAGAACTATCCAATGAAACTAACCAAACGCGTTTTTATGTGCTAGGTTGAAAAAAGGTTATTAAAATAATTTCTTTGGTCACATAACGAGGGAGCAGTACGACATATTTGAGAGATCGGTTCTGATTGAAAGCGTGAGAGGCAGAAGAAGCAAAAGCCGGGTGCCCATCAGATGGAGTGATCGAGTGAAGGAAACAATGAGGGGAAATATTACTTATACATCTTTCTTCAATGACGAAATATGTTTCTCCATAACTCCTTTTAACTTGCCTTTTCCCATCTTCTTTCTCCTTTCTCAGTCTTTGGTGACAGTTGCAAATATTTAGTTAAATGTTTTTTTCCCTTTTGTTTCTTAATGGTTTAAGTAAAAGTCTTTTTGAACACAATGTTGTAACCTTTCACCTGGCAATTGATTTAAATCTGAGTAATTCTTGTCTGATCGGTTGGATGAGATTGCCACATGGTAATAAACTAGGATATGCATATTGTACAAAAAGGTTTCGAAATAAATAAGTTGCGGTTTTTATTACAACAATCATACTAGTCATGAAACTCAACATTGAGGGAACTACAAATAAATACTCGCATATTAATTTAAATAGCAAGTAAAGAATATTTTTTGAAATCCCTACTATGTTGATGTAGTTAGATATGACTGATGGCTGTCGTTTCGAAAACACTGCAGTCTTTATCTTCAGAGTGATGTCAAAAAAATATAAATTGATTTATTTAGTATAATGCACGGTTTTGAGTTTGGTGAAAACAACACTGAGATGGTTTGAGCACATAGAACATTCTATGCAAATGAGAGGGGAAAGCGTGGTAAAGGAAGATCAAGGAAAGTATGTTCGGATCAAGTGAATATATAATTTGAAAGAAGGAAACGTAAAAAGTCGGAGAAATTGTGGAAGTTATATGCGAAGGTATATGAATTGTTAGGAGTATATTTATTTTTTTTATAAAAGACGGGTGAGAAGTTTGGGATTTATCCAAAAGGAAAATAACGCGCGAAATTGATTGTTACGAGCGGAATTAAAACGTACTTTCCCTTTGTTCTGATTTTGACGGGTAAATAATGACGCATAAAATCGAGTCCGAGCGTGACGCAGTTGTAATTAGGACAAGGAATGATGCAATCATCCTTTGTTTCTGGAAGATTCTATTCCAAAACGCGCGGTATAAAGAATTTCATCTATCACCGAGCAATTGCGTCACTTATAATAAATAATCGGATGCAAGGGCTTGATTGGTCGAATTACGGCCCGACCAAAGATTTGACGAATCAAGAGATCGCTTACAAACGTTATGGACGGGTGAAATGGCATCACGTGCGCCATGGACAGGTGAGGCGGGAAAAAGGTCGGTTCATCATTACGAGCGGTACCGTGAGGACGACTGGTTCTGTTATTGAGACAGATCCCGGTCGGGGGAATACGAATTAATAATTAATTAATTCATTCAAGTTATCGGTCAGTTACCTTGTGTTCCGAGTTATAATCTCCTGTTGGGAGCGTACGAATTAATAATTAGTTATTTTTGTGAAAGTTCTTCCCGCACGTCAGACTAGACTTGACGCGGGGATTTATCTACGGAATAGTATTTCCAAAGAAATAATCTTGGATTATTATTGGCTCCATCGGGCGTGAAGCAAGTAAAGTTTCGAGAAACTAAGAAAAGCGGTTCTTTAAATAACTGCGGGTCTGAAATCGTTCTCCCAGGCCGAAGGGCCAGGGAAGAGTTTTGTATCGGCGCAGCGCGAAGCTTCAAAGGGACGCTTGCGGTATCATCATCATCAGAGTCATCGTTCCGGTTTCGTTTTCGGGGAGAATCTTCTGGTTCCTCCGCAGTTCCGAGAGTATAGACATTACGCGTATTGTTCCTTATCGATATTCATGGTATTGTGGGGTGAGTGATCTCTTTTTATTGTAACCTATCATTGTTGATTTCTCCTTACCTCATAACCTTTATGTTTGTGATGAATATTGAGCGGGAATCGGTCTTTAATGCAAGCCCAAATTATTAGTCTGCCTACTCTGGTATTTTTGTAATATATATAATTTTTTCTCGGCATTATTGCGGAGTTTTTTTTATTAAAATCTCATTGGATTAAACTAAGTATTATCACAATTTTATGTCTTTCCTTTGTTGTTCCCCTTGTCCCGGAGATAATATCTTGGAGGCCTAGTACAAATTATTATTGAGCCCATCGCGATCTGAGACGAAAGAGTACTTGTTCTGTAATTTCTTCATATGCCGCTGAGACCCGGGTAAGTTTTATTGAGAGAGAAATAGTGTCAGAAGTGTTTAAACTATTGCTTTATTGTTGCATGGAGGCAACGCTTTCTCTCTTAATTTAGTAAAAATAGGTATAAGTCTAACAATGTCGCCCGTACGTGGGGCCATTTTAGAAAAATGCTGGCTTCCAGGGTATTTGACTAAGTGGACGGGGTGATAAAGTGTATAAAAATATAATTTGTTCTTTTTTCAGAAAATTTAGCGCGAAATTCGTAAGATAAAAGCGTGGGTCGCCATTTCGGGACAGGTTCGAGAAGCGTCTGTGGTGGTGGGTTGCGAATAATCAGGAGTATAGTTTGCCGCGTAAAGTGATTAGATACGCATTGAGCGATAGTTTAGTTCAAACAAAATAAGTGACTGAATAAATAAAAGAGTGCCTAGTTAATTGCGGATAGAGAAGTGATTAGTGGTTACGTTCGTGAAGTATTCCAGTGTTTTTGGAATTTCAAGACCATTTGTTTGAAACCAATCTCGCCTTATAGCTTGCGCGGGGATAGGCAAGAGGAGAGTGCGTATAACTTACAGTAGTTCGGTTTGCGTCGCTGTTGATGCGGTAAAGGGGAATAGTGTTACTACATTTAGATAAAATCACTTGGTGCTTATACTCAATTGTTTTCGGAACAAATCTTTGTAATATAAGAGAGTGAATAATATTGAATTGAATTACTTTGATATTTAAGTTGTAGATTCGTAGCAAGCGGTGTGGTGGAAGCGTGTTTTAGGAAATTTGATAATAATACATATTGGTTATAATTGCTAGTTCTTAATTTCGGAACATTTCAACTAAGGGGGGGTTTGTGTTAAATTAAAGTTACGTTTTAGTTAAATTCTTGTTCCTGTTGAACGGTGTAGGTAAAGCATTGTTTAACAAGGTGAAGTAAGATTTCGTTGGGTATAGATTTTGATACCTACTGTTACGAATAGGATTGAGGATGGATATCGCAATGGATCCAATAGTTAATATAATGAAGGCCTCGAAGGAAAGGCTAATCGGGGAATTAATTGAAAGGGGATTAGTTCCTGGTAATAATTTTTATGAGTTGCGGCGTCAGGCCTCTTTGTATAACAAGAGTCTCGTATCATCGTCATCAGAGGCGGTGGCCTTACCGGTTAGGTGCGGACCTTACCGGAATCTTATGAGAGCTCCGCAGTTTTTGGAGGGAACGGACCCGGGTGTGACAGTTTCGGGAACCCTGGCACCTTCGCCTGTAGCAAGTTCATCTCCGTATAGTGGGCAGGGGGCGGCGCGTGTAGGTATTCCACGTTCGTCCCCTCAGTGGAATTTAGATTTTTCGGTGTGGCCAGTGGAGCCTTTTTCTGGAGGAGGTTGCGTGAGGGAATTTTTGTCGCGTCTAGAGGAATTGGGTTGTGCGCGAGGGGTCGAGGAGAATGCACTCTCGGCTGTCTTACCGGAGTTTTTGAGAGGCGGAGCCTTAACGTTCTTTAGGAGTAAGAAGAGGGAAATGGTGGATTGGAACACGGTTAGGAGACTCTTCCTAGAGAAATACGAGTCTGAAGATTTTATGACGGAGCGGAGAATGGATATCTGGTCTTCTATACAAAAACCAGACGAGTCCTCTACGGACTATGTTTCTAGGGTACAAAATATGAATCAGTCTTTAGATTCGCCCTTGACTGATATGGAATTGGTGAACGTATTTAGGCGCGGGTTACATCACCGATATAGTTCAGTTCTTGTCAGCTCTCAACCGGCATCAGTCAGTGTGTTGGAAAAGCTGTGTTTGTCCTTTGAGCTGATGAATAGAGATGAGGGAAGGTTGCCTCGTCCTGCTCCTTTCGTTTCGAGAACAGGTGCCTACCTGTCTCCAGTCTCTCGTACCCCGTATACTCGGGATTCGTTTCCCCGCAGGTGTTGGCGGTGCAATCTTCCTAATCATCAGGCGCGTAATTGCCCCGGGCAGCCGCGTGGCCGAAGGAAACCCGTACGGACGGCTGACAATCTTTGGAGGGCTAGAGCCGTCCCAGCGCGTCCGTTGGCTATATTACCCGATATGTCTGGACCGCCTCCAGATGTTCAGTTTCCAAAGAACCGGTGGGGCACTAACCCGTATTAAGTACGTCATAGTTACCGGATTTGTCGCATTACTCAGCGACCGGGAGAGTTTTCCTTTTTTTATAAAAGGCTTGATTGAGATTACGAGTTCAGGGGAAGAGCGGCCCTACCTACGTTTTAGTATTCAAGATTTGCCGTTTTCGGCTTGGCTCGATTTGAGTGCGTCAGTGGACGCAGTAGCTGATGAGCATTTCGTCGTCTCGCGTTGTATTAACAAGTTGATACCGTTAGCCCGCGAGGTGCGGAATACTTTTTCAATTCCGTTGCAGTTGCGATTCAATCCTCTTTAACATTGTATACCTTATATACTATTATCAATTCTGTTTCCGTCATAATAGAATCTCCTTTACCACAGAATAATCTGTTTAACGTCCGTCGTCTCGCGTTGTATTAACAAATTGATACCGTTAGCCTGTGAGACGCGGAATAGATATTCGTTTCCGTTGCATTTGCGGTTGGATTTCCTTTACCATTGAGAGTAGTAGCAATCGAGAATCAATTCCGTTTCGTTTACGGTTATAAATCGTTTGGCATGGTGTAGGTAGTTGAATCACGTTGTCTCACGTTGTCTTGACCCATCGTTGCAAATGATATACCAAGCATCCGTGGTCTCGATCCGCCGTCGCATGCCGTAGGCAGTAAGCCGTCGTCGCACGAGAAGGGATGCGCACGCATAGGTTAGATCCAGTCCGGTGTCCACTATTTAGTGACCCGGTGGAGTATAAGAAGGTTAATAGCATATGGAGTAGTGATAGGCTCATCGGTGCCTAATTGGGAGTCATTCATGGTCGGGAAAGTACAGGTTCTTAAATTAAATTTTCGTTATATTCTTGTTAATGTTTAAATCATACCTTGAAAGTATGCACTGTCGGATTCTTTGATGAATGGCAGTAGAGTTTTTTTTTATAAATAACATCACCAGTGAGAGTTCATAATTCCGCTAGGGTGATTAAACAGTGAGCTAGTCGTGAGGCAATCTCGTATGGAGTCATGTCCATATGTTCTATGTACGGGTTTGGTACTCTTCCCCGTGATTAGTGTGGTAATTATTTTTAAAGAGTATCTGGCGCTCAGAGCCTGGGCCTGGACCATGAGTGACGGAATGCTGAGAGCCTCGAGTAGAGTGTACTAAATTTCTTGTGTACTGAGGGGTAGGCTTCCTTCAGTATCGGGTGTTCATAAGGTTGAACATTGCTTTAGTGCAAGACCCGTGGAGGATGGGTGCTGTTTATAAACTACCTTCGGATGATAATCCGTAGGGTAACGAATCTGTATAGTATACAGAATTTCTTATGTACTGAGGGGTAGGCTTCCTTCAGTATCGGGTGTTCATAAGGTTGAACATTGCTTTAGTGCAAGACCCATTGAGGATGGTTGATGTTTGAAAATTACCTTCGGATAATAGTCCGTATGGTAAAGAATCTGTAGAATCTACAGGAATACAATTGAAGGGAGGGGTTGGCTTCCTTCCGTGTTGGATGTTCTTAAGGTTGAACCTTAATCTAGTCAAACATCCATTGAAAATAATTGCTTGAAACGTTGGAAAGTATTGTTAGGCTAGTTGCTCGTTATAATGGAAATGGAGATGGAGTCACCTCGCTACAAGGATTCTCAAGGAGTTAGAAAATTGTTATTAGTTCGGTGATTGCATATCTGAGTTATTGGCTTGGGCTGTTGGACCCGAGGATTTAAGGAAATTGGAGCTGCTCCTAGTAATTTTTTTTTTGGAGAATAGTAGTATCCTGCATCGGTGGTACGGATGGTTAATACTGGTGTAACCAGTTCATGGGATTATTGCCTTATAGAGAGGAATGGCATCGCTGGATGAGAACCTGGGATTTACTGTTCTGTTTTGTTATAGCACTATATTGACAAGTTCAGAGATGTTGTCTTGTAGGCTGGCTCACCTTCTCTGTTGAAAGTAGTCTTTGTTCCTTTCTGTAATTCGTTACATACTGTGAGTTTTCTTTTCGGGTGGTTAACTATGAACCACCCCCTCATCGAAGAGTTGTTGTCCCGCACACGGGAATAAATTTGTTTAGGTAGGGCTTCTTGTTATTCCTGTTTACTGCATGGCGTATTAATATCATTTGTTTTTTTGTTTTTGTGTTGATTTTCCTTTTGTTTCCTTTTATTTTTTCTCCCTCCCTAACAATTGTGATTAAAATTATTTTCTTTAAAAGGCTTACGGACGGCCGTTATACATCCAGCAAAAGGCTTACGGATGGCCTAATACATCCAGCAAAAGGCTTACGGACGGCCTACATTCATCCAGCATTTTGTTTTATATTAATTTGTGTATGTAATATTATTCTTTAAAAGGCTTACGGACGGCCGTTATACATCCAGCAAAAGGCTTACGGATGGCCTAATACATCCAGCAAAAGGCTTACGGACGGCCTACATTCATCCAGCATTTTGTTTTATATTAATTTGTGTATGTAATATTATTCTTCAAAAGGCTTACGGATGGCCGGTACTCATCCAGTATTTTGTGTGTATTACTAATTTTTTTTTGTAATCATCGTCCTTCTCGTGCTCAAGGTAGCATGAAGAAGCCCTGAACTGCCTCTAGGAGTTCGGGTTGAGAGAGGCTGGCCTCTCGACCGGTTAATATTTTGGGGAAGGCCGTTCGGTGCATCAGCGATGTATTGAATTGTCTCCACCACGGGCGTCATGAACCCGCATTAGCAGAGTTGCCGCTCCAGCATGTTCTGGTGGGCACGCGCTTCTGGCTTGGAAGGGTTCGATTGGTGCAACCGCGTGTTCTGACCCTCAGATCTTGGTTATCCTCAGGCGTCATATGCGGATTCGCGTGATTCTTGGTTCTGGTCTGGGGGCCGGGGGACGTGTCTTGCTGAAGATCGGGCCTAACCGCGAGTGTTTCAATAACATTGTTTATTCTTTTCAGAGAGAGAATAGGAATGGATTAGAATTTCAGGGAGAGGGTTAGGTGTGAGCCTTGTGGTAGGACAGTCGTTGAACAGCCGGTTCTGCTTCGTTCTAGCTATGTTAGATTTCCTAATAGTTTAGAAGGGCTCTTTTAAAATTCCGTCTCGAAAGAGTTCTCGGTCCTTGTCTGATTACATTGGCTTGCGTAATAATTACCACTTATTATACCAAGTAGGTGGACTGTAGGGATTGTGGAAATGTGTAATGCAGTCCTTAGCGTGAGGGCTGGATTTGGGCTTGTAATGATTGATCTCTGTTCACAGTGAGGGGGAGAGGTTGACAATGGAGGAGTAGAGTCACCCGTATAAAACCTGTAAGTGTATAATTAAGTAAGTGTCCAGTGTTATCTTTAAGGGCAGCCGCGAAACAGGCTGCAGTGTTTAGTGAGAGGACGAATGGTGATTAACTAATTTGGTTGTAAACCTTTTCTCAGCATGATGTCCTGAGAGGAGGGGTGGGTTAATTATCTATTAACGATCTACCTTTTGTGATATAGGGTGACCATGTATAATATAATTTTGTCTTTTTTAATTAATGTGGATTCCTTTTTGTTGTTTCTGCTCTGTACTTTGATGTATCACCAGCCGGGCTTTATGTAAAAATCATTATCTCCTTGTTATTATTGACGGCTTACCTTTTTGTGATATAGGGTGACCATGTATAATATAATTTTGTTTTTTTTAATTTTTTTAATGTGGATTCCTTTTTGTTTTGTTTCTGACCTACCCTTTGATGTATCACAAGCCGTGCTTATGTAAAATCATTATCTATTTGTTCTTAGGGACGGCCTACCTTTAGTGATATAGGGTGACCATCCATAATACTTTGTGTTATTTTAATTTTATTTGAAATTCTTTTGTTTATATCTGATCACCTTTGAAGTATACGGTGACCATGCCCTAGGTGAATTTGTCTATAATCTATTGTCTTTGTTTTTTTTTTGTTTTATTTGTTTTGTTTATTAAAATTATTTTAGGAATTGTACTCCCTGTATTATGCAATTGTTTCAGTGCTGGTTGCCCTGTGGTTAAACCAGTATTGGAAAGATAATCTTCTGTACTATTGTAAGGAGTTACCGGAGGATTGTTCCGTGCTCCTTAGTATAAGGTTATGGGCTATAGTAGATTCAGTAGTGTGTTGTCATCGTAAGGTTTCCGTGGTTTCCTTGCGGCTAGGTTCCCTTACACCAATTAGGGGTGTCCTGCAGGCAAATGCTGACAACCGGTAAATCGGCCACGAGACCGTATCCAGTAAGGGGGACATACACCCCTTGCTCCTTATAATTGCCTACAGCTGATGTGTCTATACTCTGGGAATGATAATTTTTTTTTTTTTTTGTTGTTTTTTTTTGTTTTCTTTTATAACATAAGATGGAGTGTTAGGAGTATATTTATTTTTTTTATAAAAGACGGGTGAGAAGTTTGGGATTTATCCAAAAGGAAAATAACGCGCGAAATTGATTGTTACGAGCGGAATTAAAACGTACTTTCCCTTTGTTCTGATTTTGACGGGTAAATAATGACGCATAAAATCGAGTCCGAGCGTGACGCAGTTGTAATTAGGACAAGGAATGATGCAATCATCCTTTGTTTCTGGAAGATTCTATTCCAAAACGCGCGGTATAAAGAATTTCATCTATCACCGAGCAATTGCGTCACTTATAATAAATAATCGGATGCAAGGGCTTGATTGGTCGAATTACGGCCCGACCAAAGATTTGACGAATCAAGAGATCGCTTACAAACGTTATGGACGGGTGAAATGGCATCACGTGCGCCATGGACAGGTGAGGCGGGAAAAAGGTCGGTTCATCATTACGAGCGGTACCGTGAGGACGACTGGTTCTGTTATTGAGACAGATCCCGGTCGGGGGAATACGAATTAATAATTAATTAATTCATTCAAGTTATCGGTCAGTTACCTTGTGTTCCGAGTTATAATCTCCTGTTGGGAGCGTACGAATTAATAATTAGTTATTTTTGTGAAAGTTCTTCCCGCACGTCAGACTAGACTTGACGCGGGGATTTATCTACGGAATAGTATTTCCAAAGAAATAATCTTGGATTATTATTGGCTCCATCGGGCGTGAAGCAAGTAAAGTTTCGAGAAACTAAGAAAAGCGGTTCTTTAAATAACTGCGGGTCTGAAATCGTTCTCCCAGGCCGAAGGGCCAGGGAAGAGTTTTGTATCGGCGCAGCGCGAAGCTTCAAAGGGACGCTTGCGGTATCATCATCATCAGAGTCATCGTTCCGGTTTCGTTTTCGGGGAGAATCTTCTGGTTCCTCCGCAGTTCCGAGAGTATAGACATTACGCGTATTGTTCCTTATCGATATTCATGGTATTGTGGGGTGAGTGATCTCTTTTTATTGTAACCTATCATTGTTGATTTCTCCTTACCTCATAACCTTTATGTTTGTGATGAATATTGAGCGGGAATCGGTCTTTAATGCAAGCCCAAATTATTAGTCTGCCTACTCTGGTATTTTTGTAATATATATAATTTTTTCTCGGCATTATTGCGGAGTTTTTTTTATTAAAATCTCATTGGATTAAACTAAGTATTATCACAATTTTATGTCTTTCCTTTGTTGTTCCCCTTGTCCCGGAGATAATATCTTGGAGGCCTAGTACAAATTATTATTGAGCCCATCGCGATCTGAGACGAAAGAGTACTTGTTCTGTAATTTCTTCATATGCCGCTGAGACCCGGGTAAGTTTTATTGAGAGAGAAATAGTGTCAGAAGTGTTTAAACTATTGCTTTATTGTTGCATGGAGGCAACGCTTTCTCTCTTAATTTAGTAAAAATAGGTATAAGTCTAACAGAATGTAGAAGAGACGAAGGATGTGTATCGAGATAGGAAAGTCTAGCCTCTGTCCTCTCTATCTACTCCGACAGAGAAATGGTGTGATGGTATATATGTACGAGTATGTTCAGTCTTTTATCAACCATTAAAAATATTTACTATATTAAAATTAAAATAACAATTTAGAGAAGCGCATGAATACAATATGAAAGTGTTACAAAAGTATATACATTAACGTGACTTGAACGCTAAAATATCAGAAAGGAATACGTACATGCTTAGTGCTTACTACAGAGGTTACCTCAGTGTGCGCCCCTGGTTTACGGGGGCGCTAAGGAATATTCCAATACTTTCACTGAAATGAGACTTGCGCGGTAAACAACGACTCACTTAACCCACTAATTAAGGTTATCTATTTAATGACACAATTGTTTAAAATATGTACTTACGAAACTAGGATTTTTAAATACGTGTTTCATTAATTTTTAACCTACCCGCACCAGCATAAGTGAAACTGTTACATAAAATAATGTTCTGACTTTGGGTGCTGTGGAAAAATCTTGATACACTAAGGGCACAGCGAACTGAAAAAAAGCTTGGGTCTAAAAAAGTCTACCATACATATAATACAAGTATAGGACATGCTACTACGATAAAGCTTTATATATAGATGCATCAACAAATAAGCGATTCCAAACAATTCTTTTTACTTATTAATAACAAACGGGAAATATTAAATGAATTGTTTTGTAAATTGATTTGATATTATTTTAGATAACTGCGGGATAAATATGTTCGGGAGACTAGAGCGTAAGGTTTTTATATCACGAGACAGTTTTCACTTCTTTAACATATATACATCTTCCTATCGAAATCCTTCAGTTTGTCAGAATTGTAAACTTACTTCTTTCCTTTCATTCACTCGATTCAACCATAGTTTCCTCAGAATTTTTCTTTTTACTTTTGTCCCTTTAGTCAAAATTTAATTAAGATCTACATAAGTCATGTTATGCCAGCAAAAAAAATTGCGCTTATTGATAGCAAAATCAATAAGAAAAAATATATATATTAATAAAGGTTTCTCATTATTCACAAGAAAAAAAATCAGATACTATCAAAAAGTTTGGGTCAATCTTGAATGCCCACTCTCGCCTCCCCAACAAGGCATCACCCCAGCATTAAGAGAAGAAATCATTGTGTTCCATTTAAGCATAAATTATGTATGCATCAACTCATGTAAAACAATATGTCGATATGTATACATACTCAATTTAACTTAATTTAACGCACAATAAATAGTAATAGTCCGCCATTAGTCTAATAGTAAATCCTCCCAGAGGTTTGAGATGTCAACAAGCTCTACATAGTCGAGGGCCATTACACGGGGAAATCGTTTAACTTGCTACTTAAATTAAACACGCTAAATCGAGTTGTTGGAGAACATCGCTAGCGAAAGTTACGGGTATATGTACGAGTGTATAAATGCTTGTTATATTGACTCAAACAGAACTTTGGTAACAGGATCGGCCTTAAACTGTATAAACTTAGTATTTATGAAAAACAAAAGATATATTAGGTAGACCGAAAATAAATAAAAAAATTCAATCAATTACAAATAAAAAATTTATTTAAAAAATAATGACTAATTGTTGACAGTATATGTCGGCAGTAATTGTTTCGCCTGGTTTCAGTAGTGCAAAGTAAATAACTCCGACGCTATCCCACCACACACAAAGAAGTACATTTTTTTACCGTTAGCGACGGTTTTGGAGTAGGAATAGCTACCTGACCTGGTGAAAGCCATTGTTTTTTCGTGTATAATTATTGTATAGAACCCATTTTTCGTCACAGGTAACAATTTGCCGCAAAAATGGTTCAGATTCATGCCTGGATAAGAAAGACGCACGGATAGTACGTCGCTGTTCTAGTGCATTTAATGATAATTCATGAGGAATCCCAATTCCTTGTTTGTAACTTTTTCCTACGCGATGAATGTGATCCTGTATAGTTGACTATGGGCAGCTAAGCTTGCTTAATAAGAGATGGATTGTCGAGGATCAGACTCAACTAACGACGTCAGATCATCATCATCTTTTTATAAAGGTCTTCCCGTTTTAGGAGCATCTTTGAGGTTCCTGTAACCATTTTAAATTTTTTTATCCATCTATGACACTTATCAAGTGTCAATACATCTCCACACGTTTTGTTAATTTTCTGCGTCGCTTCTTTCGCTTTCATTTTTTGATCAAACAAAAATATCATACAATGACGGAAATGTTCTTCATCAATTGTTGGTCTCGACATTGTTTATTTATGGTAAATAACGGAAAAAAATAACACGAAAACAACGAATTTATAGCAGTTTTAATTCATTAGCAACAAAAAATACGTGTTCACTGCACTGTGTCTCAACATCAACTGACTGTAAAATAGGGTGTTAAAATATTTTCATTTATTCTCGGTACCCCTAATAAAAACAATGAAAACCTTACTGACAAAACATATAGGTGTCAATTTATAAAGTAATAATTTATGTTCGTAAAAAAGGTAAGATTATTCTATAATATAAAAAATAAATTATTTTCGAAAAAAGTTCACTTTGACGATGCTCGTTGAGCGAAATAAGTTAAAGGGCCAAAAGTTAGTGGAATAATATTAATTAAGCTTCATATTTTTGTTTATTATCTATGGATTAGCATAGAAAAATTCAGTCAAGAAACTTTACTATTGCACTTTTAGTTGTTTAATTTTCAACGTTTAATATTGAGTTGTAAAGAAATAATTTATAAGTTATGTGTTCGTGGTTTGGAAAAAGGTTTTTTTTGAAAAACATAATTTGTTGAAAATCAGAGAATACGACTTTTTTACTATCAAACCTTTGTAAAAAGTAAACACATTCGTTTATAATATATTTTTTAATATTTACCCTGTTCGACATATTTTCACATTTTTTGTTTTGTTTTAAGAAACACAATAACATATTGCTACATGGCAATAAATCTGCCAGGTTGTACTGTATTCAACGAAAGTGTAATATAATACGATTATATCTTTACCTATTTATATGAGACACGTTTTCCATAAATAAATTATGATCTTACTTGGTGAACCGCGTGTTCTATGCCTACTCCATTGGTTTAAAGTTCAAAGACTCGATTGATGGGACTTAAAAAATTGTTGTCCCTCAACCAAGCTATTAAATATGCCCGAATTACTAGTTCAGATATGTTGAAGTGTACCATATGTGGTTATGAAAAGTTATGAAAAAATATTCAAATAAATAAAATAATACTTGATGATTATAAAAACCATGTCAAGCCAGTCACGTAAGATACTAAAGCATATTTAATATGTTAATTGCGATTTTTTCTTCACTTTAATTTTGACATAATCATGGATATATAATATAATTATATTTCAAAGAAACGTTGCAACGCTGGAAGAAATTATTACAAAATTTGTTAATATACCAGATGTACTCGTATAAACATGAAAAGATGAGCTTGATATGTTAAATAAAGCTTTACTCATTTAAATTAATATTGGTATTTTTCTTTCTTGTATTTTTATGTCTATCACCCATGAAGATCGTTCTTTGGTATTATAAATATTATTAATATATATTGTCCTCAGTGAGACAAGGCAAAAGTCTAGTTTACTGGGGACACGACAAATGAAAGGCAACAAACCCAGATCCATTAAAATTGTGTGTCCAAATTAAATTACCTGTTGTTTTTTCGCAAATAATGTACTCGTATATTTCTTGTCATGTTTAAAATACTCGTAGATAAATGAAAAAAAAATAAAGCATAAAATAAATATTTCCAATATTTGAAATTTGAACAGGTATTCATAAATATCAATGAATTATTTTAAAATATTATGTGAAATAATGGCAAATATACTTAAAACCTATGTACATTAAGGAATTTACTAAAAATGTTAATGTAAAAATTAATTTAACTAAAATATGAATCTCACAGGTATTTTAAATGTTTATAAGGATATACGAGTATATTAGAAAAAAAATGAGTGTCGTTTGAATAATAATTTTTAGAAACATAAAAGAAAATAAGCATCTCGTCTATAGATTTGAACATATGTTTCCTTTTCGATTATATCAAAATGACTTGCCACCCCGTCTCATTTCAGAAATCTCATCTCACTTCAATATCATATTCAAATATAACGTATACATATATACATACACGTCTATCTCAGCTCTAAACGCTGGGGAAATGTTGAATAATTTATGAGAAGAAGAAATGGCAGTCATTTGCAAAGAAGACTTTATGATTCAGGCTGCATCCGACCTTTCACTTGGTTAATGGTGGATAAAGGTGCTATATGGAAAGAGCTGAAGGCGCTTTTTCAAAAGCTAGCTTGAAATTATATGCGAGTGATATATGTCCACACTGTGTACTCCCTAGATTGGGAGCAGGAAAAGAATATTGTGTGAAAACCATGATATCTTCAGAATTAAATGTGGACGAATTGCTGACATATATGATAATTTTTCTTCTATTTGGCGTAAAACAGCTACGTAATGAAGGTTATTTATTTTATGTTAGTTTAAAAAAAAAAAAAGAGAATTGTGACTCTGAATTAACTTTTATCATACAATCATATCGCGACGATGAGTCTGGCACTAAAAATAAACAATACAAAAATAAATGAATTTATATTTTTATTGGTAAACGAACCATTATAAGCAGATAATTGTTTTATGTAAGGTAATAATAAATTAAGCCCGACTTGAATAAAGAAATAATTTAAAAATATCAAGTTGAAATGTACACAATAATGTATATAATAAAAGTTTTAATTGGAAACCTAAATTGACGACCTCCGGGACCTAGTTGATAAGACACCTATGGGGGGTTGCAAGTTCAATTCCTGTGATTACCCATTTCTTTTCAATCAATGGGGGTCAAGGATTTCAGTCTGGTTTTTACATAAGGTATCTTTAATATATTTTTGGTTAGTTGGAAGAGATTACCACATGGCAATAAGCCCGTCACGTTGTGCAGTATACAATGGAATTGTTATACAATAAATAGTTTTTTTATATCTGTAGATATTTATTTTCGAAAAAAAAAGTGGCATATTATAAACAACTGTAGCAACTTAAACTAAAAATGTATTATAGAAACTTATAAATCTCTGATGTATAAAAATATCTATGTTAAGTATAAAATAAAAACAATATCTTACTCTTGTAGCGCTGTTTCGTAAGAACGGGTATCCTAAAGAGCGCTTTGTTACATAGAATTTATAAAATTAATAAAACCAATATATTATTCTTGTAGCGCTGTTTCGTAAGAATGTATATCCAAAAGAGCGGTTTGTTACATAGAATTTTAAAATACAACTTAATGGCACTAGATACATTCATGTTTAATGATGCCTGAAAGTTTTCCTAAAACTAGGATACAAATAATGAAAAAAAAAAATTAAATAAACTTATTCAAAGTAAAGGAATAATATTTTTGAAAGGGCTTTGATTTTTTTTCCGATTATGAATATATTAAAAAACTATTTCAAAAGAAAATGTAGCATTTACTCAATTGTTAATGAAAAAGTTCGCAAGTCTTGCCAAATAAATTGTGACAGAGTTCATAATAAATTTTTTGATGGAAAATGTCCGATTAATTATATCAAAATGAAATTCTCCCCATTTTATCTATCCGCATAATACTGACAATAATTTACAGTCCATTTAATGTTTCATCTCTTGCCTCGTAATGAAGAGCCCTTTTATTAAATGGGGGTTTGACGAGTTTTTGAAAAAAACTGATCAATATGGTTTTGGGAATTTGTTTTTTAAATAAAAACATAAAAAATGAGTGAGATAATTCAATAATATATTCTAACATTTGAGACTTATAGGAAAAAATCCTGTAGCAGTTAGAAACAGTTGAATATGATTTTTTGTCGTAGAATTAATTGAATCATGCTTGGGATATTACAACAAAAAATCCAATATAACGGAGAAAAATGTTGAATATCTACTTTGTCGTAGGATTAATTTAATCATGCTTGGAATATTACAACAAAAAATCCTATACAACGGAGAACAACGTTGAATATCTATTTTGTCGTAGAATTAATTGAATCATGCTTAGAAAATTACAACAGAAAATAAAAATACATGTATATTGACATTTATTTAAATACAAATAAACGTTCTTCATGATGTAGTCGGTAAAACGTTTGACTTCCAGTCTAGGGTTATGGATTCAATTCCCGATGGTATATCAAAAACGGCTCCAGTTAAGTTTTCACTTACATGTATTTCTAGATTTTATAGGTTTAAAAAAAATAACTTGGCAATAAGATATTCTATACGACGGAAGTATAATATGATGTAATAGAAAGGAACAAAGTTCGATTCTTAAAAATAAATAAAAATGTAATGAAAAAAAAGGAAAATATATCATGTTAATCAAGGAAAAACAGGAGAATGAAATAACTATTATGCTGTATGAGTTTTTAATAATTCACGCACAGGCATGTTTTATTCCTTATTTAAAGAGAGTAAAAATACATTATAATAATTTATTTTTGTTCTGAGAAAATACAACTAGTAATGGATATAAAATTTGGGAGATGATATTTCTAAAGAAAATAATTTATTTTCTTTTAAAAATGGTATAATATTAAAAATTGTATAACTTATGAGAAAACAATAATTTTATCGACATTAAACCGTAAATATGACATTAATAATTAAAACGTACGAGTAACTATGACAATATATATATTCTTACGTACGGATGTTAGTACAAACCATTTTTTATTTTTTGATGATGATTGATAATCTTTGCGAGTTTATTGCCATGTAACAATCATTAACAACCAACCATAAAACTACGTTAAATAGGTCATAAGTGAAAACAAGACTGGAACTCTTTTGGAAAATAAATTGGTTTCAAACTAAATCAAGTCCGTTACCCTCGGGTCGTGAGATTAGCATCTTATTGACTATGCCACGGAGGTTGCTAGAGATTGAGTACTAGAAGTAAAAAAAAAAATATTTTGACGATAACGCCTAAAAATAAAACATCTGGATTAAAAAATAATTGATTTTGTTGCATAACGATTCTACTGAACATATTGTGACCTAGTATCACTATGGGAATTTCTTTCAACAAGAAACAAGACCGAAACGCATTTTGTAATCGAAATTGAGAATATAATCATAAAGAGTCGGGTAAAAGACAAGGGTTCAACGACTATGCCACACAAGCCGTCGGTGAAAGAATTATCATTGATGTAGTAAGTGTGAACGGAGGAGTCGGTGATCAAAACACAAAAATGTATTAAAATTGGTTAAAAAAATATTTTCTTAGTAATTCAACATCACGAATATTTTTGGCAACGCTTTGAGTATAAATCACATAATTTCATATCTCCGGACTCGAATAACGAGACCCGTGGGGATTATAATGTATCACCAATTTCTCAGCCTTAATTTATGTACGAATTACAGAGATTTATTTTGGATTCGATGTTTTCATAAGTGAAAAATACTTTTCGAGAAAACATTTTTGAATATGGTAATGCTAGATTACGTAAGCAATTTGTGTGAAAATCGATAAAAATGCGTATTTGATAGAATGTAAAGGTCACCACGTATGATCCAAAAATCGCATAAATTTATCAAGTTTTATACTATAGTACATTTTTTTAGAACACGCTTTTAAAGAGGTTCGTATGTTTTCATGGTTATTATTATCTATGGTTAAAAGTCTTTCATTATTTAAACCGTGGTTTTGTAGATCTAAATGCCAACTTTTCTAGAACTTAGTTGTCAACTTCACATTGTCTGCAATTAACAATTTAAATATACTACTCGTAGTTTACATAAATAGGTTTCCCGCAAAGGGTTTTTTCAATCAAGTTTAATGTCGCATTTATTCTCTAGCCCAGTGTTTCCCAGCCTTCTTTATGCCATGCCCCACCGTAGTCTTTTCAAAAGTCATATGGCCCACCGGCCTCTTTTTTAAGTAAACAGTAGGTAAATTTTCAAAATATATATTATAACTGAAATTATTACAAAACACAAATGACAATTGAAATGTAATTAAGTGTTCTAGCCCATGTCTGATCAGTGAAGTGCTTATACAATTTTCTCGCTCATCGCAAAAAGTTGAAATGGTTCACTAACGAGATTTCTGGATATCAAATAGTATTAGAATTTAAAAAACAAAAATAAAACCAAGGTTTAAATAATCCCTCGAACACGCAGCGTAAAAATATATTAACTAATAACGAGTAGACTAACAAGCGAAAATAGTAGAACCATTGAGTTTCGATTAAAAATATATTTTAGTAACGTTTTTTGCACAGAAAAAATGTACAGTGTATTCCCCAATTTATATTATTGTATGAAAACGATAACCATCACTTAACTCGTCCAGTGCTGAGAACACGCGTGGCGTGTCCATGTGAACATCTGCTTCATGCTCAGAACACGCGCGGCGTGTCCATGCCTAAATATTGTTAGTATATTCCATCAGCATATGATATTCGTCATTACTTCGGAAGATTCCGTCGCATTCGGACGTTTGCGCATGTGCAACGCATTGTAAAGTTGAGGTTACACCCGCAGTTGTAAATAATATTTCTTCTACTTCTTATTCCGTTTGTTTTCATTGTGAGACTTGATAATAAAAATAATTGGACTATTTCTCTAGCGCTGTTTTGTGAAAAGGTCACTCACTGCAAGGGATATTTTGTTTATGTTTTCTAGTTATTTTCAATTTTGAATGAGTGACATAGTGAATTGTGAGCAAAAATAAGTGCCTTTTGAAAAATATATTATAGTAATTGGTGTATACATAGTGATATTTAGTATCATATAAGTTTCCTTTTTGATTTTACGAAAAAAAATACGTTTACCTTGAAAAATGGATCGCCCATCGAGCTCTAAAAGACAAAAGATTGAGGATGATATGGATGATTCATTTAGTGACGTTAGTGATGAGGAATTCACCATCATCGAGGACGATTCTGAATTTGAGTCAGATATTGAAAATGATGACAATATTCAAATTCAAACTGTTTCACAAACATCTAGAACACCAGATGTTAGCTCTACGCAATGGTCGAATATAAAAAAACAACCAGCCTCTATACCATTTTCAAAAATACCCGGGTTGAAAATTGAGATGTCAAGTAAAGAACCAATAGATTATTTTGATTTGATTTTCAATGAAGATTTGTACAATCTTGTGACAACCCAAACTAATTTGTATGCTGTTGAAGTATTGTCAAAATCAGAAGGTGATACAAGCAGAATCACGCTATGGAAAAATGTCACTAAAGACAAAATGAGGGTGTGGCTGGGTTTACTACTACACACCGGAACAATACGTTTGAACCGGTTGAGTGACTACTGGAATACGGACTACCTATTCAATTTACCAGCATTTTCACAATTCATGTCAAGAGATAGATTTTTACTCATCTTACGGGCACTTCATTTTAACAATAATGAAGAAGATCTGTCGAGCTTGGCAAAAGTCAGGACATTGATTGATTTTTTCAATGGAAGGATGGAAGTAATTTATGATCCACACAGACAACTATCGATAGATGAATCATTGGTTCTTTGGAGAGGCCGATTGATTTTTCGTCAATATATAAAAGGCAAAAAGGCCAAGTATGGTATAAAACTTTACATGTTAGGGGAATCAAGTGGATTGGCCGTAAAAATAATTGTATATGGTGGATCATTAGATGAAGAGTTAGGTGGCAAAGGCCACACTAATAAAGTCGTTCAGAAATTGCTAGAGGGGAAGACGGGAGCCGGATATTCAGTTTACATGGATAATTTCTATAATAGCGTTCCTCTTACAAAAAATTTATTGAACCAAAACACATATGTCACAGGAACACTACGAGCAAATAAAAAAGAAAACCCGATCGATGTTATAAATAAAAAAACTAAAGAAAGGAGAAAGTGTGAGTCAGTACACAGAAAATGGTATATGTGTTACCAAATGGAAAGACCGCCGAGAAGTCTTTATGATTTCTTCTGAATTTGATGGAGAGCTGTCTGATAGTAAAAACCGACATGGTCAAGTGGTCACCAAACCAAATATGGTAATAAATTACAACAATCATATGGGTGGTATAGACTATCATGACCAGATGTTAGCTTACTACCCATGCAAAAGGAAAACATTACGTTGGTACAAAAAGTTGACCATTCATCTATTCCAGACGATGTTATTGAATTCTTGGCATTTATACAATGCAGACAATTCACAGAAAATGCCGTTGTATGATTTCAGGCAATTTATAATAAAAAAATTACTAGGTCCACCTCCATCATCAATTCCGAGACAAACAGTACAATCAAAAACCAAGATACATCTGCCGAAGTTTTGTGAAAAAGACACTGATAATAAAATCAAAAGACGCAGATGTAGGCAATGCTGGGATACAGCTAAGAAAAGAAATGCTTCATTATTATTTTGTCCAGATTGCCCCACACAACCTGGTCTTTGTTTGGATCCTTGTTTCCAACTTTACCACAAATATTAAATTATTTAAAAAAAATTATTGTGCACACCTAATTAGTAAGTATATTTTTATGTTAGTTTTTATAAAATATTGTTTTTTTTTATGATATAATGTTGTTCGAAAAATGTCATAAAAACCTCCATTCAATACCATTACGGTATGCGTCAAAATACCGACATCACTCTTATCACACAAAAAAGTCACTAAGTACGTTTGATAAAAATAAAAAAAGACTGGGTATCTCATTTTGCGCCGAATTACCAATGAACAAAATAAAAATAACATAAAAATAAGCACATTTGAAAAAGGACAAAAAAATATTTGCTTGAAAATTTTTAATTTATTTGAGAATATTTTTTACATGTGTAACCCCACCTTTACAGCATGGCCGTCGCTCTGATTCGTCGATCAAATTTTTGAACCGGTGTAAAAGGGGACGATGTATATATATATAAACAAATTCTATATTTATGAATATATATTTTCTTAAATGTAAAATTTGTTTTACTTCCGTGAAAATATCACGGGCTGCAACTATTCAAATATATTGCGCACTGATCGGCTGTCATGCAAATTGTCTCACCATTGAAAGAGTTAACACTGGCGTGTACTCCTTCATATACCATATATAGAAGTTCACGGCCATATTCAAGAGAAAGAAGAAATCGATAGTAAAATGAATGGAAAATTATATTCCGTCAATTGGTTGAATGAGTCCTTTTTGGATGAAAATGTTTTTTTTTAAGACTGAAATAATTTTTAAAACAAGATATCAACCTTTTGATTTTAAATCTCTATAAAAATGTAAGTAATTTTTTTATCAAGAATAACCAAATTTATAGCTTAACAGGCAAAATTGCGTAAAATGGCCACAGTAAACAACCATAAATCGTAATTAAGGGATAGAAGTCAATTTTACTCTCACAGTTTCTTCCCTTATAAATAATGAGTGAGTAGCAGTCGGGGATGATAAATTACTGGGTGGAATTAAAATTCAAGAGGACTTCCTGAAGCATGTGTTAAGACAACTTTTTATAATGCAGATTACCTAACGATACTTCTTTGTTGTTTCATATGTAAAAATATTTTTTTAACTTAAATTTTTCCTTCACTTTTGGTAAAATAAGTTTTTTAGAGAATCAACGCTGGCTGCTCTCTGCAAATGATCCAACATTAGAATATGCAAACTAAACTTGGATGTGGCAAAAAGTGATAAACGTAAGGTAAATATAATACAAATGAGAGAGAATGTGTGGAAAAAACAATGTATGACAGAATAAGAAATGAGGACATTAGGAAAGTATGGGGATTGAACGTAGATGCAGTGGTAAAGATAAAGAAAGGGTGAATAAGATGGTCCGGCCACCAAAAAAGTTTTGATGATGAAAGATTTACAAAAATAATCTTTACAAGTAGTATTGTCAAAAGGTATGAGAAGTTTTGGAAGATCCAGAAAAATCGTGGCACGATCTAATGAATCAAACAGTTAAAGAGGGAAGAGTAAAAAACCTTCATAATAGAAAAGTATGCTTGATGCGTATGGACGTGGCACAAGCGAACTATGTGTCTCAGAATTAAATAAAATTGAGATTTGTTTTCTCTGCCTACCCCAATAGGGGCATGATGTGATGATTATGATTAAGATGCGTATTTTTTAAACTCTTATATCTCGTTAACTTCTGTAAGAGTTTTCGCAAATAATTTTATCACCTTTGTTATGCATTGAAAAAATGGACCTTTTTTCAGTTGACGTGTATTCTCTCGTCTTAAAATTTGCGTTGGAAAAGCTCCGATAGATCCATAATCATGGTATAATGATATCATATTTATGTAACCACGTTGGGGTGTTATAATTTCCCGCAGCTTTATGCCTCTTTAGGGTCCTCATTTCCTTACTTCATCATCAGAGTCTTCCGTAATATTTATGATGATTATCGAAGCTGTGTGAAGGGTTCAAGGAACTTTGCAAAGTGATTTAATCATAAAATCCAAATGAATATTTTTGTTTGATGGATCGCACAAGGGTGAATTCATTGCTAAATATTGAATCTTGAAAGATTATATTTAAAAAAAATTATACGTTCATAAGAATATAAATTGGTTCCACTATTCGTAAAGTTAATCATAAGTTTTATATTTGTGTTTTTTTCACTGCATTTCAGATGTTTTTTTAACGATTGTACAAATATTAGAATTTATTTCTTTATGTAAACATGTAGAAGTATTTATTCTCTCTTGAATTGTATGAAACACTCCCTGTATACATTTTTTATTTTGTTAGTAGTTACACCATGTCGTTGATAAACAAATAAATAATTTTGTAAAGGGTAAATTTATATATATTATATTATTCCATATAGCATTAACTTCTAACATAGGAGGATAGTTGACAGGAAATGCGACTGATAAATTGCTGAAATTTCAGTCAGCCCTTGCTATGAACTCCTAAAATGCGAGGGAAATTTCGCGTGGAATATTTATTTAACTCTTTCAAACAAGAAAAGATTATCCCTTTATTCAATTCAATTAATTTCAGAGCCGTGTAATATGAAAAAAAAAATGGGAATACTAGTCGGAAGTTTCATGGAATGAGTACGAAGAATGACATGTAAGATCAAGGGGGCTTCAAAAAAGATTTTCAATTAGAGATTTCATTTATTATCTTATAGATTAGAGATTTCATTTATTATATTATAGATTAGAGATTTCATTTATTCTGCGTATTGAAAAAATACGTAAGGGTATATAATTCAATTTAATTTTCATCACAGTATTCCTCAACATAGATTTTTTCATGCT
Organism: Odontocerum albicorne; assembly: GCA_949825065.1. Lineage (NCBI taxonomy): Eukaryota > Metazoa > Arthropoda > Insecta > Trichoptera > Odontoceridae > Odontocerum > Odontocerum albicorne. The sequence continues at coordinate 34,198,765 of OX463839.1, forward strand.
AAGTTAGTTGAGTTGTATAACTTAACATTGCCCTTTTTTAAAGTAAAACAAATTACATAGAAAATTTTAAATTACCTAAAAAATATAAAGACTGAAGCTAAAATTTTAATTGAAATAACAATAACTGAAGTGAAAAACAAAAAAAAATATTTCCGGCCAAATGGTGATGAGTGCATAATAGATTAATTTAACATGTCTAAAGTTACTTTTTTTAATAGATAATTATAAAATATTAACATAATTACGAACTAAATTTTCATTTAACATACGATAAATTCATAAAACTTGGATTTAAAAAAAATCCGAATGATCCAATTTAAAATATCATCAGTAATTTACCAAAGACTACAAATATACTAGTGCATATTGTGTTTCCCTCCAGAAAGTAATAAAAAAATATTTTGGGGAGTCTTATCAAAATTTATATGATATATATGAACATTACACACACAACGCTCTACCTGAAGCAGAATGAATGTATTACTATCACATAGTAACTGTATGTGATAGTAGCAATTCATTCTGTTTTCTGCGTATATCACACTTTGTAGTTCGTCTTCTCTTGGTAAACTTTTAGCGTTTTTTTTTATCAAATATGTTTTTCTAAACATATGCAGATACGGGGAAGTACCTAATATAGATAAGGGGAAGTACCTAATACAATGGACGCAGCAACCGCTTTCGTGCCCTTACACTGAACTTATTTTATTCTTATATTTTTAATTTGTTGATAATAGTGGGTTCAAATCCCGAGCTAGAGCGCCCTTGAGGGGAGTTTACTCTCTAAATAGCGCTAAATAAATGATCATTTTATTATTATTAAACTAAACAAAGTACACATGTTTTCTACCTTTATCACTTCTTTCAATGATTTTGGGTCTCTACTGTATTTATTTTTTTCCGAATAATTTTCATAGAACATGTCTTTACCATATCATTGCACATAATTTCTTTCATAGTACATGTTTTTACCATATCATTGCACATAATTTTGATCCTATTCAATATGGGTTTATCTATAAATAACTTTTATTTAGTTTAATTTGAAACCACAGTTTGCCTTAAAGTATTTTCAAATAAAGTACCTTAATGGCCACATTCTTCATTGAACGAGTTTTGCATATCGAGAAGAGTGAGCGAGAAAATTCGCTATTTTTATCTGGCGAGAAATTGAGATAAATAGTTTTACAATCGATCATGATTATTGTTTCGCATCTTTGCACTAGCTACGTGGGTATGTACATTGTTCGATGGCGTTTCGTGCAATTAAATGCCGACTGTTCGAGCTCGATAGAGTAATATAACTGACAAACTGGATGGATATTGTTATTAGATTTTATTTTATATCTCTTTAAGAGTGAAGAATGTTTCATAGAATACGACGAATAAATATATTAAAATATACATCACTGATGTCTTTCAGCCCACACATTTATACTACCTAAAGTGACAAAGAAAAAGAAAAACATCAAAGACACAAATATACTTCTTAAAAGATTATTCTAAGTAGTACAATGCACACTGACTTCTAATAAAAACATAATGATAAAGAATTCACAGAAACGTCACTTAAAATGTTAGTAGATACTTTTGTTTGAAAAAGGAACAAAACTGAATTGGAAAAGTTATGACAGCGCATTAAGCCCACCAGATACATATACGAAGGGTGGTCAATAAACTCTCGGAATGAAGGGGGAAAAACAATTTTTTATTTTTCCTTTTTAATATATTCACCATTAACTCTAAAACATTTTCAGATGTTTCAATAAGCTTATTTATACCCACGAAAAAAAAGTTTGCTTTTCCCCTCAAAACAAGTCGAAATTGCACTTTTAAATTCTTCGTTGTCCGTAAATTTCTTCCCTCGAAGTTCTTTTTTCATATTTGGAAACAAATAATAATCAGACGGAGCAAAGTCTAGTCTGCAGGGAGGGTGATTTAATGTTTGGAAGCCACAGTTGTGAAGAGCAGCCAATACAGAAATGCTTTTGTGCACAGGTGCATTGTCATACAAAAGTAGCACCCCTTTTCTCCATTCTTCTTTCCTTTTCTTCTTCACCGTTTCTTTTAACTGCATCAGCAGACCATAGCAATACTCTCCAGTTATTGTGATGCCATTATCTTTATAATCTATCAAATTGTAGCCATAATTTTTGCAGCCGATTGTGACATTTTGAACTTCTTAGGGGGCTGTGTGTCCTTTTTATGCCACTGCATGGGCTCCTGCTTCAACTCAGGCTCAAAATGATGAATTCAAACTTTGTTGTTTCTGCAGAGGTTCAAAAACTGTCGTGAACATTCGACGCGTTGTTGTTTTTAAAGTGAGATGAGCATTCTGGGTACCAGCCTAGTACTGACTTTTGACATCCCTAGATGCTGATGGAGGATATTAAAAATGGTTGTATTAGTAGATGATACTCCAACTATCTCTGCAAGCTGTTGTTTGTTTAGGCGGGCGTCTTCCAGCACAAGCTTTTCTACTATTTTGACGATGTTGAAGAAGTGATCTCTGACGGCGCGATACTTATTTTTTTCCATACTTATTCCGATAATAACATGCACATGTGCACTACTACCGGTAGTGCACATGCGCATGTTATTATCGGAACATGCACATGTGCATTAGCGCCCCCTCCCTTAACCTCTTCATTCCGTGAATTTATTGACCTCCACTCGTATGTCAAATTTATTCTATAGAGCTAGATATAATGATATCAATCTCCCTTGAGTCATCACGCTTTATCAACGTGTTCAGTTTAGTTTATCTCGAGTGGACAGTAATATGGTAAACCAACTCTGGAGAACAATGTTTTTAATTATAAATGAAATATTTTATTTTCATTAATGTTTACTGTACAGCCGGCTGACTGCCGAGTACTTTAATTTAATATTGTAAAATAATATAAAAAACGATGATTAAATTAATGGAAGTAATTGATTCAGCTCTGTTAAAAAAAAAACAATATTTTACCCAGCGCCAAATACACATTTTTTTTCTGAAAAAAGAGGACTTGTTCAACACTAGACTCAAAACAGCTGTGGAAGATAATTTTATTATGGCATATGTAAAATCTTATTTTTGGGGTTATACCTAACGTGACCATTTATTTTTTGACTCAAAACGGGACATTGGTTTATTTAAGTCAAATAACCATAGGTAGTCATTGAAAAAAAAATACTTTTTAAAGTTATATTGATGTATTTAGAAAAATTAAGATAACATTAAAGTTACTAATTGAAATCCAAAATGTTTAGTTATATTTATATTTTTCAGAGGAACACATTTGTTTTAAAACATTTGGTGATGATTTTAAGTAGGAATGAAACTCTTGGCACGTTTTTTTTATATTGACCTTGGTAATCAACATCGCCTTTAAAACTGGAATTTGTAACTGAGTTTTCTCAGATGTCCATAATTTGTTCATCAAGAAAATACTCTTTCTACTGGAGCATTTGTAGCAGGCAAACATAAAATATATTCAATTAAAACAGAAAAATTTTCATGCTGCAGATTGTTGGCGTGAAAATGTTTGAATACTTCCACCCAACGAGTTTCCGTGGAAACATTTTGATTATTCCATTCTGTTACCTTTTGCGATGTAATGTAGTTAGAAATTAATGAAAATTCGTCAAAAACTTCTGTATCTTTATTACTATCAATATATTCCTTTTCAATTAGGACATCCAGAGCTTTTTGAATGTCTTCCCATGCGGGGACGTTTTTTAAATCTGCCCAAAAAAATATCTCCATTTCTTTGGTTAGAAAGCAAGTCCACTGCTCCAGATATTCACGGCTTGTTTTATAAAATTCTGTAGCCGTCCTTTTCACAAACTCTTCATCGATACCAGTACCATTATCTTTCAATTTCACCATAAATTGACGGACTGAAAATGGGAGAAACTGATTGGTCTGTTTCTGAGTGAAATTATCTTTTAGTTGATTGATTTCTTTTGCAGCTTCAATTGCTGATACAGTCTGACCTTCAAGTTTCAATACAGCTTGATGAAAACTTGCTGACTGAGCGTGTAAAAAATAAAGCCACAATTCTGATGTGGGATCTTCAAAAAAGTTTTTTAGTAAAATGGGACATTTTTCAATACTCAAAAAGTAGTTTTTTAATGGCTGATACATTTTTAAAACCCTTTCTAATGCAGGCATAAGAGCAAGCCATCTGGTTTTGCTATAGCCGAGCATTTGTTGATATTCCGTTTCAGTTTCGGCGCAAAACTCCTTTAGAGCTTCAACTCGAATCGTGTAAATATAAAAAAATGAATATATCTTCACAATTATACTTTCATAATCTAAGGGTAGCCCATCTGCAGCAGATTTTACAGCATTATGAATTACATGGGCTCCACATCCAATACCTATTAATGGCTTTTTCATAAATGTTTGTAATTTTGTCAAGACATTGTTAGTTCCTCGCCTAGCTGCGCCCCCGAAATTGACGTTGGCATTGTCCCCACAAAATGCCACGACTTTTTCTGTTAAATTGTAATCTGTCAACACTTGGTTTAAATAATTGACAATAATATCTGAAGTCTCACCTGGCTGTTCTTGTAGGTCTAAAATTTTCACTTGTACACCTACGTAGGGTAGAAAAAAGCGCACTACAATAGGGTATATTTTCTTACTACCATGGTTTGAAGCGTCAGTCAAAATTGTAATACAATTCGCCGTATCAAGATCATCTTTTAATTCTTTCATCGCTGTACGCGCCAAAACATTTACTGCAATAGCTTCTGATTTCGTACGCGCGCATGTAAATTTCAAATCAAAACATGATTGAATTATTTTCGAAGCACAATCATTGGAGCGAAAACTGTGATTTTCTTGTATCGTGTGATAAGCCCAGACGCCTTCTGCCGCAGCGATATCCAAATCCTTTGTCGTTGGCGCGTCTGATTTCTTAAAAAAATTTAACATCGAAGAACTCGAAGCGGCGGCACGGTCGGCATTTTTATGCTTTTCAGATTTTAAATGTTGTTCAATATCACCTGCACCACTATGAGAAACACTAAATTCTGTACGACACTTTTCGCATCTGACATCTGAGGGAGTATTTATTTGCCTAATAAAAGGATATTTTGCTTGTAAGCTAACATTAAACGAACACTTACGTTTTGGCATATTAACTTAGGATTCCAAAACAAAAGAAGTTAAAGAAAATTACTAATCGAGCATCAAACAACAAAACAATGAGCGAGAAGTGAGCGAACGAAAACTCTGTCAAATAACAATAATAAGCCAAAGCGCGCGCGAACGTTGGCATCCTCGGCTACTCTCGGTTATCGTCGCGTCAACGGACGACGCGGTCGGTCTTGCTCTCGCACACTGCTCGCGTCCAGCCGACCGTACGGTAAGCTTTGGTTCCTCAATTTTCGCGCGGATTCCGAAAACGGGACAATTTTGCGTCCGAGAATTTATTTCGGGGACACCGGGACTCGTAATTATAAAATGGGACAGTCCCGTTCAAAACGGGACGTCTGGTCACGTTAGTTATACCGTATGTCAAAACTGATTTTTGAGGTTATGATGTTAGTACATATTTGTCATATCTGAGTTTTGGGGATATATAAATATATGTCAAACCTGATTTCTTGGGATATAAATTATTATAAATAATGAAGTCAGTTTAAGTAAGTTCTCTTCTCCACCGGTTTTCCATTCTAGCATCAACTACGAATAACTTGTTCCACCTATAAACGAGTCCCTCTACTCCATACTAACCATTAATTTATCTCTTTTGTATCAGTGATCACTAAGAAATATATTTTTAAAATGTTATTATTCCTGGTGAAGTTGTTATATTTCATTATCTCCTGACGATGAGCACAGAAAACTTTGAAATCAGTGTTAACTCAATAAAACAGTGGTGAATATGAAGGAAGACAATTGTTTAATTCATTTGATTAAACTAAAAAAATCATTTCATATGTTGCCATAAAGTGAACAAAACAAATGTTTAAGTTTTGAAATTTGTAAATACCATTTAAAATAAAATTTACATCGGAAATTATTGCTCACTTTACGAGCAATATATAGTATACGAGTATAATTAAACCGTAATGGGTGAAAAACCTGTATTCAACGTTGTATCTTTAACTGTTTTCACAAATTTTATTTGTCGTTAATGTTAAAGTATTGATGAATTATGAAATAAATATTTTTTATACTAATTAAATGATCAGTAAACGTTGGGTGTACTTAAGGACCTTCAAAAATAAAAGATATAATTTTTATACTCGTATTTATTAAGAGGAAATAAATGAGTTAAACTTTGTATTTTTTTTAGATGTATAAACATACAAAGAGAACTTTCACATTTTCGTGTACTTGTATTAAAACGATGTATGATGTAAATTTTGCGTTGTAAATATGATACAGAAAAATTAAATCATTTGTATAAAACTCTCTTCCTGATTCCAAAATAAAAAGAAAAGTTATAAAACATAAATATTGACTTATTTACATTAATATATATCAAGTATTTTTTACTTGGGCTAGAAATATATGTCCGTCGTATTTTCGAAATGGGAGACGATACCAATAAATTTATTTTTTCGAATTTCTTTCTTGGTACATGTCTTTACCATACTTAAAAATGAACACGAAATCATAAATTAGACTTTTTGAATATTTAACCCCGAAAAGTCCCACATTTAAAGCCAGTGAACGCGTCAAAGCCCACGTTTCCACTCGATTTAGTGCGCTTGCCGGGAAGCCCCTGTCACTTGGCATTAAAACATATCAAAGAGGAGGTTAGCGCGGTATAGCCGCACTAGCGACACCCTTTCACAGGCAATAAACTTCACGCATATCCAGTCCAAGTGTTTTGTACTGCTTTGTGCGTGAAACAGAGATATCCATATACTTTAAGTATGCTGAGGAAAATATGATCATGCCTGTTTTTTTTCAGTTAGTTTATTTTAATATCGGTAAAAAATGGTACAATAATAATAATCTCGTTTACTGATAACAAAAACAAAGCCATACATGAAAAAAACCCATTTATATACATTTCGCATGATTCGTATCGTGTGATATTAAAAGGTATGGGCTCATCTTGAACGATCCTCCGAATCAGACATCACCCCAGTATAAAAAGAAGAAATCCGAACGGGGGGTATCACAGATATTTTTTAGCCTACACCTTCACATTATACAATACAAAAAAAAAACGAGAGAAAACGTAACTATGAAGCACTTATTCAATAACATCTATGACATATTACTCGTATATCGTTTTCCGCTTGATGTTAATTTTAAATATATTAGTTTTCTTAAATATAATCTTTACAGACTATCTACAAATCAAATTCTAGAATATATCCATGCACACGTACATTTGTATTACATTACACTTTCGTTGACCTAGCGGGCTTATTCCGATGTAGAAATCGAATCTTCCAACCAATCAGAAAGTTGTTAAAGAGATCTTTAGTGAAAACTAAATTGGAACACTTTTTAAAATAAATTAGGTTCCAACAGAAGTCTAACCGTCACCCCCGAGAAATAGGCGTCATACCTACTAGAATACGGAGGCTGTTATCAGTTAATATAAAAATGATAGAAAGCAATAAAAAAAATAAACAAATATATTTCATTAATTTTATTTGACGCGACGCATTAAGCCTGAAGAATTTTATACTTACCAATACTGAATCAATAAAGAATTTTTACTTATCAAAGATTTTTTTACTTATCAATACTTAACATAATTAACAGTAAATAATAAAGTTAGTCAACTTCTATCAATTATATTTTACTCGTTTTTGAATTACGCTTTTGTCAACAGTTGACAAGGGCCTAATGAGGAGAATTTTTTTTTAACATTTCTGATAAAAAAATGGATACTCGACGTAAGACTCAGGAAGATTTCGTCTTTGAATAAAATGGAAGGATATTTCTCCTTGTTTCCCTACCTAGTAGATGTTTTACCATTTCTCTGAAATAAAATGCATAATTCTTTTGGAAACATTTCATTATACGTCGGCAACAAATGAATATTGTATGTAAATACACTTTTTAACGGAGGGTAGTTTCGAAGTCTTCTTGCCATGACCAAAGAAAGGTGCATTAAAATTTTGCGGAGGTTGTGACATGAGCCCCTCTGCAATATGCAGTCTCAAATTCTACCTAAAAATAGTCCATCGAAACCTACCTAAAACGTTTCTATAAAATTGCCTCCATATACGAGTAAATCATACGATTTAAAAACTAAATCCATACAATTAAAATATTTCAAAGATACATAAAATCACACCGTTCCCCTGACAAAGTAGGCAGAGGGGAAGAGTGCTAAACTTTCCTATCGAGACCTACTTCCTTCGCCTCCTTTACATCCATACATCTTCCTAAACAGTACCTTATGTTTTTCTTACGCTATACTTTTTCTTTCATCCAAATTTCATTCGCTTGATCCAATATTATTATTCTCGGTCGTTTTCTTCCACGATTCGCACTCTTGATTGCAGTATGAATAGTAAATTCAGTCTTCCGTCACCTTCACCCATCTGTTCAACCATCTCCAAACTTCCGTCACCGTCACCCATCTGTTCAACCATCTCCAAACTACCTCAACCCGCAATTTTTACCCTACTTAACAATCAGTTTTTAATTCACGTTTATCCTTATTAATTACATATATTATTCTATAATATAATAAATAAATAAATATTAGGTTTATTGACAGCAACATAGTATTATATGTACAAGATCACATCTGAGTAACACTACTAAAACACATAAATTGCAGACAATACATCAGACACAGAAGCTATCAAAAGGTCTGGGCTCATCTAATAGCATCCCCTCGGCCAAAATACACCCCACCAATATAGGGCGAACCCAGCCACGGGGACACCAGATGTTTTTCAGCCCACACCCTATATTGACATACTACATAATCTTCTTAGTGCACGCATTTTTACTGTGTTAATCAATGAAGATTTTTTATTTATCAATACAGCTCAGCTCCTTTAATTAATTTTCCATGTCTATATTTTATACGTCAATGTTGGCATAAATACGATATTTCGAAGATAATTTTAAGACAAAATTTCTTAGCAAATAAATCATTTACACTTTTATTCTGAGTTTCTTAATTGTCGAGTGTAATCAATGTGGTTATAATGGAGCGAATGAAAACTCTTGTTTGTACTTTATCCGGAAATATCTCGTATTTTTAATCATAAAGTGTTTTAATTAATTTTAAACGCTACTTTATCATAAAGCGTTACATAGCTTTAACGCTGCATAAAACCATACTATATATATTGACCACCAAAATCCAATTAACATATTTGAAAATAAAATAAGCATTCTGGGCAACGCAGTTCGAATTACATATGTTATACGAGTAAATGTTAACTTTTCGAACAATAACGGAAAAGATGTCCTTAATGTTGAGATAAAACTAATATCTATTTCAGATTTATTGTAATTTTATGTTAATATTAAATATAATATTGATATACCTTTTAAATTTCATTGACTTGAATAATTTTTATGTTGCTCATTTAAATTACTCTTCAGAATTATTAAGAATTCTCGTGAATACTAATTACGATATTCGGGTTTGATTCCCGAGTTGGGGGACCATTGTGGAGTCTACTCTCTAAACGGCGTATTATAATTGTCATTTTATAATAATTATGGTTTTATATTGAATTAAATAAACAAAAATAATACTTGATTTAATGGAAAGTTAAGAGAATAAAAGGTATTATATGTAAATGTAACATATTGCATGTTAATTCCTTTAAAATATATAGTTGTCTATTCTTATCCGCGGGGGATACATACAAAAACTTCCCAGTAGTTGCTTGAAACCGTGGACAATGCCAAACCCTATATGTTACTATATATAACGTTTTTTCTTATTCGTGCATACCTATAGTAAATTGAAATGTGTACATAAGGCACAATAAGAAATTAACAATAATAATATAACAATTAAAATAATATACTTACATCAAAGTTATGTGAATATGATCTCTCTCATTCACTCAAAATATCTTATAGTAGTAACACTTCTTATCTGTACTCACCCTACTTTTTGCGATGATGTGAAAGATGAAATAAGGTGAATGACGTAAGCATTGTGACTTAGATTTGGACTACTAATGACCGCAGATAACCGACACCGTGAAAAGCAAAAACGTGAAAAAAGAGGGATCGCCGTATAATAAATGATGAATTACGAACGAAATCCAATTATGTTTTCACTGTAATTATGGATATTTGTTTCATTTGTTAAAAGAAAAATGGACTATGAAAGTCGTCAAGAGTAAATAACATCATTTTTGCTTTCGTTTAAGAGAATAATTAGGCTAATTATATAATAATAAAAAGATTAGAGGGAGAGTTTTTTTTACAAAAAATAAAAAAAACAGAGCAGGTTAGATTAATTAATTGTGGTCCCTCCTTTAGAATGTTGCTGGCAAAACAATTATTTCGGAACTGGGGCGGATGAACGTACCAAGCGAGGGACGCAACCCTTAAATTTTATATTGCCCAGAGTTACTTCCATTGGATGGGTTTTCCAATTTTTTTCTAAATTTCGACGGTAAATTCCATAAAATACGATAAAAAAGAGGGCTACAAATATCCGTTCACTTGACTTGTAGGTAAATAAACAACTCGCAAAGCTAACTGATGTTAACATTTGTGAGAAATCCTTTATAAATACTTAAGTTGGTATGTATTTAAACATTATCAAGTTTATTTTCGGCTTCCCCGGCCTATTTGGTAAGATGCTTGAATTCCACTTTTACATAAAGTACTCGGAGTATCCGAAAATAAACAAAAAAGGCTCCCAATCTGGTGAGAGTTCATTTGACAACACTTGCGCGCACCAGGTGTGTGTGTTGTTGCCTCTTCACGTACGGTTAAATTGCAAACGCTTGCGATGACAAATTGCGAGTTGCGCGACTACTCCATTAGTTTTATTCCCGAAGGCAAGATTAATTGGACCGAAAACAATGTTGTCTCCTGGCCACGCTATTCAATATGTCCTCATAGCCAATTCCGATATGTCGAGGAGTATTAAACGAATAAATGAGTTACATTTTATAGCAATATATTCGAAATTCATCGATAAAATGAAATAAGCGAGGAAAAGGAAATAAGTCATTTCATTAGACCTTCTCATGTAAAGGATATTTTAAAGACCTTTACGACTGTAAAAAATATTTTATGTAAAAAAAACCTTGCATTAGACTACTGAATTTTTCATTGTTTTTTTTTAATATGGTTAGAAAATAGCCGACCTCAAAATAAAGGATCGCCTCTCGTCATTGTGTATGCGACGTGTCCTGCAGTATTTCGGCCACATCATGAGAAGACAGCCGAGTAACCTGGAGAAACTTGTGGTCGTCGGAAGCGTTGAAGGAATGAGATCTCGAGGAAGACCCCCATCCAGATGGAGTGACCTGATCAGGACTACGACGGGATCTTCAATATCGGATACTTTCCGATCGAGCCGGGACAGATCCAGATAGAAGGAGACTATTAAAAGGGTCATCGACGGCTGCCGCCATCTTCAGACATGAACAGGAAGGCGGAGAGAAAATATTTTAACATATTTTTGACTCATTAATATTTCGGGGTACACATTCTTTTAATATTTCAAATATCTTAAGTAAAATTTAAAATAAAATAATCGTAACTATTTCATGGTGGTTAAAAAGAACTTTTTAGTAAAAATATAAACATCATCATACTATAAATAATGATCTTTCCAGCTCTACCCATGTCAACCGAAAAAGTGTAAAATAGAAACGTCAGTTCAGACCGATATGTACGTTTTTGGAATATAACCTTTCATTTTCGTAAACAATATACGAGTATGACCGACTTTAGGAAAAAATACAATATATGAAAAAATACAAAAGATTATAAAAAATGTGAACTTGAATATTTTAAGGAAAGACCTCAAAGAAATCGCCAAATACGGAATATAATTCAAAATGATAAATGAAAAATTGAACATAAAAGAAGAGCCTTGCACTATTCACCAGTTTTTTTGTAATCTCGGTCAAGCTGCGGTTCATTTTAAAGATCATAGGACTCGAACCAGCCCATGCCCATTGTTTACAGTTTAATTTTACGTACGGCTAAGGGTTTAACGGCGTCATCATTTTATAAACAACTTTTTGGAACGCTGCGAAATTTCAAAACTAAATAACAGTGGTTTGGGCAAGTGTGACCTATCATTTAAAGGTCTTGTATTGAAAAGAAAGCGACCATGGAATAAGCGACATTTAAAAACATTTTCATTTCGTTTTCCAGTTTTGAAATGGATAAGATTTCCGATTTAAAAACGTAAGCTATTTTTTTAGGACCGGAAGGTTTTTATTTTTAGGTAGGGTAATAAAAATATCACAGCGCAAAGCAACAGAATATAGATAGCAAATTGAATTCGTTCCATCGGTGTGTTCTATTTAATTGGAAATAAAGAATTTTGCCCATCACAAACTTTGTAAAAAATACGAAATAAAATACAAAGGGATTGGTTTTTAGTTTTATATACTCGTCTTATAACAATATAATGTTAAATATTATAACAATATAATGTTTAATATTATAAATATAATATACACAAGTTCGTGCATATTTGCACCACGCATATAATTAAAACGTTTTTTTACAACAAATCTTTTCTTTGTATCTATTATTTTTTTCTAATACCAGCACTTTTGAAAAATAAAGCACCAGTAGACCAATGACCTCCGTGGCTTAGTTGGTAAGACGCCTGTCTCCCAGCCCGGAGGTTGCAGGTTCAAATACCGCAAGAATCCAGATTTTTTTGAAAAAGGATTCCAGTCTGGTGTTCACTTAAGGATTCTTTAACATGCTTCTGGTTGGTTAGAAGATATTGCTACATGGTAATACGCCCGTCAGGTTGTACTGAATTACAACGAAAGTGTAACACAATACCAACAGCCTTGTTCTATTACACGTGACATGATTAACATTTAATTGTCTGGACACTGAAATGAATGAAGGAATATCAGCCGACCAACTTACTCAACTGAACTAGATATTATACTCGTACATACATTTGACAATCATTCCAAATCAAAATTCGAATAAAGATTTAAATGTCTGTTTCACGGCTCTGTCAGAAATAAATTTAAGTATTAATTGAGTATTATTTTTGGAAAGAGGCGACGCGACGATGGGCAATTCTTTTAAACCCGTATTCTGTTAAATAATTTCAGACAGCGACTCTACATATCATAATAAACCGCTTGTTTCATTTTGATCCGTGTTTTAAAAAATCAAGATTTAGTGATTAATTTTAAAAGTTTAGTGAGCTGATTAAATGCAATCTTTAGCCAAAAAAATAATCTTAAAAAGAAGAACATAAAGATTTAATGGAATACATAAAATTAAAATAAATGAAACGTTGTGGACTAACCAGAAAAAAATGTGTCAAAAATATTTGGAAATTGTCTATTTACTAAGAGTTTTGAAACAATCACGCATTTTACGCTGGTTTTCTTTCAAATGAAAAAATATACAGTTTAATTTCAAATAAATTTTCAAATCCATTTAATAACATTTAATAGAATGAGAAGAATGCCTTTAACACAACAAGCGAGGGATAAGACTAATTTCACATGGCATCCGGTATGTTTCAAAAGTTATTGTTTTGATATTACAGTCACGAAGTAGGAATATATGTTTAGAAAGTTAGTTCCATACTAATCCGAGAGAATCTGTTCCATAGTTTTAAATGAGGCGATTAAGTTTCAGCGAAACAACCCGCTTTAACTGGCGGAAGTATTTTAAATAGTGTCTTCATCTCCAAACCAACCCTGTTTCCACTAAAAGACAAAAATTTTGCATTAAAACATTTTGTAATCAAATTTCAAATAAAAAAAACGATGTAGTATTTATAATGACAGAGAATGACAGTATATTTGAAATAAATTGTCTTTTAATCATAAGTAAGTACACGTAAAACACTTCTATTTAAATAGAAAAATCTCTATTTTTAATATTTTTTATTCAGGTGAACACATTGACAGTAATAAAAACGATGACATGGTGGTAGTAGTCGAAACTATCGGATGGCAAAAAAAGTAAAAGAAAAAGGAATTCGTTTCTTTTGTTTTAAAATTTTCATTTCTTTCCTAAAAATAAATTTAGTGTTTCCATATCGATTGCAATTTTTTTAAATATTCCCTGAAGTTTTCAGTCAAAATAACTGATTTTCGAAACTATATAACAACTTCGTCTCTTTTGCTTAGACTGTCAAGTTAATGTACATGACTGTTAATTATTCATTATTGAAAGCTTTCCGTTTGATAAATTTAGCAGAACTCTATATATAAAAAAAATGAACCGAAAAGTTTAATTAATATTATTGCACTTAATTTTAACCCATTTACCGGTTTTATCGACCCAATTTATACTAAAGATGTTCGTTGAGCATATTTCGAAAGTTATTTGTTTAATTTTATCAACTTCAATGCAAAAAGAGGTTAAATAGACAATATATGAAAAATAAACTTCATTTCCCCCCTTTGTGTGAATGAAGTATTTAGAAAACATTTTTAACAGAAGTACCTACATTGTTATAGAATTACAGAGAACAAAATAAATGAGACGCGCTTAGTACTTAAGACAAGATAAATCGGTTGAAATTAATGAAGTACATAATATCTACAAATAGTATAGTATTGTATGGCACTTTTGTTGTACCATATATTGTACAACTTGGTGGATTCTCTTTCAACCAACCAGCAAGATGTTCAATGGCCTCGAGACTGGAATTCCCTTCTTAAAAATAATGAATAACCACGGAAATAGAAACGCAACCCCAGGGCTAGGATTTAGAAAGCAGATATCTAACTAACTAGGCCATCGAGGTTGTTAAATTCAAATAAAAGTAGTTTTTAATATGATAAAAATGCAATTTTGCCTCGGATATTTCTACGTAAAACTTTAGACTCTGATTTTTTCGTGTTTTATTCAGAATAAATATCACATATGAAATCTGGGGGTTCAAATTAAACAAATATTTAAAAAAAATGCTAAGCGCTGCAGAAGATCGTTAGTAAATTTTATTGGAAAAATACTGTGCAAAATTCATTTGCGGCGTTATGAATCCATTGAAATTTACGATCGCCGATTGTCAGACGTGAAAAGTCATCCACAGAAAGCTCGGGTGGGACAATTTATTTTTATGGATAGTGTTTATGGGATGGGTTGTTTTAAATTTTACGTAAATAAAATGCCGTGATTTGATTTTTATCATGTTTTTTGTCAATCCTTAATTACCAGAATAAGTCATACATACGTATTTGTACATATTTTGTGAAAGAGACACACACATATAGCTTACTCGTATTACCTTCAGTCCTTCATCCTATCTATCCACAGCAGGATGAAAATCTCGCTGCAACTTATCTAACTTAAAAAGTATAAGATATTTTTTCAGTAACAGGTTTTCCAACTTAAAAAAACGCTTAAATCATAGTTTTTCAATTATTGGATTCCAACGGGTCATAACATACAGATGCTCGAAAATCATTTTGAAATAATCCCGAATCACTGCGGGTTGAAAGTAACCGCTTATCGGTATTCAGATTTTTTGAAACTTATCAAAATTGTCCCGTAGCAAACAAATAGTAAATTTTGATCGGTATACCCCTGAAGAAGATATCGTCAAATATAATTGGGTACGGGTCTTATTTTATTTTGAAGTTAGTGACTAGCATGAAGATTTTGTCAACAATAAAAGCTACAAGAGCAACTAGTCGAATTATAAAGTGACGAGGAACTTTGCCACTGCTTTAACAAAATGATCGACCTCTTGGGTGCATTCTAGTTGAAATTAAAAAGCCAACGTAAGTGAACGAATCACTGAAAGTAAAAGTGCCCTTTATAACAACATAAATTTGAGAGTTAGACTTTTCTCGACTGCTGAAAGCGTAATAAAATCCAAAATGCGAAACAGGTATGTAGCAGCCTCAAGATGACTTAAGGTTCAGCTTATCTAATATAACACTAAGATTTTATGAGCTTTCAAAACTTATTCAAAGTCAAGGTTCACATTTAAGATTGAATGTTGTTACCAATATTTTTTCACTTTTATTTTGTCACTATTGTGAATTGATTGTTAAAGAAGACCGTTAAAACTACTAGGACACGAATGTTGTAAATTGGGATATTTGAATAGTTTTCAATTTATTGGGAAATATTAATTTTAGGAAACTCAAATGAAAGGCTGAAATAGATCCCATAATACTTTTTTCCAAAAAATGTTGGCACACCGTTAAATTATACTAATAAATTGAATCGACCGAAATTGAGTAGGCTGTTTGGCAAAAAGAAGGCTTCAAATAAATGAGATCTACTTAAAATAACTGCTTTAGGTACACACCCCCAAAATTGACTAGTATTTTAGCTTACATGAAAGAGAAAGTTTTTTTTTCAGAAGTTTGCTTACTACAGTAGAAAATATACAAATTTAGGATAAAAAAATAAAATAACGTACGAACATATTAGAATTCGCTCAAGCTCATAAATGAGTAGGCACGTAAAATCCAATATAAACAAAAACACTCAAACAAAAAATCATACTTATTATAAGTAAAAAATAAATCAATATTCTGAACGCGATGTATATATTTTTCGATTAATTTTTATAGTCAAATATTAAGGTTAGATTTCAAATTTATTTGTCATATCTTGAGCTTGCTTGTTTAAAATTTACAACAACAATAAAACAATGATAGTCAGAATTGTAGGCAGATAAATCAATCTAACAAACTGACTTGACATACCATGAGACATAAATGTATGCAAGCAAACCTTGTCCCGTCAACTCATATGCAGGTTGGAATTAGTTCACGGTACGACCACAATCAAATGGAAATCCATCCAAACTAAACTCTTAAAACACGCTTATGCTAAAATATGCATACATTGATCAGCCAACTTACAATAATTTTCTCATATATCAATCAATTTCTTAGTATTGAGAGGTTTGAACTAGTTCACAATATACTCGTACAGGGGGTGGTGGGTACTTGATGCAACAGATTTAATGAAGTAATATAAGGGACTAACATGTACAAAACAAATTTATATGAATTTCAAATCAATGCACAACCATTTTGAAGTAAGTAACTATAGAAAAATACTGAAAACTCATATAAAAGGAATCTTGTATGTAGCGATTAATACGTAATATCAATAGTGAACGAATAAGTACGCAATACCAATAGTGAACGAATAAGTACGCAATATGAATAAAATCGATTTCAATATTTTTTGTGCTGGCACTAAGTTCTAGTTAACCAGTTGACCATCCACACGAGACAAGGCTACTAACTCCACATCATATTTTAAGGCTAAGTTCAGACTTATTTTTTCAATATTTTATAATTTGTAAAAATTGGGAATCGTTATTATATATGTACATAGAAACTAATTTATTCTTTTATAGATCTCTTCCTTATTTATGAATAACTCTTTCACTATTTTATCAAGTAGCAGTCACGCTGTATAATATTTTTTTTTGGAAAGTAAGAAATAATTAGAAAATAAATCACTTATTGGCAGCGAGGAAATCTAAAAATGTTTTAAGAAAAATACGATTCATAAATAATATTCATAAGTGTCAGCTCCCGGCGGTAAATCGTAAAATATTAACTAGAACGAGTCACTATTTCACCTTTCCATACACGGGGAGGTTAAATTATAAAAATAATGGACTTTTATACTTATTATTTATGGTAAATATTATATATGAGAACTGTCTTTTTTAATTTTTTTTTTATCCTTTTTCTAAATGAAAGTAAAAGTATTCGTATAAAACAATGAAAGCTGAAGCGTAGAGTACAAGTACATAACAATGCGAAAAAGCATCCATTTTGTGAGTATAGACAATCACTACACTAGGCAAGGCTTGTGGATAATTGGTCTCATCTTAATCACACGTGTCATATATTTGTCCTAAATTCTAAAACACTCTGCTGAAATTTTCTCACTCTACATTCACATCCTTACACACACTTAAATCTCAAGCTATCACACGTATAATTCAAATCGCATCATAATCTCAATGAACACATCAAAATCATAGTCATCAATTGCATAGTCATAGTCTACATTTGCACATGTCATTCAATCATATACCTATGTGGATACCTCCGAAAGGTTCTCATCCTTCGCTAATTTAATCATATACCTATGTGGATACCTCCAAAAGGTTCTCATCCTTCGCTCATTCAATCATATACCTATGTGGATACCTCCGAAAGGTTCTCATCCTTCGCTCATTCAATCATATACCTATGTGGATACCTCCAAAAGGTTCTCATCCTTCGCTCATTCAATCATATACCTATGGGGACACCTCCGAAAGGTTCTCATCCTTCACTCATTCAATCATATACCTATGTAGATACCTCCAAAAGGTTCTCATCCTTCGCTCTCCCCCTGCCAAACAGTCACGTTTTAGATGCCGAGAATACTTATAAAACAAAAGCTGGTTGATCGGAAAAAAATATTTAAAGCAATAAATTCGCCAGATGTATTTATATAAAAGTGTTCGACAAAATGTGTTTTTTTTATAAATAAAAGTAGAATTTGGTGAATTTGTTGTAAAATAAGCTGCATTTTCAATAATTTCAAAGTATTTTTATTATTTTATTTCAGTACTTTATTTGGCAGCTTTATTGCAAAATAGCAGTTTTTTCTTACAATCTAGATAATCTTTTAATAAATGTAATTTCAGTTTTCGGTGAAATATGTAAATAATTTATCTTTAAATAAAAAAAAATCATGGTATGAAAACAAAATTGTATGTAAGCATATAAAATCTTTAGTCATAAAATCAAATACGAATTCAATAGCAGCATAAATGCGTAGAAGAATATTTAGAAAAATAGTATAATGAAAACCAAGAAAAAATTCGAATACCCGAAAGCGGATATGTTTTTAAATCGTTGTTTGTAGAACATTAACCATATAAGTACCGTGCCAGTATAATATTAATTATTTACTACATATTTACATTTATTTATTTTTCTGGCGTCATTTAGTGGCCAAAAAAACACTTCATGGTAATATATTTTTATGTAACAACCATTAAATTGTGTAAGCTTAAGAATCCTAAAAATGCCTTCATTCCATCAGCCTATCTATCTTTAAAAGGAAGTTCATCCATGTTATAATGCGAGCCATTCAAAAAGATCGATCGATATCTTACATACCTATAAAAGGTTACATATTTTTATTTGTTTTCAAACATTTGGGAAGCTATCTGAACTGATATTCTATAATAATAATAGTAATGAAGTAATCTTTCGTTTAATGAACAAAATGTTCAAGATACGAAAAAAGACGTTCAGGAAATGAGCAGCTATAAACTATATTCCATGGAAAGATAACAATCTTTAGTGCGTTATAAATTGTTGGCAAACGAAAAACAATTCTATGGGAAATCTTGGACCAAAAATTCTCCCAAGATTTTGTTCTGTGACAGCGATGGGATTGTGCGAGATGATTGTTTGAGGTTATTCTCTTACGAGATCGAAACAAAAATTATTTCCAAGCACGCACAAGTGTGAAAGACAGTTTTCGGCTCCAATCAAATTAACTAGATATTGATTTGCTGAAAACATAAAGGTCACATAAAAATAAGTTAACAACTTTATCTACAAAAAAACAATTTATTCAGCGAAAACGACTATTGTTATATGGCATAATTTATTATGTTAGAAAAAATCTTAATAAAAAGGGAAGATAAATAAATGATGTAATTGGGTATATATAGAGAAATAGAATAAATGCTGTAGAAGTGCGTGCTTTCAAACGTAAACATGGAGAGACAGCGTATTACAGGATGCGGAATGCGTATGATAGAATGATGAATGTGAACTTAAAGCTGATGTGTTGTGTAAGATAAAGAAGAGCAGATGGAAGAAATTAATGAAGAAGGATATATAGTGCAATTATGAATAGAAAGCGTGTGAGAGGAAAACCAAGGAAAGTATGGTTGAATCAAGTGAATGATATTCTGAAAGGAGGAAACGTAGAAAGTCAGAGAAATCGTAAAGATGTATAAGAAGGTATGGATGTAGAAGAAGCTAAGAATGTGTGTCGAGATATGAAAGTCTGTTGTCCTGTCTGCTAACCTCGATAGGAAAATGGCGTGATGCTTTGTATTGTCTATGATATTGATGATTTATTAGTCTACGGTGAAGTTATTTTTGGGCAATTGCTAAAACTACGCATTACTGCTTTTTTATGAATACCAGTTAATTGATCATTACCAAAAATTTGAAACTTATAAAGAAAATGCTTTTTAAAAGAAAACTGTGGGCGTTGAATACATTTTAATAATTTAGGAAAGGTAAAATAAGACTTTGTTTAAAAGTTAAATTAAATAACCTTATTTAAAAAAAAACAAGCTAGTTTTTGTCAAATTAAAAAAAAAGAAGTATGTTAATGCATACATTTCTATGAAAAGGTAATATCAAAATTAATGAATTGTAGATGAATGAAAACAAGGATTTTTAGTAAATCATTATCAGTTAAGCCCGATTGTCAAGAGAGATACATAACATACTCGTATATATTTTAAATGGATTTCGTTCGGCCACCATAAACTGTTTTCGGAGGGAAAATAAAACTCATGTTAAACCGTACTTGATGTCAATGTTTAATCTTCGAATCAAAAAGGATATCAAAGTCGTTTAAATATAGAAACTTTTTCATATTTTGTACCAAATTTGCTCTAAAAATGAAATTAAAAATGGTATTTTCCTATGTCCATTTCCTTTTTTCCCATTTTAAAGTTACTATATAGTTTTAAAAAAAGGTAATGAAAAATAAAGAAAATTTGATGAGTATATAATGAAACAGGAGTTAATGAAAAATCAACATATAAAATTACATGAACATTTATGAATTGAATATGGGATTTGCAAGGCATAGTCATAATATTGTTGTTAAACTATTTGTAACTAAATTGAAAATTAACGCCATGTAACTTACTTGTAAAACTAAGTAACAATTATAAATGATTACTTTATCTAAATATATTTTCAATAACACTTTATTTCGCCTTATTGAATTTATTTAATTTTTATTTTGTTCAACGTTACTGCTGATTAAGAACTACTGTAGTATATGATTCGTAGTCAACCATCGTGAGTGCAGAGGCGGCAACAATACTTGCATATATCTTACGAGTGCAAACATTGTTACTAGATGAACTATTAAAGTGGTTTGAGATCCTTTTTTTTTTTTTGGGCACCATCAGAATGGATACGCACCCAAACCTGCGAGTTGAAAGACATGTATCTTACCAACTAGGCTACGGATTTATTAATATTTTAACTATATATACATAATGATCTTTTTAAATTTTATAAGGTGTTTTCAACAAAACATCTGCCGAAATAAAGTTTTTTTAACGACGAAAACATTACAGATAATAAAATAGTTGAATTTCCAAGCTTTTTTACTTTTTGAGTTTTAAATATGTACAAAATTATTTGCAGATTCTAAAAAAAATAATTCAGGATGGCGGTACCCACATTTATTCTTTTGGCGTTTATTCTTTTTTTATTTTTTCAGTCGACCCTCGTTAGTGTCGGGGAGTTAGTCATTAAAAATATCTTTTGGTCAAATCGGAATTTCGCGCTTCGTTTATTCTGCTCGGACACCTTGAGGTTAAAAAAATATAAGGTGCAACAGCAATGACCGCAAATCTTGAAGTCGTGTGTTTTGGCACTATCCATATATTATATGTTTCAGTTTTTACCTTTTTCTGTGCATGCAAATCTGAACACATTTCTGCTCGAGTTTTATAATAAATTAATATTATGCCTCTTAAAAATTACGACCGTATTTTTTTAAATATTTAGTTTTTGTTACAAATAATGAATCATATAATCATAACAAAATCTTATTTCAGGTTCTATAGACCGGTAAAAGTCAATTGAAGTTCTATAGACCGGTAAAAGTCAATTAAAACTTGAAGACTCGATAAATGAGCCCAAAATAATATTATCTCCTGGCCACGCTCTTCAATATGTCAACAAAGCTAGTTCTGACATATTGTATAAATTATTTACACGTATTTAATAAGTTAAAGATGGTTAAAATATCATAAAAAGTTGTCCAAAGTATTATATGTGTATAATAATTTAATAACGAATCAAATTTTTTTTCATTATTTCAAATTGGCTTCAATTCTATTTTGTAAAACTAAGCAAAGGGAAACATTGTCACACTTTCTTAATTTTGTGAATGTTCATAATTAACAGTAATACAGTGAATGGGGTTTATTTGCCAAAAACTATAAAAGCAAACGATCTGTTACTGGTGTTGAGGATTATCAGGCCGCCAAAAGTTTTAACAAAACATAAATTTAAAGTTTTATTACGGAAAGAACTGAAAAACCTTCGATGACCAAAAAAAATCTGTAAATGTGATCTTTTGAAGAAATTATTGTAAAAAAAAATGTAAGATTTAATTTATTGAATTGCTAATTTTTCATTGAAAAACCAATCAGAATATTTCAATAAGAAAATGCAAAATATAAATATAATATAAATATAAGTTTATTGACAGCAACATAGTATGTACATCTAAATGTACATCAACATTTAAATAACACTTCTAAAACGCATAAATTGCAGATAATACATTAAATACAGAAGCTATCAAAAGGTCTGGGCTCATCTAATAACATCCCCTCGGCCAAGATACACCCCACCAATATAGGGCGAACCCAGCCACGGGGACGCCAGATGTTTTTCAGCCCACACCCTTGAACACGTAGAACAAGAATATATTATAAAAAAAACACAGAAAATAAATAGATGATTTATTACGGAAAGAACTGAAAAACCTTCGATGACCAAAAAAAATCTGTAAATGTGATCTTTTGAAGAAATTATTGTAAAAAAAAACGTAAGATTTAATTTATTGAATTGCTAATTTTTCATTGAAAAACCAATCAGAATATTTCAATAAGAAAATGCAAAATATAAATATAATATAAATATAGGTTTATTGACAGCAACATAGTATGTACAAACTATATTTAAATAACACTTCTAAAACGCATAAATTGCAGATAATACATGAAATACAGAAGCTATCAAAAGGTCTGGGCTCATCTAATAACATCCCTTCGGCCAAGATACACCCCACCAATATAAGGCGAACCCAGCCACGGGGACGCCAGATGCTTTTCAGCCCACACCCTTGAACACGTAGAACAAGAATATAAAAAAAAACACAGAAAATAAATAGATGACAAACAAAAAAAATACATTCAAGAGAGAAGACATTTAAAGGTCCGGGCTCATCCCACAAACATTCCCCCGGCCGAGATACACCCCACCAATGTAGGGCGAGCCCGACCGCAAGGGCATCGGGGGGCCTCCATCCCACACCCCCGCATATCTAGATTAAAGAATAAATATAAAAAAAAACAAAACGTATGGCAGAAAACAAAAATAAAAATTAAACCCACATAAACCACCTCAGGTTAACTGTCAGCAAGAACGAAAAAAAGAAAAGCCTCAAAGGAGTCCAAATTTTACAAAATGATAAATGGGAAATGAAATAGTTGAGACAACATGGAAATAGTTAGGCAGTAATACATTGAAATAGTTAAGCAGTTTTAAAAGAATGAATGAGGAGATAACGCACAAACACGTATGCACAATCCCCGATTCCCCACTAGCGAAAAGAGAGAAAAGAAAGAGAAAAAAAAAAGCAAACAAGAGACCCATTAACCACTGAGAAACCCATTAACCACCCAGAAGATAACACTTTAGAGCATCTCTGAAGGAACAACTATTCACCCGCTCCTTCAAGGCCTGGGGCAACTCATTCCAGCATTTGCTGGCTGAGTATGAAAAGGGCCCCTTGAATAGTGTTAGATTAGGGTTTGGGATAAGTAAAATACTTTCTCTGCTTCTAGTTTCGTAGCCGTGAAAATTTCTAGGCCAATTAAGTTTTTCGAAGAGATAAAGTGGCATTTTTGTACTGGTAATTTTATTCACGAGTACGCTTAAGTGAAGAAACCGTCATTGTTTCATGTCAATAATTTTAAAAGCTCTCAAAAAAGGGGTGATGTGTCCTCTGGGGGGGATGTTGAAACAATACCTACAGCAAGCATTTTGTAATCTTTGCAATTTCCTTTCGGTTCTCTTTAGAAGGCACGGTCCATAGATGCAATCACCATACTCGACTATTGGGATAATGAGCGCGTCGATTATTCTACGTCTAGCCTTAATCAACAGGTATATATTTGAAAGATAACCGGAGCTTGTACCATGCAATATTTTCCAAAAGAACATTCATTTCTCATGGCAATTTTCTTGGTGTTTCATAATCGCGTAGCAGACTGTAGCTCAGAATTCAGGTGAATGAAACTTGTCTCACAAACTAAATAGTTTTTTTTAATTAAAATAAAAAAAATCTTGTTATCATTTAAATCTTATTTTTAAAAATTCTTTTACTTTTTAATTTTTTTTATTCGGAATTTTCTGTGAAGTATTATTCAATTTTATTATGTAAAAACGTTTGATAATTTCTCAAAAAAATAAGTTGATATACGAATTTTATTTAATATTTTTTTACAGAAAATGAGATAATAATAAACAGAATAAAAATTGTAATTTTATTTTATCACACACTGTTTATTCCACTTTTTGTGACGGTATAACTCTACCGGTTTCAAGGCTTTCACCTCATCATCAGGGGAGCATAAACAAGACTGAATTCTGTTCGAACTGGTACCGACATACACGCCTTCTAACGGTAAACATTCGGATTGGGACTGTGGGTGGAGGGAGGGAGGAGACAACCTCGGCGAGCAGTGGCGAGATTCTTGGAATATATGTGTTTGCCAGATGTTCACCCCGATGCACTGACTTAGAAATTTCTAGCACTGACTTAGAAACTCTACATTATTTAATTTAATTGATGATATATTTCAATAATATAATAAAGTATTCGTTGAATTATACAATTATTTATATGAAGCCCTTTTTAATTTATATAAAATGAAAAAATGAAACCTTTGTTCAACATAATCTTATGAATATTTGTTGGTTTCATTATAAGAATTTAAAAAATTTTTAGAGAATAATTTTAAGCTGGTTGAGTTTAATCAGGAATTCCTGGTTAGTCGGCCAGCAGGTCCATGGTATCGTATAGAAATGAAGTATGATGGGCAAAGGGGACTATGTTATTTTATATGATTACTGAAAAAAGTATGAATGCGGTTAACCGTTCGTTAAGGAGGTTCGAGTTACCTCTTTATCGGCGACAAATTGCGAGTAATGAGCATATCATACTTGAGTGATTCTACATCACAAAACTCGATAATTGGAGCCGAAGGTAAATTTATTTCCTGATATTTTCTCCAGGCCATTATCTTCAGTATATCCGCATCACCAATATCAATTTGCTGTGGAGTAATATACGAGTGGCTCAATTAATTAAAAAATATTCATATGACTTTAATGTAACTAATAATAAAAAACTGGATTATAAATGACATAAAACTTTCCTTAATTGAGCTATTTCGACCTCATAAACAATACAGTTTTACAATTTAAACAGAAGGCAAGTTGTATTACTCAATTTTTATTCGTACTTTATGACAAAGATTAAGTATTAAGATAAAATATAAAATAAACAAATCCATAAATAATGTTCTAAGCTAGTTAAAGTATTCATTCGATTTTACAATTTAAACGGAGGACTAGTTGTATTATTATCTGTTTCACTCATACTTTATGACAAAGATTGAGATTTAAGTTAAAATATAAAATAATCAAATCCATAATAATGTTCAAACCTCGTTAAACTAGTCATACATTTTATTTTAAGTTTTTAAATATTTTTGTGCGGAAAGGCGATTGTAAACCAATTTTCGGTAAGTTGAAAATATTCTCAAAAATATTTATAACTACTCAGAATAAAGGCCTTCAAGATTTTATAAATGACTGTGTCAATTGTATATACGATACCATTAACAGCTCTCCCGTTGTTTTGCAAAATATGTATGAGAAAAATAATGAAGTAAAATATAAAATGTATAATATGTAATTACATGGTAACACATGAAAAACTGTTTTTTGAAAAATCAAAGTCAGTAATGGGTAGTCGTAAATAATAAACTTAGAAACAAAAAAACCATTCTCATTTCAATTACATTGAAAGGGTTATAAATAAAAGACAGGACGTTGAAAACTGTCCAATATATAAAACTTACAAATGGCTCATTAAATACTGACAGACAAGGTGGCACAGAAAAGTTCTGGGATTAAAAATACCAAAATTAAGTTGTTCGAAAAAATTAATAGCATTAAAAAAATAATTATGAAATTAAAGCCATTTTAGCGTTTTATAAAATAACAGGATATTTTTAGAGTTTTTTTTAATGAATCAACTATATGAGTTTTACTTTGCGTTGTTACTTATGCGCTTTTTACTAGTAAGTAGTTTAAATTTAAACACGGGCTCAAAACGATATACAATAAATGGGGAAATCCAATGTGCTACGTTATATTGATTGTGTCGACATGTTATACGAGTACATGTGGAGTGATAGGACAACGTTTCGTGCTCGTTATTTATGCGCACCGTCTACTTCAGGGTTTATTGACACAGGGTATAACGTCACGAGAATTTCCCAAAAATATTTTCATTTGAATAAAATACACTGTAATACTAAAATTGTTTTAGAGATTAAATCATCATCATGATCATAATTCCATGTTCCTATTGAAGTAGGTAGAGAACCAGATATCTACTTTATTCTATCATGACACACATTGCTCTCGCCATATCCATACACTTTGTCACACATCCTCTCTTATTATAAAGGCTTTCCATTAAACCCCATAAGTATATAACACTGTTTTCTTTGAGCTCAAATTAATGACATAAATATAGTATACCAATTTGTTACAGAAAGTGATTAAGTTGAAAAAAATAACTAAGTTTTGAAACCCGAAACGAGGACTGGGAGGGGACGTTAAGTAAGTAATCAGATAGTCTCGTTGGAAGTTATAGGGGAAGCATAGACCCTGTGCTGTACGATCATCGGATGTAAGTTAAGAGATAAAGGTTTCAGAGAAATGTGCTTTACCCTTTCATACAAAACCCACAGGCAGTTTTCAGCAGCCACTATATTCGGTTAACGACGCGATTACAAAATAAAAATGTTTATGTCTATAATGGAGAGTAAATCAGATTTTGGTTCCATAAAAAAAAGTGAACCGAATTTTTTTTTCCAGCCTACAGCATTAACTGTACATTGTTGTGTTTTATTTTCTCAGTTAAAATTTATTGTTTTTTCACAACTCCGTTCTATAAGTTTCACTATCTTTCTTACGTTTATAAATTAATTTTTTTTCTGGCCTTTTAAACCTCAACGTAAAAAATTATATGAAATGTTCACTAAACAAGTCTTCTTCATCAGAGAAATTCCAGCTGGATCGTAAATATTTCCCTCTAGATTTATTGCTGTGACAAAGTACATTCAAACGTTCGCTGAAATATTGTTAATACCCATTATATCTGTTTGAAAAGCCACATCTGAAAGGGAAGGGGGAAGTCTCTTCGCTATCGTCCATTTTACGATGTCCTTCGAAATTTTTCAGAGGGAGAGCTTTACTTTTGATGATAACATTTTATGGAAAAATAATCGAGAAAATTTTCTTTTATTTCTTTTCAGAGAGAAAGTTCTGAATCTCTTCTTTTTGGTAATTTTCGTAAGTTGTAATAAATACGCATTTTTTAATATGATTAAAAGATTATTTCTAAGAAAAAAATATTCTCTTTTCAACGTTCATTAATTTAATAACTAAATTTCAATTGTAATTAAAAATTATGCGTGCCTTGCGTAGAATGTCTGAACTAAAAACATTTGATAGAATAAGAAATAATCGTATAAAGGGTTGACTGTTTGTTAGATCGGATGCTATGAGAAGAATTAAGAAAGGAAATATACTCGTAATATGCTTTAACCTTATTGATCTAAATGAGTTGTGAAAAACATACGAAATAAATGTTTTGTCTGAAATTATTGTTTTGTAAGTGAATAAAAAGCAGACCGAAGAATGAGTGCAAGATGTAGTGGTTGAAATTTTAAATGAGGTAAAGTTTAGAATTATAAGAAAAACATTTATGTCGAGATGTATGGGTGTAGACGAGCAAGAATAGTGTGCATATGTAGAAAGGTGTGGAGATACATCATTTATGTCTACCCCAAATGGATATGGGGTAATGTTATCTATCTATTTTTTTATTCTGAGACATGTATTGTAAGCCGTGTATTTGATTTTTAAGTTAACAGTAAAAATAATTCATATTTATTGATAATTGTGTGAAAACAAGAATCGTACTTTAGAAAGCAATATACCTATAGTTATATTTAATTTTTCACAAATAAAATAAAAGATTATAACATACACGAAGTGGAATAAAAGTTTGAATAAATCTAGAAGGATTGGATTATAATTCAAATAAAATAATTACATATGACATATGTGTATAGTCCTTCGTTTGAAGATAAATAAATAAAATAGTTTACTGGAATGTTAATCAAAACATACAAGTATTCTTAGCAATTTTGAAAAGAAAGGTATACCGAGAATTGTCCTTAACATACTAATAGTGGAAAGCAAATGAAGGACTATATTGGAATGTTGTAATTAATTTGTCAGGATAAAGTCAGGCGATAGGACTTAGAAAACGATTTGTATTTAACGCATCTAAGGCAAGTGTAAAATATAAGATAGGAGAGATGAAATATACGAGAAAATTTAAATATTGATTGATATACGACAGGGCCTAGTAGCAGGACCATGAGCAGGCAATATAACTTTTTAGAATAAGATAACACGAGTTGATAGAAAGATATATACAGGTATGACACGAAAATATTGAAGTAAGTATAACATGAAAGTTAGAGACTAAGAAAAATATAGTTGCTATGGAACTTTATGTGTTTTGAAAAGAAATAAGGGGAATTGACGGAGTTATATGATATAATTTATAAATGTAGAATGTATCCAATTACTCGTATGTTTATTTAGATATATGTGAAAAGTGATTTAATATAAGACCGTTCTATGGTAAACTAGAACCAACCACTCCAAGAGGGCACGAATACACTGATTTAAAATGAACGATCCCTTTATGTTGTATCAATAATATTGTAAAACTGAAAACCATATCGTTAAAAAACTCACCTGAAACAATTTAACGTATATTTTGAAAAAAATATTCATATAAGAATCGCGATAAGGAAAGGTTAAGGGTTTGTTTGCGTTAGTCAAAAAGTGTTTGGGTTGCGAGATTCCAAAGCACGTATCCGAGTGAGTATGGATCTGACAGATTCGATGAAACTTGGGAAAGTAAAATTGAACCTAGATTTAAAAGTTGCGCAAACGCGAAGTAACTGCTTCATACTTTATTATAAAACTTTATCTTCCCAACATTTTTTACATGGAAGGTGACAGGATTCATTGAAAGTTTCAGCAGTTGTTTGTGGAATAAGGAAAAAACTTAGATTACATAATCTTTCAAAATATTAAAAAAAATTAATTCATAAATAAAATTAGTTTTCTTTACTTCATTTTAGAATGGGTTTGAAATTTTGTGTGTAAATAATTATGTCACGAGTTATTTCACGAAAGTGACTTTCAAAGGCTTTTTTTATTCTTCTAAACTTATGTGTTAACCAATCAATTAATTTCTACTGCGCTATTGAGTGATCTTCAAGGGCGTATTTTATTCTTTATAACATCTTTTATTCTTAGTCTTCCGACAGTACAGAAAATGAATTATATGCTATAGGGTCCACAATTCCAAAATGGCGATACATATGTGCCTGTTTGTTTGGTTTGCCTTGACAAGGGAATTTGTCAATATTTGTGTGTTCAGCATTTTATTATATTTACATTATTGAATTCGATTTTGTGATTTAAAAACTGTGGTAATTTATCAAGAAATAATAATATGTACAGTAAAGACTCGGGTATTTGAAAATATTTTCAATATTCGAAAAGCGTTGCGCCAAATCAATCTTCTAGAAAAGTCGAAAATATGCAAGCGGTATTCGAACTTATGACCTGTCTCTTGCGAGGAAATTTCTTAAACCAACTGATTTATGGCAGGCAATTATCTACAACAGCTCAGTTGGTTTGAGAAGTTTCCCGACAAGACAAAGTTCGTGGGGTCGAATAATTTTATGGTACGGGTTTTAAAAATGTTCGTCAAATTCTGCCGGGGTCTTGCTATTTCAAATAGAATGGACATTTTAATACAAAGATTAGATAAAAACTTTAAAGAAAATGACAAAAATCAATTGAAAATAAAATCAAAATTCAATGTTAAAATTCACATTAATATTAGAATACAGTATTGTTACTTTTCCTCAGTTTTTTTTAAATATTATATATCCTTTAATCTAGGGTATACGTTTATGTTAAAAAAAATATCTTTAAAAGTTATCATTTTCTAAATAAGTATGACATAACAGATAATCCTTTAACAATATATCGATATTTATGATCGTCATTCTGTATTCTTGACTTTCTCCAATAGTCCACATAAAGGTTATTTTTATAAAATTTAATATCGTTCAAAGTGGACCTGACAACGCTGTTATGAGAGGTCCTTGAAATATTTGGAATTTCATCGATGATCGTTAACGTCGCCACCATCGTAGTGTCGCGTCAGCTTTGATGAATGCTGAAGTGGCTGAACAATGACCATACGGGATATCATAAAATAGAGGGAAGAAATTTAACTGTTTGTTAAGGGGTGAATATGGATTTTGAAACCCGATTATCAAACGAGATTATTCAACGGTATTAGCTACTAGATTAAATACGGGCTTTCGTTCTATATTTATGGTAATTTTTTTATGAATGATGACGTTTATGAAAATGAATAGTAAAAAATACATTTTTTAATTGCTTAACATTATTACTCAAATGGTATACTAAAAAAATAGAGCTCCAAAATTGAATAAAGAAATTTTGGAAAAGAGCCAGCTAGATAGATGGATGATATTGTCCGCATTGCCGGTGCTAGTTGGAGAAGAATCGTGACCGACTGAGAGAAATTGCGTAATAAAGGCTATGCAAATGTCCAACAGTAGTTCCAACAGAAGAACGTAATATAACTCGACTAAGTAGAAGAATAACTATTAAAATCTGCCCATGGTTTCGACTTTTGAGTGTCATGGACCAAACAACATATAAAATGCTTTGTCAGTTAAATTTTCGTGAATAACTCTTCTCAGTTATAAGAGGGTCGGAGATCATTAAAAAAACTGATGTTGCTCGGCTGTGTGCCTGGTCATTGAAGCAGGCAATGCTCACCTATGAGATGGAAGAGCTAATAAAATATAATATATCAGCGTCCACGAGGAAATGGGATAGAATTAAGTTGATAATACTGAGAAGAAGTGAAGAAAGAGAATATTAAATATTTTATACAGTAGTAATTTCAAAAATAGTTCTTTTAAATCATGTTGAATATCGACTGTAAGTTTTGTGAAGATTCGAATAAATTGAATACGAGACAAACATAATAATGTGACTCTTTTGTTATTTTTTATTAATTCCCACTAGGTACGTCTTTTCTTTTGGTTTAATATGTTTTTAATGTGTGATTGTATATTTTTTCTCTCCTGAGAGATCTCCACATATGAGTTAACTTGTAATTAGTTATATGTTTTATGTTATTATACCACTGGTCATATAATTAATCGTACAACAGATTAAACCCAAATAAGTAATCAAAATAATAATACACGTATTACGACGATAAAATTAAAAAAACTGTGATAAAAAAACACTAGGTATATGGAATTTAACTGCGAAAGTTAGATAAGCAATACGGACACTGTGAACTTATTTCAGTCGTCATTAAGTTAACTAAATATTTCCATTAACATATTTTTATTGAATGGATTTAAAAAATAGTTTTTTTGTACTGAAAAACCAGTAGTCAACTTTTATCGTTTTCAAATTTGAAGATTTTTAAAATACAAACTATCTATCGAAATTGATTGTTTCTTTTACTTACGCTTTAACTTATATATCTTATTTAAATATAAAATATGATAAAATATTCTATTCGCCAAGTAGTTATATATTTCTAAGTATGCGTTGGAACTGTAAAGCATATTCCGTAAACCATTGTCATTTTCCATAAATGAGGCGACCAATAAAAGTTTTTTGTACGGTTGTTTACGAGGATGTATATGTTATAAATGTATTTCTTAAGCCAAACATATTTCTGTACAAAATATGGAGTGGAGTTTTCTTTTTGTTTTTGTGAAGGGAAATCCGAGGGAAAATAAGAAAAAATGTAATTATGATAAATCAGTGTAAGTCGCTCCAAAGCTTTTTTATGGCCATTACTGTATTACAGTTATAGCCATTGCAAAAGTTTAAACACAAAAATATAATATTTAATGACAAAAATAGATGCACGTGTTTTGTCAAATTTCGTTCAATTATTCCTTTATAAACATACTCGTACATATAACGATATTAAACTGTTGGGGTAAGGCATAAAAGAGGGAGCGCCATTCTGTCCTATCACAACACACATATTTCGTATTTTCTATTATACATCCACACAACTTCTCATATAACTCTCTCTCATATGAGGGGCATGGCCGCGCGGTAACGCGCTGGACTTCTGTGTGGAAGGTCGCACGTTCGAACCACGCGCTGTGCTCCGCCCCTCGAATGGCACAGACATTTTTTTCCGCCTAGTATCCGGGGATATAAGGATACCTATTAAATGACATTAAAAAAAGCGGTGGGGCCGGTGAGTTTGCTGACTCCCTTAAAAATATTAAACCTAATTGAAATTTAAATGGCAAGGGGGTCTCGACTACGAGGCTCGACAACGACGACATACAATTTATCTATCTTTACATTGCCTTTTTTCAAAATATCAGTCACTTCATTTAACCATACTTTCCTTGGTATTTCTTTATCACATAAAATAGCACTATATATTTGTTTTGTTAATTTTCCTTCATCCATTCGTTCCACTTGCCAAAACCATCTCAGAGTGCTCTTCTTCATCTTAATTAATATATCGACCTCAAATTAACATTCATCCCTAAATACTTCATTTCGTATTCTGTCATACATTGTTTCCCTATGATTTTTTTTCAGTGCACACATTAGTATAGCATTTATTCAGTTTCTTTCAGTATTTTTCCACGTTAGCATTTCACTCCCATATATCAAAGTTGATACTAGAATACTGTTGTGAACTATCATCTTAGCAGATTTTGATATTGTCCGGTTCGAGTATACATGTTTTAGTAGCTTGATTTTGTTTCCTTTCCTTTTTAAAGAGGAAGTAAATTTAGAACAAAATTTTGTATGAAGTGTACCCTTACTGTTTTGTGTTCAAATCTTGTTACGGGGGCGTGGCAGGTTCAAGGCCGGTACATAATAGATGGAAAACTAGGCATTCAGAGTTCCAAAGGTTGATACAAGTAGCAACATTGAAATGATTATTATATGTTCCCCGAATAATCTACGTCTGTCTGAAACCCCTTTCTATTTTAGGAATACCACAATAATAACATTAAAATACTCTGCATAGTTCTTAACAATTTTGTTAACAACTATGCAGAGTTATCAAGTTTTTTCTTACAATTTTTTAATCAAAGTAACTCTTCTAAGGGAACATGGCGTGATCATACGTATTTTTATGAATAAATAAAAACTCATGATTAATTGTGATATTATATTAAAAATTGCTTTATTATACCTTCGTCTTTTAACTTAAAAAAAAAACCGTGTTTATTGTCGAATGGTTATCGGATTGATGCAGTTCCCATTGTTATCTGAAGTGACTACAAAACTTGAAGTCCTAAGAAAAAAAAAAGGTTCTGCGGTAAGATATTTAGTGTTTCTGGACCATTTTGTTGGTCCAGAAATACGTTCATGCGATTTGCAGCATGTGTATGTGCGTTTAAGGTAAGTATGAAAATAATTATATTAGGGGGGTGTTTTCATGTTAAGGTGGCGTGACGCGTCACAAAGCAGTACGGAGTTTCACCATCAAATTCATCTCCACCATTAAACTTTTAGCTTTTATTAGGCTTGATCGTGATA
This sequence comes from Odontocerum albicorne, assembly GCA_949825065.1. Classification (NCBI taxonomy): domain Eukaryota; kingdom Metazoa; phylum Arthropoda; class Insecta; order Trichoptera; family Odontoceridae; genus Odontocerum; species Odontocerum albicorne. Next base: position 34,232,938 of record OX463839.1, read on the forward strand.
TCTACTTTATTCACAAAGTAACTAGAACTGTATCATTAAAATGTGATGGAATGAAAGTGATAGAAGCTTTATTGTTTATAGCGACCGTTAGTGGTAAGCTAAACGAGTATTTTTCACAGTAATAACATCTCACATTTCACTTTTACTGTTTCATCGTATTACCCTTAGGGATGAAAAAGAAAGAGTTTTTTTTTTTAATTTTGAAAGACTGAAAAATAATTTTCTTTGCGTGTCGTTTAAAAAGCTCAAAGTATGATATTGAATTTAAGCTTATGGTGTTTATTTCAAAATAATTTCAGCGACAAACCATGAAAATCAGATAACATATTTTTTGTAGAGGTTAAATAACAGGTAACAAAAAAATCTGATTATCAGATTATAAAAAAAAATAATAGTAATTTTACTGATGCAAAAGAAAGAAAATTTACAGCTATTCCGATGATGATGTTTCTCCGAGTACAATTAATTATAATACAAAACATGAAAATTTAATTCAAAGTGCCCAATTTCAACAGTAGATACACATATTATACAAAATCGGAACCAAAACATCAACAATTATCGCCATAATCACTGCACTAGGGATTCTTGCCATATCACAGTCGCACATGATATAATTTATCGCATTAAATGTTTGAATTGTTTTCCGCTCATTGTCATTATTTACATGTATTTAATTTGTTGTAATTGTTTAAATGTATTAACATGGCTTTATCAAAGTAACAACAAAACATATTTCAAGATAACACCTTACGAAAACAAAAACCATCAACACTTAGATAGAATGATAATACAACACAATCAATTCAGCGAATATCTAGTCTTTCATACAGTTATCTCTATCTCAGCATATTTGTTTTACCAATTACAATAACAAGAATGAAACATGTTTTATATATTATGCTTGAAATGAATGATTTAGTAGCAGGTTAAAGATTTTTTAAGAAAAACAACGCTGAGGATTAACTTGGGGGGACAGTCGGTGGGACGGGTTAACGTTTTTCATTTTGAGTTTTGAAGATAATTTTTTTCTTTAAATGGTTTATTTTTGTTTTTGTAGAGGCGCCCTTTGTATTTATTTATATGATGGTGTTACTGTTAAAACAGGAAGAAGTTGCACCAGATAACTTAGAATTTTCGAAGTTGTCATGGGGAGGTTGTTTTTCCTGCCGAGAAAGCTAGCCCACATTCCGCAAAAAGAAGTAAACTCTCTCCATAATAGAAGACGAATAATAAAACATAGAATAACAAATTTTATTATATATGAATGTAAGAAATAATTATTAATTCATTGAAGCAATATTTTTAAGTAACACAACATTACTATAAAATGTTATTGATCAAGAGCTTTTTACATCAGTTTAATTAACCATATAATTCTTTTGCCAACAAACGCAGTTATATGAGACGTATTAGACATTGAGCAAAATGAAAGTCTTAAGGTTCATCAATCAACTCAATGGCACTGCAGAGAGACTCTTTCCTATTGTGAATTCCGGAGGCTCGGACTTGCCAATTTTTTCCTTCCTCCGAGTACATTAGCAAACGAGTAGAAAAGTTTATTGTATTCGGCATTTTTCATTAAGAGGTTTTCTTTTTCCGTTATCATTGAACTTCACTAATGCGATATGAATTTCGTATTTTCTTTATTTCTGTACAAAGTATTATGGCTATGATTTATTCTTACTGGCTAATTTATGTCAGTGTGCACTGTGCCAGTTTATTTTTAACAATGTTTTTCGTAATTTGTTCTTATTTTTTACTTTGTCACAAAGCTTATAACATTTTTTACAAAAATGTGCTAAGTATTCATTACCTCTAATTTTACAAAGTGAAGTTATATTTTTTTATTAACCTTGTTAGCAATAAGATACCAAATAAGATGTTAGTATAATACCTTGATCAGGTTAAAAAAATAATGTTTAATGACAATTCACATTCATACACACAATGCGAACTCTGTGGCCTGGTTGGTAAAACAATTCAGTCTGCTTTTCACTTAAGGCCTCTTTAACATTCAGGACGATTTATAAGTGGTTCCGAGAATGAACGTTGTACGATGATCACAGAATACTGCGAAGCGTAGTTTCTAGAGCTTGAAATTAATTAAATACTGACATAAGACACTTAAATATGTAAGAAAAAGTGAAAGAAAAATAAAAGTAACCAACAATTCAACTCCATATTATAAAAATAGCGAGGGTTTC
>OX463839.1:34235344-34293001 GCA_949825065.1 Odontocerum albicorne
ACAGGAAATACATCGAGTTGCATACATCTGTGAATTATGGTTAATATCACAAAATGTCAAGTGAACATATTACATTTTCCACCACAGCACTTTTGGACATTGATGCATTAAATATATTCACTGTTGCGCATGAATTAGTGTAGTGTACAGGAAATATTGAAATATGACGTAATATAAACACACCATCACGCTCTTCCTCCACTTTATTCACCTCCTTAACACACTTACATCTTTTAATGCAGTTCTTTCTGTTTCTCTTACTACTTATTTTTTTCTTGTTTCTAATTTTCATTAAATTGATTCAACCATAATTTTCTCAGTCGTCCAGTACCACGACCCTCCCTGACGTTTACATTACATATTTTTCTAGTCAGTCTTGCTTATCCTTTTTTATATCGATATCTTTCATAATTTTCTGATGTCGATGTCTTCTTTATCTCGGTAGATAATCTGATGAATGAGCTCTTTAATAACATTTGTAAGTATGTCTGAGTTACTTAATAGAGAAGCATGAGTAATAATTGTTTCCGTTGTTGTTATTTTAAGATCTTTATCTATTGAAAATCTTTGTATTTATGTATGCGGTAAAGTTCATTGAGATATTCGTATTGAAGATTGATGAACACATTTAGAAAATCGGAACGCGTCTGAAAATATGTAAATAAATGTCTTGTGATGAAGATATTATTCATATTAGTTGACTTGGAGAATTTTAAGTACCAAAGAGCTTCATTTCCATAAAATTTGTATTAAAATATCACATATGTGGTGTTGCTTTCATAGTAAATTTACATCAATTTTCATTAGAAGAAATTATGTTTTTAAGCTAACGTTATTAAATTGTCTTCAATAGATATAGGAATAAAATAAAACTCTAAACAAAACCAGAAACTTTTAAATAAACATTATAAAAATGTAAAAAAATCCCCTGTGAAGAGATTGCTCTTATGATATTTATTATAATAATAATAAAAATGACATTTTATCAAGCGCTGTTTATTTACCATAATCTTCTTAAATCAAACAAACAATTATTTATAAAAAAAATATCAATTCGTTTTGAAATATTTTATATAGCTCGTTTAAAACTAATTGGTATGTTTTCTGACTTTTAAATTGATATTTTGAACCCAAAAGGAAATATTGTCATATTAAAATTAATGTAGCAAAATGTATCTACAAAATATTATAGTTAATGTTACTCGTAAAAACGATTCGCGAAATAAATCACAAAAAATAATTAAGTAATTTATAAATATGTTAGGTAGCTTGATCAAGTCCGAAAATTAATGTAGCAAAATGTATCTACAAAATATTATAGTTAATGTTACTCGTAAAAACGATTCGCGAAATAAATCACAAAAAATAATTAAGTAATTTATAAATATGTTAGGTAGCTTGATCAAGTCCGAAAATTAATGTAGCAAAATGTATCTACAAAATATTATAGTTAATGTTACTCGTAAAAACGATTCGCGAAATAAATCACAAAAAATAATTAAGTAATTTATAAATATGTTAGGTAGCTTGATCAAGTCCGAACTGCGGAGCTATTTCCTCAGAAAAGCCTGGTGGAGTTGTAACAAGTTCTAATGCGTTTCTCGCATCAGAACGATGTGCAAATGACTGACAAGCATTATGGACGACTGGAGGATTGAGGAATATAAACTATCTGGAGGACTGAGGAAGCTGCATGTCAAGTGCCATGGATTGCTCTAACCGCAGATATGAGATATTAAGGAACCCATAAGAAAGAAGAAGATAATAAATTAGTTGTAAGAATTGTTATCTAGTTATGAGTAGTATGTAGGTATTAATTATTTCTATGAAATCAAATATTACGGTTATGAAAAAATAAAATGACACTTAGGAAATTAAATTTTAGTTCATTCATAGTCATAATATATAAACTAGATTAGTTTTTAAGAAATACATGTGTATATATACGTATAGTCTTTGGCAAATGTTTGTGTTATAGATAACTTTATTAAATTAAATCAAATTAAAAAAATACATTTTTCAAATTACGAGTACACATTATTCTTAAATATCAAATACCTCAATAAGTTTGAAATACTATCCATCACAGATTACATACTGAAAATCTCTCCATTTTTTAATCTAGGGCAAGAAAAAAAAATACCATAGTATTCAGGAAAAACATACATGTTGACTTCTTTATTAAAAAGTTTTTTAAATTACAATATTCGTAGTTAGACGACTCTGTTAACATTTATTGTGGGAATATTTCATGATATTTAGTTTCATGAATTATCCATAACACAGTAAATTGCAGAGAATCACGAATAGCTAACTGAGAATCATGAAAAAACTAGATAAATATATTTCACATGAATCAGTACTTAATTTAATAAAGTTGAAAAGTTAAAAGATGTTGCAGAAATGATATCCATCGAAGCAAACACCCATCAAAGCATGCAATCGCTTACTGCTTCAATGTCATTTTATTTCTGACACAGTGAGCTTGGCGTATTAGTCTCCATATATTTAATAAATAATAAGAATGACGTTAGTGTAGAAGCTAACTGATATTCATATTTTATTTCGTATGGTTAATACTCGTACATTGAGATTCGGAGCTGAATATAATGAGTTTGTAACCCGCTTTCCACTACAATGTTTGAATAGAATTGTTCAAGTATTTTTTCCGCCTGATGTTCGTGGATGTATGGATACTTTTGGTAATGTTTGTTAAGTATGTAATATATAGTTTCGTGAACTTATAGCCAAATGATTTTTGAATAAAACATATGTACATTTTTAGACATAATTATTTTGGTTTTGAATCAAGCAAAAATAAAGATTTCACAAAATAAACTAAAAATAAAAAAATCAAGCAATCAAAACGTAAACGGATTATGAAATAAAAATATTATTTTATTTAAAAGCAATTAAATAGACAACCAAATGTTTCATTATTTAATAAAGTCAAATATTTTTTAATCGAAATTTCATGACACACCCTCATTAACTTCAAACACGATTCACTTTAGAAGTAAACAGTAAGTAGGTTTTAATTTTTTAATATTGTATAACAAATTTTTTTATATGCACCGTATGTTTACTTTATATTTTTATATGTGCCGTATGTTTACGTTATATTTTTATATGTGCCGTATGTTTATTTTATATTTTTGCCTAATTACTTTCATTGTTGATAAATATGAAATAACAACCTATCATATTTCCATTTTAATAAAAACACGTCAAATAAAAAAATAAACTAAGGTTTCAGATTGTCAGATTCAAAAAAATATCTAGTAATAATGTATAATAAATAATAGTAATCAGAGTTGTTTACATTTTAATTGAACTAAACTAACATATTATTTTACGGAATTTCATTAAAATTAATATTGATATAAAATTATTCTTTTTACACAAAATTTACTATAACAGTTTAATTTTACAATAATATTTTTTTAAACATCAAATAAGTGTTTTATTCTTGGTTCACGTAATTTTACTTTTAACGATTCCTCACATTTCAATGTATTAAAAATAAATACAAAGTTTCAAATATTTTTATGATTTTCTAGTACACGTTTTTTCAATGGCTTGTTCTTTTGAACTTATATGATATTTCTGTGTCAATCAACGGTTTCTATAGAAAAAAAAATTATAAAATATACACATATACATCATACACTCCACGTAACTATGTAAAAACAGGCATATCCAGCAAGATAAGCGCGCACCGAGTATATTTCTACAGTAATGATGCCAAATTTCAATAGCAATTTCAGCCATCAATGAGTCAATTTATTTCAATGACTTTTATTTATTGGCACGATCGTGTGTGAACTTGAAATGTTTTCTTTGTATTTTAAAACAGGTTCGTAAACATAATACGCAAAAAAAATTGTTCTATATTTTGAAAGTCAACTTTATAGAATAGAAAATGAAAAAAAAATCGGAAAATTAAATGATGTTACATTTTTTGGAAATCAATATTTATTACAAAATTATAAGTTTTGGTAGATGTACTTTTAAAAACAAAATATAAAACCTTAGATATTCTAAAAAATTGATTAAAATCAATTTTATTTTTCATTTAACTTCATTTAAAATAAATTTTCAACATTAAATTCTTTTGGTGCCAACTCTTTTCTCATAAATTTTAGAGCTGAAATTTCATATCCTTTTTTTGTTGTGTGTGTTCACCAAACTTAATTCAGTTTTTTAAGTTTTATTAAAAATAATGATTATTTATTTTCTTTACGAGTTTAGCCCAATAAAATTATGTAATAATATAAAGGAAAAATATAAATAGATGAAATTCTAAAAATATTACCGAAATCAACAATGATTTCTCACGCTTCTTTGTGAAGTGGCTCAGTTGTGCCTAAGAAGCGTATTACTGATTTATTAATTCGAAGCTTATTAATGATTGATTAATCAATCCCTAATTCATTCACTGAAATATAGAAAATTCATTTGACGAGGTCATTCCTCGTGCGAGTGGTGAAGCTCTTCGACCAGCTCGTGAATTCACGATGGTGTTATTATTATCACGTATATTAAATAATAGTTTGTCAATGAAAGAGAGATCGCGTTTTTCTTATAGTAATTTGTATATATATAGTATACAAATTGGTGCTAACTCCAAAAATGTTAAATGAGGAGTAACATAATTTAAGTAATTAACTAACTATATAGTTTACTTAATACTGCATCATCCTTAACAGGAAAGAAATCGAGTTGCATACATCTGTGAATTATGGTTAATATCACAAAATGTCAAGTGAACATATTACATTTTCCACAACAGCACTTTTGGACATTGATGCATGAAATATATTCACTGTTGCGCATGAATCAGTGTAGTGTACAGGAAATATTGAAATGTGACTTCATATAAACATACCATCACGCTCTTCCTCACATTTTTTTCACCTTCTTCACATACATACATCTTCTAATGCAGTTCTGTCTGTTTCTCTTACTACTTATTTTTTTCTTGTTTCTAATTTTCATTAAATCGATCCAACCATAGTTTCCTCAGTCGTCCAGTACCACGACTCTCTCTGACGTTTACATTATATATTTTTCAAATCAGTCTTGCCTATACTTTTTTTATATCGATATCTTTTATGATGTCGATATCTTCTATATTTCGGTAGATAAACTGAGGAATGAGCTCTTTAATAACATTTGTAAGTATGTCTGAGCTACTTAACAAAGAAGCATGAGTAATAATTGTTTATTTAGTTGTTATTTTAAGATCTTTATCTATTGATAATGTTTGTTAAATGCTTTTTATTTGGTGTAATTGGGTCAAATCTGTATCAAATATAAAATAAAATAAAATAAGTAAAACAAAACAAAGTAAGTCTCTTATCATACACTTTAATTAATTTTAATTTTCCGTTAACAGTGCAATTAACTTACAAACAACAAATTTTAATATGTGATATAAATTAGTGTCTGTTTTACCTCCTAGATTTATATATAGAATCATATTAATAATGTGTTAAACTTTATTTAGTAACTGAATGCTACACAAATTTTAAGATATCAATCAAAATCATGCCCTAATAAAATTCTTGCAACCATAAAGAAGATTCGTTAATATAACATAAATTTTAGGTCTCGCAATTCAAAGGCTATAATATTATGGCTCATAAAATATGAGGGTCCTCTCGGATTAAGGTGGAAATGTGTGGAAGCCAAACCACCTCTGATTATGATGCAAATGACGGAGTACCTAAGGGGACACGCACAATTGCCGGTATCCCGTGGCGCTCTTGAGTCCTGAAGATCAAATAGCGCGCCTCGTAGCCTCCCGTTATCAGCGGACGAGACAATTCACGTAATGATATGCCATTATGCTTTTACAACACGTCGTTTGTTGTACTCGTATATCATATGGCACGTTAGGCATACACGAGACTTATTAATATCTTCATAATTGAATTTATGTCTCGTTAAATTTATTGTACGTTAATATTTTTTCCTTAATCCTTCATTATCATACGATATACGCACTTAATACTTTTGCGACTCTTTTCATTGCATAAGGAAGTAAAATAACAAAATAAAGCTTTTATAAGAAAATAATGTTACTTATATTTTTATTGATGACTTAATTTCTTCCTTATAATAATCATAATAATTTATTCCAGCAAGTGTGCAATGCAACTCAAACCGTATGAAAACACATAAGCAATAAAATAAGAGCTAAAGACGAACATACAAAAAAAGTAGTTAATGAAATAGAAATGAAAAAGCAATAATTTAACGAAAAACTATAAAATTAAGAACAAATAAGTGCTCTCTTCTGACTTTTCACTTCTAGCGGCTGTAATTTTATCATTTATTGTATCTTGTTGCTACCGTATTCTCCCGTGAAGCAAAATAACAAGTTGACTTGCAAAACCAAAGACAGATATACGTGTATTTCTTCAAGAGTGATCGCCAACATCAGGAGAACCGAATATGAAATGTTTAAAAGAATAAGTAAAGTATACTCCGAAAAAATTATTTTCACTTATGCAAAGTTTTTACTTCTTATGTTTCGTATTGTATTATTTTTTCGTTGTATACAGTACAACCTGGCGAATTCATTGGGACGCGGAAATCTCTTCTGACCAATCAGAAATATTTTAAAGCAATTTTAAGTGGAAACCAGACTAGAATTCATTTAAAATAAATTGGGTACTGGCGAAAGTTATACCCACAGACCCCGAGTTGAAAGACAGGCGTCCTACCAACTAGATCACAAAGGTTATCATCAACTAGGTACATAAATATTTGTGAGCTTATACATGATTAGATACGATGAGTTTATATTGTAAAATATACTTCACATGGTCTTTAATTAGACGTTTATAAGTAAAATTAATCCCACTATTGAAATACTATGCTTCATATACGAGTAAAACAAAAATATCTAGCTGACAATTGTTGAATTTCATGGTTTAATTTAGTTTGGAATTGAATTCATATTATCTATGGCAGCCATTCGTTTATGAAAGAAGATTGAGACGCAGCATTCCATTTAAATCTCAGGTTATGGAGACAAAATTTCGACCTGCACCGTCGAACATAGACATTGCACTTCTAAGATGTGACGGAGGCCTCATCTGAGATTGACCGCGCGCACTGTATCCTCATTTCCAACTCCTTTAATCAATTATAACCATGGACCACTATTCCCGTCTGGATTACCTCGCTCCTCTTTCGACGGTCTTAAATAAGAGACTCATCGTCCACGTCCATTACAAAACCATTGAAGTCTTATTTTACATATGTCCTTGCAAATAGCACGCTGACCTTTGTTAGATCTTTGCATTACAGAACTCTCGCAATTCGTTCGAATATCGTATCGAATTTATATAACTTCACAGTATCAGACGTAACGTTTCTTCAAATACGAGTATCTCTAAACAGGTAAAATGTGTGTATTTTTTAATCCCGAGTTAGATCGCCTCAGGAGATTTTATTCTCCGGCGCTATATAAATTGTCATTCTATTATTATTATTATTGGTCGTTTTCTAGAAACAATGGTCTTCAACAAATGTCTCGTAGTTTCGATTAACCAGCTCTATTGGATTTATCATTGTTATGTAGTAATAATCTTGATATATATCCACACCAGAAAAAGTACTGCCGATGATACGAGTCTAATGAATAGACTTATTCATTATTGACGTCCCGGGTTTAATTATACTTTTGGACCTCGTTTTATCTGAAATGATTGAGTGACGCTTGTGATCTATGTTCTGCCAATTCTAAACTCTACAAAACAACGCGCTGCCGAGGCGATATTTTTTAAACATTTCAGCACTATAGAAGTCATTTGCCGTTGTTGGCTCTTTTCTTGGTTTTTAACGTTAAAATGTATAAAATATAACTGTAAATAAAAACTAATTTAATTTTATAAGGGTGGATAACCGAAATATATTATCTCTGTCTAGTATATTTTTGTAATTTATTCAATACTCTTTAGTTTTGAATGTTAAACATTTTTCAGCATAAAGCCAGGGTTTTAGATAACTTGAAATTGAAACGTGTGCATATATCTCATGAAAAGATAACTGGAGTATTTTATATACGAGTAGTTGGCCAGTTTTGGAACTGATAGTTTGTAACGTTAGAAACTATATAAAAATTACATGCTTAATGTTTCGCAAAAACTCTTACTTTTGCAATTGCTCAGCTGTTTTATCTAATAAATAATTTATCTCATAAATTAAATGAAAAGTATGCAAATCGATAGAAAAATACATTTTTTCCAAACTTTCTCCGGTAACGCTAATTTTTGTTGAAACTTTTAACTTGGTCGTTAACAACTCAACGAAAACAATTTTGAAAGTTCTTATACGAATAACGACGTGTTTTCAAAAAAATCTCATAGAAAGTTTGACAGGTTACATTTTCTTAAAACAGATAAGAAATTCCACCGTGAAAACTTTGTTACACGACCGCTAAGAATATCAAGCCCGTACTCAGGAAATAGTACAGATTTTTTTTATTGATATTAAGTAACAAAATTTACCTAGAATAAAAATGCTTTTACTATCGTAGTAAAAGAAAATTTTCTCAAAAGTAAATTTCATTATTCATTTAATAAAAACGTCTCGTAATGTTTACTAGAAAAACGAGGTTTGAATCCACTCCTAACTTTAAATAAAAGTGGATGTTCAACTATAAAAAAAATCTAAATAATTAATAAACACATACTCAATTATTTAAACATTTCATATTTTCAATTAAACAAAAACACTAACAGAAAATTCTTAGAAAAACAAATGATATGTTTTATACCTATGAAATTGAACAATTTTATTCTGAAGAATAATATTGATGAAATATTCTATGGTATCCATATATAATATTTGATACCGGTAAAAAGTAAGTTAAAATTTTATTTTCAATTATCGTCAGAATTTTAATTGGACAATTTTCTGAAATGTTAATTTCTGGGATAATTGTTTGTAGTTTATAAAGATTTAGTTTCATGACCGATTCAGCAAGACTACCTCCATGGTGTAGTAAGTAAAACATTTATCTATTTTCCAGCCTTGAGTTTGCATTGGCGACCAATTTTTTTTTCATTAGTACCCTAATTTGAAAAATAAGCTTCAGTCTAGTTTTCACTTAAGGTCTCTTAAATAACTTTCAAGTTGGTTGTTAGATATTACCATGTGGTAATAAAACCACTAGTTCGTATTGTATACAACAAAACTTTTATAACAGTTATAGATTTTTTACAAATTTCATATTTGTTTAAATTTTTTTGTTTTTTTTCAAGCATAATTGACTATTTTTACATTTAATTATTTGTCTAGGAGAAGAATGAAAATAAAAATATGGAAAAAAGATTAACTAAGGATATAGAAATATAAATATGTGTCCAATATTTGATCAAATGTCATGCGCACGAGTTTCTGATTTGAAAGCGTTTTTATGATAAATATTTCAATGTGCGAATTATCGACCCTTTTAGAGCTAGGTGGTCGCCAAATCTGCAAGATGATTTTGTTCTGCGTGACGAGTATGTACTTTTATAATAAATATTGTTTCACCCTGTTAAATCATCAGGTGTTTTTGTGGGTAGTTTAAACTATTTCCCTCCAGGTTTATCAAGGCTTCGGCTTTATCTTTGTGGAGTTCCACATTAAAATACTTATTATTATATCATATAATTAGTAATTCTTCTAATAAAATGAATCCCATAATATAATTTTCCCTTTGGGCCAATATACCACACACACTTTCGATTATTTATGATGCCAGTTGAACCTTAGTATTGCCTCGTGACCAACAGGGATTATTTCACCTGAAAAGAGCCTTGAGATACATGGTAGAAACGCGTGTCGTGGGCATTAAGTTAATGAAAGGAATAACAAAGTAAGTTATTATTAAATTTTAAATACAAGTTATTTCATTGTTCGTCAAGTTATACTCGTTTTTTTAATTACTATTGTATTTTTGTGATGTATGTATTCCAAAAATCTGAAAGTTTTTAATTGGGAATCAATAAGAAACAAATTATATGCATGAAGCAGTAATAAATAAAAATATAAGAGAGTGACAACAAAGATAATTCGGCTGACAAGTGTCACCTGTATTGTTAACATTCTTTTCTTATAGTTTATAATTTTATCAATCTTCAGGGAATTGCCCACCGTAGATCAAGGATAAGAGATAAGCGGAGAATGAAACAGCTGTTGAGTTGCGGTATTGCGATATCTTTTTTGATAATAATTGACAATGAATATTTAAATTGATAATGATCCGTGATCTATGGGTGAGCAATGAAAGATTAGAGCAAGTTAAGGAATTTTAATATTTGAGTAGTATTTCGTCACATAATGGAAGAGTTACTATAAATATTGAACTCCGTATAGTGATAGCTAACAAATACTACGGGGCTCTTACACATATATACCCAAATCGAAGATAATCGAGTTTTTATTTATGTTACAAGTTTAAAAATTGATTTGAAGTTTGCCCTTCCTGTTTTTTTCTCTAGCTCCATTCCACAACAGATTTACAAATCTTGATCTATCATATACTGGAGTGTGATTGTTGGTTACCGTGTCCTTTCAAGAATATCTAGAAACCGAGCAACATGAACAACAAACAAAACCGAGTCCCTAAAAGACTACTCTAGAAGTCGTGAAGTCGACATAACTACCTTACAGTAATTTTAATTACGCGATTCTGTGACAAATTTATTAAACATATTAAGTAAAAATACGACATATATAATACTTTAACATGAACCTTGATATATAATATAATACATGAATGAATATAAAAATCTATATTTTTTGTGATTTCGCGAAATTTCAAATCATTGATTCTAATCTTCACTTTTTCTTGATCAATATTTGAATGACATATTTAGTAGAATTTTTTGTGATTTCGCGAAATTTCAAATCATTGATTCTAATCTTCACTTTTTCTTGATCAATATTTGAATGACATATTTAGTAGAACGATTTAGTAGAATGATAAACCTGGCAACAAACAATAAGTGATGATAATCACATTTTTTATCAATATATATAAAAAATCATTAAAGAGGAAGTGAAATACACAATATAAATTTCTATCGCAAAACATCAGAAAAATATGACTATTTGTACTTTAAACTGATGGATTTAGCAAGATTTTCTATTTATTCAACTTCAAAATACCCGAAATTTAATTTAGCTTACAAATGATATGTGAAATTATACATCACTTTATAAAACTTTGTAACTACTCAGTCAAAAAAATATCAACGTGAAGGAGAAAAAATAAAATATTATATATAAAATTTACAAAACGGTAATATTAATCAAGTGTTTGGAATAAAAAATATTATTATTTAAGAAAAAATCTTGTACATTGAGTGACAACCTCCGTTGCTTTGTTGGCAAGACCCGTGATTTTTTCATAAATGTTGCAGTCTTGTTTAAACTTAAGGTATCTTTTACATCTATTTGGTTGGTTGTAAAAGATTATCATGGCAATAAACCAGCTAGGTTGTTCTGAATACACCGTAATTGTAATACAATGCAATTATATGAAAATGTATGAAAATAATTAGTTTTTTTATTTTCCCCAATGCTTTAAATTATTTTGATAAATGTTTAGCTCTGTTTTCTTCAGAATTTAAGTGATGAAATATTTAAGTGAAGGTCTCCTCACTCCGCAGCTCACATCATGGCAGAAGAGACTGAGCGTATGAACTTGACAATTACGTCTCGACAAGACTCGCGAGTAATTTTCTACTTTGAAGTGTCGCTTTAATTGCAGCCTTGCTGTAATTGCAATATATGTTACTGTGAGATTAAAAAGAAATAGAGAAAAGAACACTCTCTATCCGTATACTTCTAAGCTCTTTTGTATAGTCCTTGTAGAAGAAACGAAGCTTTTTTATTTTCATATTATAACTAGAAAGATATTAAAAATATATAGTTGAAAATTGAACTTCAGTGTGTTTTAAATCATGAAGGGTTTTGTATTACATTACAATTCAAATCATGTTTTGTATTATATTACACTATTGATGTATATATTAAAACCTTATGAGTTTATTGCCATGAAGCAATCTCTTCGTACCAACAAAAAAATATACTAAACCCTTTTTAAATAATAATTTTTTGATTATTTTTTTTTCATTTGATACAACTTGAATCCAATTACATCAAATAATAACTTATTAAAAGTCTAAATATAACGAAATGACAAAATTAATAATGTTACTCACGTTCTCTGTGAAGTGGTGCTGTTGCCTACAAAGTTTATTAAGGAGTTCAATCTTCTGTTTACCCACCGAGATATGGATGATATCGATATCGGAAAAAAATATTCAACAAGGCCATTCCGTGTGTGATACTCCGGATTGTGAATCACCGGAAACAATCTCAATTCATGATGTAAATTTTAATGGTACATACAACGAAAATCGCCAATCAATGAAAGGTTTGCTGGTTTTCCTTATAAATAAAACAGGTGCGAAAATATCTTATAACGCTACAGGTGTAATATCCATGCATACCCATTATAAATATGAAATAGAGCAATGGGTAAAATCCATACACTTTATAATATAGGTGTCTTTTTTGGACTTTGAATCGAGTTCACAATCTCCTGGTTTGAAGGTTTGAAGGCATGCGTCTTATCAACTAGGCCACGGATATCGTCGTACATTTCTTCAGTTTAGAAGAGATAATAATATATTATAAATAAAGTTATCGAATGTAGACCGATTGTTATATATATTGAAATGTTCTGGTTAAATACATTTAATTTGTTATGGAGAGTTAGTTTTATTTGGATGAAATACGGTCTTACAATTACAATCTACGTGAAAAAATACTAACGTTAGTTTTAATACACATAAAAATAAACACTTTAGGCCAAAATTGTAGATGTAAAACGTGTATATATTTTAAGATGTAAAATAAATGTAAAACGGAGTATATATTTCATTATATATCTAAAAAAGACGAAGCCCATTAATAAAGCAGTAAATCTAATCTTTTAAATAATACCTACACTTAATACAAATTTCTTAAGACTCGCAAATTTCACTTCAGAACATTTTTCTCGAAATGACCTACTCATCTCGTTCATTAAAATGCTTTCCGTGTTTTTAAATTACAGTTCCAGACTTTACGGAGATCAGACTTTAAGTAATTATTCACCCCAGCCACGCAAACTAATCTTAGATCTTGTAACAATGTTACTTGGGAACACTGCTTCCGCTTGACTCGTTCTGGCAAATCCTTTGATTGCGAGGCGTTAGCTTTGCTTTTCTTTTTACGAAAAAAACATGTTGCCCAATACCATTTTTTTCAGCGTACTTGTTATACTCGTAATAGAAGTTAATGTGAAATATAAATTTATTTCTTTTATAAAAAAATATTATTGTATTGGTAAAAACTTATTTATACTACCATCTCATCTAAAGTTGAATGTATTAATCTTACAAATTGGAAAATTTACAAATGTATCTTTATAATTGGTTTTCCCTTGATACGTTTTCTACTATTTTCTTACCTATTATCACTTATATGTTTTTCAAACACATGCGCATGCGGGAAAGTACTTAATGTTAGGACCGCAGCCATCACCTTACATACTTCATACAGTCAACTTAATGAATATATTTAAGATATTTCAATAAGAAATGTTTTAATTCCCGAGATAAAGCGCATTTAACGAGAATCTGCTCTCTTAATGGCGTAATATAGATTATTCTTTTAAAATTATTATAAAATTTATTATTTTTCTTAAACAAATGTTAACTTAGTTTATTCCACTATTATGATCTTAGTGGCATTGCTCGAGTTTCGATCTTCTTTGCCGAGCTTATCGTCGGCAAACTAAAAATGTATTCTAATACGCAACCAATTTAATCCAAGTGTCATCTAAAGGATGCGTGATAAAGTGATGACGTGTCTTAAAGTTAATCACTTTTTGGATATATATTAAAAAATAAATGTACGAGTATAATGTATATACGAGTATAATGCATACACAGTTATACATACAATATTACGATTAATTTTTATATTGTTTGACGAAGGTAAAGGAGATAAAAACATTAGTTTTATCACGTATACTACAAATATTTTTCATACATGTACAGAAAAATTTGATCGAGTAATTGAACACTTGATGAAAATTCTACATTATAGTTTAATCGACGAATTACAAAGAGGTTTAGGATAGGACAAATGTTTTGGATATTTTTTTCGTAAAACATCACTTTGCTAATTTTTATTATTTTTCTATTATGTAAAATAGATTTCAGATAAAATAAAGACATCAAATAAAAAAAACCGTATTCTAATGAAAACGACAGAAACAGAGAATGAAACTTTAAGCAGGAAAAAAAAGTATTTCGATAAATACCAAAAGTCTAATAAGATATCCATTCAATTAATATAAATTATAAACTTTGAAACCACTTTCCTGAGCCATATTGCCCTTATTGCTTATTGAATATGTTAAAAAAAACAAAACTTTCGTAATTTATAATCCTTAAATTTTCCCGCTTAACTTCAGCTGTAAGCTTGTACTTTCAAAAGATTTGGGTTATTTAAAGAGAAGTTCCCAGAAACACAGTTCCGTTCCACAATCACTTTCCAAATGTGGTGTGGTATTATTAAGACGATTGAATATTGAAAGGTGAAGAATTTAAGTTGGTGAATAATTTAGCTCAGCAATTATGTAAAGGATTACATTTTTCGAAATACTGGGGGCGAAGAGTTTTGAGTCCCGGGAGCTGAAAGTTTATGTGTTCCTCTACTTACCTGTTTACCACCCTAAGAAGTTTAACAGTGGCTAGAGGGGGGTTTCCACGGAGGTAACTCTTTGCATAGCGCTCCGTACAGATTTTGTATGTATTGTAGAATTAATTACTCGTAATTTTACTTGCTTATATGTGAGAGCTTTAACAAAGTATCGCATTGTTATTTATTGTATTTTAGTCAGCACAGATTTCATGAAGATTTTCCCTCTAGATTCCGACATTGGACTTATATATGCAAAATAATATAAAACTCACATCAAACCTGTTTTGAGATATTTAAGGATATAGTAGAATCACAATAGAGTAATATAACAGCATAAAACGCATCTATCCATGTCGGTTCACAGCCCGAAACTCCTCTTCCTCACATATTAGGTGAAGACCGCAAATCTCCTTATCGTAACACCGGTGTATACGTGCAGTCTAGGATGGGCTGCGACAATGAAACATCGTAAATTTTGGTATTGTATGTTATACAATACAAACCACCAGGTCTTTGGCGACGTGGCACTCTCTTCCAATCAACTTAAAATGTATTTAATAAGCCTTAACAGTCTGGAACCTATTTTAAAACATCTGGGTACCAACGAAAGTCGAATCCATACCTCGGATGGAAAGCAGGGTGTTTTGTCGAATCGACCAAGAAATTTGTCACGAGGTTTATTTGGAATCTATTTTGACTGAATTTAAACAATTAAATGAATAATTTTACATACGTGTATTCTTGTAAAAATGAAGTATTTGATATTTAAAATTAACGTATAAGATTTGATTTAGTAGGTTGGGTCTTTTCATACACCTAAACATGATATATAATTAACATTGTAAAATCTTACTTGATTTCCGAATACGCCAATGCTGCATGCAGAAGACACTTGGTTAGGCCCAAACCAGACAGCAGCCAGGCGGGCGGGCAGGTTGAGCACGAAGACTTGCGAGATGCCCACGATGCTGTGCCCCAGAAAGCCCAGCCAGAACATGTCCCGGGGCACGGAGAACACCTTTAGCCAAGAACCGACACAGGTGCCAAGGCTTCCCAACACAGCAGATGCACGGAGACCCTGGAGACAAACAAATGAGATGATTTTAACTACAGTGTCTGATTGTTTCAATAAGAATATTACCTAGACCTTATTGTCATTAAAATAATTATTGTATAGTATTACAATTATATGGTATTATGACTTACGTGACCTAGAATATAAGACGACCGTCTTCCAACCGGGAGGTTAGTACATTAAAAAAATATACTATTTTTTTCTAGATTTCACTTAAGGCTTCTTGAACATATTTCTGTTTGGTTGGAAAAGATCGCCATTTAGCAATTGACCCGCCAAGCTGTATCGAGCTTAATATCGATGTGTTATTCGGGGTAAAAAAGGCTTGTTGAGGGGGTTTGTACATGTTAATAGATAGGTGACGAAAAACAGAAAGAAAAACAATGTACACGTTCACTTAAGTAATCATTTGTTTGAATATAATAAATCCATGTTCATTAGTGTTTGTTATAATTTACTCACTGATATGAGGGAAAGGAATTTAAAATAAAATGAGAAAAAAAACCTTTTAAATAGTTATGACATTTCACGTGTCTTCTTAGATTTAGTCTTCAGAGTCGTCAATCTCAATATGCAACATCCGTAGTTACGCAAAATCCGTAGTTCATATTCTTGAACATTCCCTTACAAAAGAACAGTCAATTACAGTTCTACTACTGAATGTGAACACTTAACGCTTTAATACACATTCACTAACTAATTAAGTGAAGGTATACTCGTACATTCACTAGCAACATTTTAGGTTGGCTGACCACTTGTTTTTTTTCGTTTTCAACGTTGTAATCGAATATCTTAGAAGGTGTTTCCGAGATAAAGTCAATTGAAAATAATTTCAATCATCCAATCAAACAAGTGTTGCATTCTTGTTTCAGAGATTGTTCCCACCCCTTTCTTAATACATGGGAAAAGGGATCATTTAATTAATTCTGAACTGGTTATGGTCATTCACTCTCATTTGCATACAACACGTTTGAGACCAATTTTAATGAAAACAAACTTAATATAACCTCCGAACGGGGTGAGATCATCTGGAGGTTAAAGATTTTAGTCATGAATTTCATGATATAACCCTCGCCCCTTATTAAACTTGACCATATAAAACTGAATTCAAACTGTCCGTTTGGTTTGATATATTACCCCATCCGTCTAACCTTTTCAGGGTACACAGTTCCAAAAATTGGAGAAGATATTATATTAAAATGCAGTGTTTTTTAAAGTTTGTGGCATGAAATTTACAATAGTTTCCTTTTCTTTAAATATTGCTTATAACCATAACATAATACAATATAAAAAACAGCGAAATCCATTTAACACGATAGAAATAAGTTAATCATAGAAATGGTATTTTTGAAAAAAGAAGAATGAAACTCTGTGATTAAAAAAACTTGCAACGTAAAATGAATTTAACGTATATAAAAGATAAACTACTTCTTATACTGACATTTAAATATTGTTAAGTTTATATTTACAAAACAAACATTTATATTTTGCCGTAGCATTCGTAATAATTTCGAATTTAAAATATCTTTTCATTTTAATTTATAATATTTTGCGATTTTTATTTTGTCAAAAACTTATTGAAGCAAGTTTTCTTTTTCTCTTAGTTTTCATGTAAAAATCAGTCAACGGAATTGTTTTAAAATAATCGTATGTGCTCCTATATATAAAAAATATATTATGCATACTTTAATTTGGCACCAGAAATCCTCCTAGTTTAGGCGAATTGTATATTTAAAAAAAAAGTCAGATATTTATTTATTTAAAAAAAAAACTTGATTGTATGGTGTAAAATATGGTGGGGTTTAGCACAGGGCAATCTCTTCAAACAAGAAAATTTATTTTGGAAAAAATTGAGAGGGGATTTGCATTATTGATATAGAGAAAAAAAACTATACAATACCGAAATTATCGAGATCATTATAGGCCTAAAGGAATGGTTAATTGAAAAAAGGGTAATTGGAAACTAGAAAAAACTGAAGTGAGATGAAATGTTTTTTCATTGACTTTTGGATGGTAAAAACAATTCACTGAACCTTATTTAATTAAAAATTCCTTACGAGTTTCCTATTATTAAAAATGCTGAGAAAATATTGATTTTATATTAAGCCAAAATAAAATTTACAAGTGAAAATTTGACAGAAGGGTGAAAGAGCTTTGTTATTATGTTATTTTAGAAGAACTTGAAAGGGTGGTCTAATTATCTTTATTTTGGAAAATAATGTCTTAGTGTGAAGAGGTCTCAATCTAACTTTCTGCGGAGTATTAAGTAATAAAAACAAGTCTTTCATTATTTTCGATAAAAGACGAGTTCACAACCAGTTGAAGATTTGAAAACGACATCAAGCAAAACCTACGAAAAATATTCCCATGAAAACCTGTCTGTTTGTAAAACGTGAGATGAATTATTATTTGAAAAAAATATTTCATAAAATGTGGGTCTACTGCTTGGTTCAAAAGGATTTTGATATTTAACAGATATTTTTTGAGTTTTGTTTCTGTGAATGAAAATATAATTTAGAAATCTAGTTATTACAACCCTGTTTTACCCATTGTTCTGAACTCAATAGTAATGGGAGATTATGTTTCTGCTCATTGGATGTAGTAAAAAGGCAGTTTTCAGGATTGTAGTAACTAGTTAAACATGAAGGGAAAAAATATTAATTTCCAAAGACACATTTCCTGAGAAAAGCTACTCGTACATGACAACTAAAATCATAACTAAAATAACAAATGGATATTGAAAAGTGATAAAACAGATTTTTTAAGACTTAAAAAAATCTGTTTTATCCCAATGGAAATTTATTTTGGGATTCGATTGTTCGCATTTGGAAAAATACCTATAAATAAATAAAAAATGTTTATTTAATATTAATATTCAATATGCATATTGACGAAATACGTGAACATGTTGGTAAGACAGGTACTGTGTTCCAGCCCAGATAACTGGGAACCCAGATGCTCGTGTAAAAAAAATGTTTAGTTTAGTTTTCATTAAATTTCTGGTTAAAAGAGATTGCCACACGGAAATACACCGACTAGGTTGTATTATATAGAACAAGAGTATACTACATATGTAATAATACAGCACGGTTATCAAATAAAGTGTTGTAACAATATTTGTGGCAAAATTAAAAAAATAATACATATAATAAGAGTAAAAAAATAATACATATATTTAAGAAAAAAAATACATTTTATAAGAGTATGGCCACATTTAGTCATTTTAAGAAAAAAAATAATACATATAATAAGAGTATGGCCACATTTAGTCATTTTAAGAAAAAAAATAATACAATTTCGTAAGATTGATACTTAAGGTATTTAAATATTTTGTCATGTGATTAAATTTGTATTTTTTTGTATTATTTATTTTATTATTTTTTGTATTATTTACTTTATCTCATATTTTGTCATGTAATTAGCAACACTATATTATGTTTAAAATATGTACATTTTTTTGTCAAGCGATGACTGAGGAATGAAAATTGTTTGTGTATGTGCAAAAGTAACAACTTAACTAAGAAATTAAAAAAAATAAAGGGAAAAGAATATTTTATCCAATGCTATTTTTTATATATTAAAAAATAATATTTTAAAAACTTAAACCTGATTTAAAAAAAAACAAATCATTGTTTTTAACATATCTACAAATGTTTTATTTTAAAGCGTTGAAAAATGCTCCTGTCATAAATTCAAAATTTTGTTAAATACGCAATTAAAAATATGAAAAAAGATTTTAGATTTTTTAAACATGTAATAATAAGAATGCTCGTTACCAAAAAAAATATGTGGGAAAATGAATAATAAAATGTTTTAACCAATTAAATCATTTTAAATATACATATACCGGGACATTCTCGTACGTTTACCAATACCGGTAAAAAGCATGAAAGTCTCAGGAGGTGCATTGAAGCATTTACTGAACTAATTTAAACTTTCACGATGTACATTATATTCCGGAATATATTCAATTATGAAATACTCAAGACAGTGCTAGTAAAAACGTGCACATTATATTTATTACAGTTGCCCAGCGCGTCTCGCATTAATCCATGGTATTTGTTGTAATTTAGCCTAGCATAAATCTAAAATAAATAAAATTAAATAAATAAATTAATAAATTTAATTCAAAATATTTCATTTATTTGTTTTTATTTTAATTTTTGGTACATTTCGTGTATTTTTATGGCTATGCAGATGCATTGGACTAAAAATAAGTTACATATACCTATTTCAATAAGAATAAAGGATTTTTTTTTATATAAAGCCAGAGATATCGTAGATGGTGTATGAGAAGAAGTATGGACGTCGAAATAGGAAAGTCGGACGCTCTGTCTTCTCTGCCTACCCTAGGAAATAGGGTTATGGCATGTTTGTATTTCAAGTACTGATATTCTTGAAACTCCATCAAAATGTTAGATTCAAATGAATACGAGTTGTCATTAACTCGCAGCTTCTCACACTGAGTTGTCATTAACCTTATTTTCAATTTTAATCTGTGACTTCAGTGTTAAGAAAATTCCTGCAAGTGATTTTTTTGTCGATTTGAATCAAACATCATAATTAATATATAATGTGTTTAACATTAAATGTTGTATCCAAATAATGTTCAGAGTACCTGGAACAAGACTTACAAGTTTTATAACAATTTAGCAAGATTATTACATATGTATGTATTATATACTCGTATATCGACGCATATTCGTAAGATTATTAAAAATACAAAATTAAAATAAAATTTAAGTTTTGATCTGTGGCTTGTCAAAGATGGAGGAGTTAAATTTATGCAGTAATTTGCATCCGAAAGGTCCTCATTTAGTCTATATCGTACGTACATATATAATATATACAACTTGTATTTAGACACGCAAATTGATATTTGCGGTCTTTAGTCAATGCCCGCCAAGTAATAAGTGGCATTTTACAATTGGACGATTTTCAAGATAAATATACTGTTTTTATTTTTTTATTTTTTTATTAAACAAGTAAATTACTATACAAACATTTGTCAAGGCTATACCTATATACAAATTTATTACTTAACTAATCTTAATTATATGTTATAATTTATGAACTTACTTAAACTTATTTTCCTACATATCATTTTATTTTATTTATTCAATCTTAATATATGAGATCTTAGAAATAATTAACACCTACATACTACTTATAACTAGATAACAATTCTTACACTAATTATTCAGCAAAAACAAGTCCACTCGTTCAGGCTACTTGTATTCCATCACATTCACTCAGACCTTGGTCGTCCCAGCTAATACTGTAGGTGGACTAGTCAAGCAACAGATAATGCTTCGGGAGCTTGTGCTTATAACGGAAGGGTAGGTCGGATTTACTCTCGTAAGCCCCCAGGGCAGCGACTAAGGGATTTCTGTGATTTTGTTGGCTTTTATAGAACTTCACGGTCCAAGCGAGGATGTGGTGTTGTAGGGTTTCTTCTCGCTGTTCAGCGTGAAGTCGGGTAAGATTTGTTCTGGGATGGGTGTTAAAAGATATCTTGAATGCTTTGTTCTGCACTTTCTGGAGTTTCAGGTGATCCGTATTGCTCACACTACCCCAAACGGGTGCAGCATAGGTCAAGATAGGACGAATAAGGGTTTTATAGAGGAGGAGCTTATTTTTGGGTGAAAGGAAGCTGCGTCGATGAAATATCGAACTGATAGCCCCTATGCCCTTGTGACCCTTCTGTCTGATGGTATTCAAATGGGTTTTCCACGTCAGTCGCCGGTCAAGGTGCAGGCCGAGGTATTTAACCACGTCCTGCCACTCAACCAGGCAACCACCGATGAATAAGGGCATCGACGGCACTCTTTCCTTGATTTTTCGGGAGAACATGATGGCATCAGTTTTGGCGTCATTGATTTTGAGCCTCCAGTCCTGGTAGTATTTCTCAAGGATCTCAAGAGCAATCTGAAGACGGCGACCAGCTCGATCCACCTTGAGTGACGATGCGTAGCATGCCGCATCGTCAGCAAAGAGTGCGAGTTTACAGTTTGGGGGAGTAGGAATGTCGTGTGTGTAAATATTAAATAGACATGGTCCAAGTATACTGCCTTGGGGGACACCCATAGGGATGGGCCTGGCGGATGACGTAGAATGATGAGTGGTGACTGTGAAACTTTTATCGGAAAGGTAGGATTGAAGTAGTTTCACGAGATAGAGTGGAGTGCCAGTGAGGAGAAGTTTGTGAAGAAGGCCATCGTGTGCATCATTGAGAATCACATAAACACTAGCAACTTATTATACTTTTTTTTAAATTAACATTTGTCTATAAACTACAAAAGTTTTTTAAAATTTTTTTTTTGAAGCGTTCGTAAGTAAACGAAATTTGTGATCTTTGAGTATGGTAAATTTACATATTTTTTAATACTTTTCTTCATAAGTTTCTTAAAAAAAATATTTCACAAATATTTTTGTTTCAAAATGTATACAATTGAACTTAGTAAAATAAAAAAATATATTTCACAAATACTGTGGTTTGCATATGTATACCATGATTAGATAAAGTCAAATCAGATTCTTTTCGTATGAAACGTGGCCGTAACATATATGCATAATTAATATTTCAGTTATTTCAATACTTTTATTTACCACTTTATGTATTTTTATTTTCACATCCCTTAAGTCAACTTGTAAAATCACGTTCGACATCTAATCCAACCCTGTTGTATATTATTCCAATAAACGCGTATATCGTTTACATTTTTCAGAAACTGTATTAGTTTGTAAGCTAAGGGAAGTCACTTGATACAATTGGCAAAGTGCCCTTTTCGTAATGTGCTGTAGAAAATAAACAGGAAGCCTGACAGATTCCTTTGTACACGTTTCCGGTTGCTTGACTTATACCCAAGTTTGATTTAGACTCTGTCTCTATTGTTCACCTTTGGGAGCAGAAATAATTTTGTTGTTGTACTGAAAGAGTCATAGGAAAACAAATTTAGAATGATATTCTATAGCGGAGTAAAAAAAAAGATTTAGAATAGCATTAAATTAGTAAATTTCTTTAAGAACCTTGTTATTTCATCAGGTATATAGAAATGACATAAAAATCATCCATCCAGGCCGGTCAGCTATCCTACTACATTCCACGCCTTACCACGTAAAGCTAAAACTAGAATTGACGACCTCCGTGGTAAAAACCCTGTATTTCGGCCCGGAGGTTGCGGTTTCGATTCCCACTGGAATCCAGTTTAAAAAAAAGTTTTCCAGTCTGGTTTTCACTTAAGGCCTCATAAATATCTTTCTACGTGTATTGTATACAAAAAAAGTGTTATACATGATTTGCTTAGTAGTATGAATATAAAAGAACATTTAACTAAAAAAAATATAATCTTTAGAGTAACATTGATCTAAATACTATTGGAACCGTTTTGAACCGTATGAACCGTACAAAATAGGCATTGATTTTATAGAGTTAACATAATTGATTCGATTTAGATGCCTAAGTTGTGCAACGAACCAAATGAAGTGGTATTCATAAAGTCCTTCTGATATTTTTAACTAGGTCCATTGGATTTACAACCTACATTAATATTACGTCACGCAATAGAGTTGTAATGTCACGTAATCATAAAGCCTCTATTCTAAAAAAACTGTGAATCACCGACAAATTGTCAACAACATGCCTTATAATTGTGCACATTACTCGTGGCCATGGATACAGTTTGGAGAGGTTTGTGGTTACTGGAGGCGTGGAAGAACGACGTACAAGAGAAAAAATACCAATGCATTGGATTAACCAATTGAGATACGTAACTGGACTACCCTTGACCACTGCCCTTCGAGCCGCGGATTGCATGGATGTATTGAGTGCAGAATATATATCAGCATCTCCAGCATTAGAAACAGTTTCATTCATATCGATAGTTTGATGAATAAAATTCTTGTAATTCATTATTAGCATCCAGGTTGTAATTATACTTTCACACCTTATTTTAGCGCTTCTATTAGTGCTTTAACACTGATTTAAAAATTCGAAAACCATACGCTCTTAAGGTGATACTAAATCAGTTTTGCTAAAGCAATCCCATATTATTGTATGGTATTAGACTTTAATGGCATACAGATTAACCTAGCAGATTTATTGCAATGTGGCAGTCTGTTTTGACCAACCGGAAATGTATTAAATAAGTCTTACGTGGAAACCAGAGAAGTATCGGTTTAAAAAAATCTGGGTACCAACGGGAATTGAGTCAGCAAGTTGGATAAGTGACGTCTTTCCAACCAGGTCACGGAGATCATTATTATTATGTTTTTATTGTTTATTATTTATTTTTAGAAAACAAAAGAGTATAAACACCACGGAATTCATACAATTGCTTTTAAGTACAATACTTATTCAACATTGTTATATCGGCTTGGGGTATTATTTATAATTTGCTTTAACAATAGTAAAGTACATAAAATACTTGTAATAACCCATCAATAATGACGAAAATATTTTTTTTTCAAGATGATTTCGTGCTTGTCTTAATGCCCATGATTTCTATAAACAATCATAAACATAACAATAATAAACTATTGACAATCGAATTGATTTATTTACATAGCAACGGTGTAAACTGAGTGCGAGTGATCTGTGAATCTAATAATTGAGTGTCATTATTATAAATGCATCAAATATTCTTACAAATTGTAAACTAATTTCTCGTTTTATTATTTATACTTTTCTGTTCAACAGAACTTACGAATATTAAAAACTTTATTTCCGATTATTATTTTATGTTTTACAATCGTATCAAGAAGTGGCAGTTGTAAAATAATACATGGGAAATAAAAATGTTCTTACTATGATATTAATTGAATATTAACTTTTAAACCGTAACTACGACTACGGACCACCTAATGTTACACACGGATGTAGGTACAACTTATTATATATTTCTTATTTGTTTACTTATTTCCCTTGCGTTTTCTTTTTTTTTACAAATAAAAACACTATTAAGAAATTACCAGCAAACATAAATCAAATTCATCTAAATACTTCCGGGTAATCTCACATTAAATTTACTTCAGTTTGCATTTTCCATATGCCACAGAACGAACCCGGCGCACACAGCACTCGACACGCGAGCCCTTGGAGTGAAATTATTATAGTAATCCCTTTACATACTACGAGTATATTGGTATCCGGTCTTGATAACACGAGGTTGCATATCACAGTCACACTAATCTTAACATGGAAAACTTTTATAATCTTTGTAAAAAGACTCATTTCGTTTCTTGATAACAATTTGCATACTACTTAATATATGATAATTTAAAAACTACATAGAAATGATGGTTGGATCAAGTGAATGATATTTTGAAAGACTGAAATGTGAAAAGTCAGAGAATACGAAGGAGGTGTCAATATAGTGTATGTTATGAATGAGGGAGTGGTGAAAGATGTGCCACGATAGGAATGTGTGACACTCTATTCTCTCGGCCTAGCCTGAAAGGAAAACAGTGTTTGTATGTATGTACTTGAAAATCGTACACTTTAAACTAACATGTATCTTATGCAAAGTAAAATAGTAATCCGAAAAAAAACAAAGGTTTTTGTTTTAACATAGTTCTAAGCTGGCAATTTTGAAAACAGCCATAATATAGTATTATACTCGTTATATTGAAAAACCACAAATTTATTAAAATAATCGTAACATGCATATATTCCGTCACGTCATTTTCTTATTGGGGTAGATAAATATGATAATGCGCCAATTTTTCGTACCACGACATACTTCTTTCGCTTCCTTTACATCCATACATATTTTCATACAGTACCTTTTGTTACTCTTATACCTTACCTTTCATAATATTGAAATTTCATTAACTTGGTCCAACTATACTTTAACGATCAACCTCTTCTACAACTCTCATGTATGATTGCATTATATGTTAACCAGTCTTTCGTCACCCATCCGTTCAACATATCAAAATCCTCTCAATGTGCTATTTTTCACCATAACTTAACATATCATAACTTAACTCATCAGTTAAGTTATATGTTAATATTAACATAACTTAACTTATCAGTTTTAGCTCATATACATCCTTAATAATTACATTTCTTATTTTGCCATACCACCAATTATTATTCTCATTGCACGCATTTCATTGCATAAGTTATTTTATCCTTTATATATTGTACCTTATGGTATATAAATGTCACTTTTTAAATTCCTGTGAACCACAAACTAATTTCAGTATATCAAAGAAATAAACGAAGAATGTTATGAATTCTGTTTACCCCAAAATAAATGTTAAGAAATAACATTTGAATCAAATATGAATGTAAAAAAAAACACGAAAAAAATACGACACGAGAATATTTCAAACACATTTGAAGATGTTTTCTGGAAATTGAGTTTAATCCGTGAAATATTTCTATTGATTTCCTGCTGAATTTAATCTAATACAAAATTTTCCTTCCTTAATCCACATAATTTTGGATGATTAAAGGGAACGGCCAGGAAATTCCCAAGTAAATAAATTTCCCAAAGAAATGTGTTTTTAACATCGTCCATCTGGGTTAAGTGTACATAAACATTAATTTTATCTACACAAAGTAAATCTTTATTTGGATATCTTTATGGATTAAATATTTTATAATGATTATGTCTTGGAGACCCTTGACTTATTAAATTTATTTGATTTTCTTTTTTCAGTCTTTTAAGCTATATATTTATAATGCAAAATATAAGTTTGGGAGATTATTTTAAATAAAAAAAAAAATCAAATGTAAATAATTCATTGAAGTATCAACAAAAAGCACAGTTTTTATGATAAAAAAATCTAACAAATTATATATTATATATTCCTATTTCCTACTACCGGTTAGAGTAATTATTGTTAGCCTAGGAGTACTTCAATACATACTTTACGTAAGACACTAAGCTTCAGAATAATGATATACGAAAAAAATTCTGAGAATAAAATCAATACATAAACCGTCGGGAATCAAACCCTAGACATCTTAAGCAGGCCTGTAAGTAATGTACTACCACACCAAAAATAACCTTACTAAGTACTTAATTATTTTGATTTATGATAAAATAATAATGAATTTGTTTCTTCAATGAACGTATGTATATATTTAAAATATACGAGTACATTGAAAAACGAAATGTTTTTATTCAAAAAGTTTTTAGATATTCTCAAGATCAAAATATTTTTGTCAAATTTAAGAAACAGCGCTTTTGTTAAGGACATAAATAATTGAATAGCCATTGATTCAAGAACGAATAACGTCTATCTTCTTTATGGAATAATAAGAAAATATTGCTGGACGTCTATTTGTAGTGTTTATTATTTACCCTCCCTAATGGTTCTCCCAAAGTCAATATAATTCGACGATTTTTTTTAAACTTTTCCATCAGCCAAGAAAAATGCTTCGGTAAATCACGATAAACGACAGACAACAAATTATAGAAACTTGTTTGAATGCTTTTTCTGGTTCGGTTGCTCAATAATAACATTAGACCAGTTTTTGAGAAAAATCATTATTTGAAATATTTTGTCATTCCAAATTTTTTTAAAATGCCTTGTGGTAGCAGACTTACTATATGTCAAGTAATTAAGTCATACAAATAAAACATTAAATGACATAAAAATGGTTTTGGGAAATAAAACGTAACAAAAAACTTGTGATTAATACAATTAAATGTTTATTCAATCTTATTTAAATACATGTTTACTATGAATGTGCTTTTTTAACAAAGCATAGAACGGTATGGCAAAATCTACAATAGCCAAACAAAAGCTTAGGAAAAATCGGTCTATACTTTTCAATACCACAATTCTTTTGATGAGAGTTCTGGTTTTCTTCACAGCACTCTGTGAAGTGGAAATATGAACGGTAAGGAAAAAGAAAAAAACTGACACCGAATGCTTTCCATCTCATGGATTGCAAGACGCGCCAATATGTCCAGCCTCCAGGATCTACATGTCAAAGAAAGAGAGTGAATGGCATGTAAGAAGATAATAATGTCATAATTCGGACATGTCGCTAGAATAGACAACGATATTTTGAAGATTCTGATAGTAACTAGAAGTAATGAGGAAAGTCGAGCAAGAGGATTGTCTCCGGTGAGGTAGATAGACCAAATCAAAGAAATTATTAGTTCCTCATTGAGTATTGCACTTTTTATGCCTCAGGGGCAAGATAAGCGGATGCAAAGCATCCGTTCAGTTCTAGGTCATCAGGGAACCACGACTATCAACCATGATCAATAAGACTGAATAATAATCAAGTTTTATTAATTAGTATATTGTTATTAGGTAAATTTTTTCAGCCACAAATGAGCGAAAAATTTAGTTGGTTTAAGAAAAACAATTTCTCTTTAAATAAGATATATATTTTTAGTTACTTAAAACTCTGTTTTCTGCACTTAAATATACCAAAAGAGACGTTGCGTGATTTATTTAATAGTATAAAAACATATAATCAAATACAATCAGATGTATTATTCAAATATGCGAACGTGTTTTTAAGGTGATTAACCGGTTAAGTAATAGCTATTAAGATAAGTAAAATGCTCATGATAATTATCAAAATTTCATGAAAAAATACTCACCTGACAATTATTTTGTTTGTGGTAAACATACCCAATTAATACAATTGCAAACAAAGAGAAAATTAAACATTGTAAAAAACACCACATCATTGGTGTCTGCTATATTTTGTCATGTATTATAAAGAAAACGTAAGATACACAGAAAAAAGGAAATTGTAGGTCTTTTTTACTTGTATCAGTGAGATAATATCATATTTGTTTGGACACTGATGAAGAAGATTAAGATTGTTTGAATCGATAAGAATTATTTATACTTCTTTTGAAAAATCCCATAATTTTTTTACACATGAGAACATATGAGTAGACAAAATACTTTAAATTTAAAATGAATAAACATGTGAAAAGTATTCGTGCACCTCTCAAAAGATGCGAGAAAATACCCATACTATCTGGTCCATATGGGTGAGCTTGGCTTTTAAACTGTCAATATTTTGCACCGGAGCACAGCATGTTAACACTTTCAAGACCAGATCAAAATCAAAACAACCTTTCCCAGTGCCCGACTTGTTTTTGGGAATTCTGGTTTTTGTGAAGTGTTTACTCAATTTGCTATAGCTAAGAAAATATTAAAAGTATTGTAATAGAACTTTGTATATTCATTTAAAATACTTGAATAATTTAGTTTACTATGGTAACTCTGCCAACATTCTATTTTGTCGAGAGCTACAATACACTTCTTACACACATGTACCGAGTCTCACTTCTATTCTTGTGCTTAGTTCTGCAGGGTTTTTATTTTTTGTCAGTTGATGGAATACACATCAATACATCTTTAGACACACACTTTATTTGTTAATCTGTTTGGAAGATCCTCCAAACTTCTTATTCGATTTAGACCCGGTAACATAGTCGGTCTCCAGATTTATATGTCAAAATCTTCACTTCACTTCACTGCACGCTGATGACGCGACGTCAGAATTCACAAATTTTCATTATCTAGACTCTAGAGTCCATATTAAAAATCAGGAATAAAAAATTTGCATTGTTACTATTGTTAAAAGGTTAAATTACGTACAAAATATTTGCTAAATGCCAGTTATATATCTTTTTTATAAAGAGGTATCGGATCAGGCGAAAACACGGGATCGAGACTCAACGCAAATGTCGTTTATCACATTAAAATATGGGGCCGGGAAACAAAGTGTTAACCGCGATGCAAATATGGTAAGATTATGTTCATGTTTAAGCTTTGAAAATTTAAAATGTCAATCCTTTTAATCTCAGTTATTTGAAAATGTTTCGCTAGAAACCGTAATAAAGGTATTGTAATGTTTCTGAAAATACATCTTTCACATTGGAATTTCGAGGAATGTTTTAACACAACAGTTGATGTAATTGAAAGTCTGATGAAGTTCTGTGAGGGGTGAAGTACGAGCAATTGAGCACTCAAGAAACTCTAAACTCAGAATATGCTGCAAGTTAAATTATTCAACATCAGTGAACTTGAGAATACATACAGGAGTATACTGGGACACAATTCGAACCAATGAAGCGCTTTTATTTAAATCAATATCATCAACGATTAAATATTCAGTTATTCATGATTATAAGCTACGAGAAATCATTATCATATGGAACTTATGGTAGTCACAGCAATGTTTTTCATACAACTCTGATAATATTCCGGAGATTTCTTGTGAATCGATCTTAGTGATCGAATTGTAATAATTTATTTTCCTGTTATTTTTGTGTTATTCATGTCTTTTTATTATTTTCAAATTGTCTATTAGTCATCATCTCCGAAGTGTAATCATTTGATTGATTTGAAACTTATGAAGAAAAATATTTATCTTCCTTTTTCTTTTCTCTCCCCTCCCCAACTTCATCAACCAATACATTACATGCTAGAGTTGATTTAACATAATTTGTTATGACTAGAGTTGATTTAATTTCTTCGTTATGACTACAGTTGATTTAATTTGTTTTGTTAGTATTTTCTTTCCAAATAATCGATTGATTATGAGCATTATTATCATGTGGAACTTTATTATTGATTAACTGTTAAATATTATACGTACATACTTAACTTATGAATTTTATTGAAATGTTAGGTTGCAGCATACAAATTTAAAAAAAAAATTATTCAAATATTGTAGCTTTTAAAACTTATCGGTCGACAGTTTAAAAGAAACGAAAATATGAAAACTGTACATAAATTTATCTTATAAACAGTGAATTGAAGTTTCTATTACCCACAGTATAACAATGTCTCCCCTTCTATGCTTTTTGCACTAAAGCCCGCTTGACATTGTATATCCAATACAATTTGTGTTTTGACAGCTTAAGTTTGATTGTTGGATTCCAATAAAAGATAGCAGTATATTATTTCGAGGTCGGAATCGACCATGGATGAAATCAATAAATAAATAGTAGTGCGCGCACGAGAAAATGTACACTTTATTTTAAAAATCACATGTGATTTTGGAACATGAAATAATAACATCGAATATATAAAAAGTTTCCATATTTAAAAAAAATGGCTCAATATAAAAGAACAAACATTTTATGAAACTCGCCTTTTGTGCATATTTTTTCAAATATTCTTCATTCAATTTTTATCGTCACTTTACGGTAGAAGCAAAACTGCAAATAAGTTTTTCAACCCATGTAAAGTTCTTACATTAAATGACAAGAAGACAATAAAAAATATTAAAAACAACAAATTTACGAACAAAAATAAAACATGGAAAACTTAAGGACGGAGTAAATTATCAAAGCGCCTTCCTTTATCCCGTTTGCCAATTATTTTTTCTTGGATACAATGTTCTATTGCACTGTATCTCTTACATTTCGTTATGTGACTAGCATACTTTCACAACTACTGACATTTAAAAAAAAAAAAAACTTTTCCCCCTAAAATTGTGCAATTAGGTTTACGGAGCTTATACGACAATACATAAATATGTTTTCCAATTATAGGATAATTCTTTTCATAAACAGTTAACGAATTGTACCTCTTAACTTAACAATCATAAGAAGATTACAACTTGTTAAAGATATATTTCAATATATTTAGGAGAATGATTTTAATTTAATAACAATAAGAGAAATCCTCATCATGGAAGAAACAAGGAAGCCAAAAAAGTCAAAATACTCGATTATTTAAAAGATCATGCTATCTTAGACTATATATCTTACACTCGAGTATTACACGTCATACATAAATAATAAGTATGTGGACACCTGCAACATAAGCTGTAATTTGAATAATTTGAATCATACGATAAATATTACGAAATCATTGACAGTTTGTTAAAATATTTCGACATAAACGGATCATTTATTGACAGTTTGCTAAAATATTTCGACCGTGATATATTTATTTATACTCATCAGCAGAAAAACGTGTAAAAAAATCCAACTTTTCACGTTTTTCTTTAATCTTATTCTGTTAATTATTCTACTCTTTTCTACTTAATAAATACTAGCCATAAGCCCGGTTTTACATTAAAAAAATGCATAGATTCTACAATATATTAAATTTTTTCAACGGTAGATTCGCATAAATAATGTTTAATTGTGGTGTTTTAAAAACAACAATAAATAAAATCGGTTTTGTTCAGATGTTATTTTTTTGATTAAAAAACACAATATTAAACGAATAATTGTTGATAAGAAATTAAATGAATATAAAACGAGAAAACCCAGGCATATGTACCAAAGAGAATTGCAAAACAAATGTATTTTTAACCAATCTTCGTTATCATCATTCACGTTAATGATGTGGTTTCTATTGAGGATTAGTCAGTAATTAAACAGAAATAATCAAAATTACTTGGATATTCGACTAATTCAACATTACCGCAACAATTGTTTTTATCGCTTATCCAAACACTCTTTCAAGTGAAATGATATCGATTTATTACTAAGCAATATGTAGTCATATTTCATTTGGAATATATGTGTTCTATTGTTCCAACGAAAATATTTGAATGAGGTGTGAATTGTTGGTATTATTTAGTTATTAATTATTTTTGCTTATGAATGTGTTATGTTTTTAAATTCGTTATTTTATATAACTTATGTGATGTATATACATTTTTAACTTTTCTTTTTTTGTTCTCATGATTTTTCTCTATGTGGTAAAATATGGAGGGACGGTGTATTCTTAAATTTTCATATTTGTAAGTCAGATACGATAATATTCTTGACGGCCTATGATAGAAGTGCATATGCTTAGTGAGACAAGTCAGTGTCTGTTCAGCTGTCACAGTTTGATCCGTTATAGTAAAGCCTTAAATAATTTTAGACAGAAAATTTACGGCAAATTTTACACTCCTTTGGGTTTCATTTCGATTAGATCAATATGGGGATAGTATAAAAGTTTTTATTTCATTGTATTATATGGTTTCTTTTAAGTACATACATAAATACATACATTTCCCTACTGCGGTATACAAAGAGGACAGAGTGCCAGACTTTCCTATCTCAACATACATATTTCACTTCTTCCACATCCCCCCACCTTCTCATACACCTTCTACGATTTATATAACGTCTTATTTTCCTTTTTTTTAAATGTAATTCACTTAATCCAACCATGCTATCCTTGGTCACTTAATCCAACCATGCACATTCGCACTGTATATTTAATTTGTTAGACTTTCTTCATTCATTCATTCCACGTATTCAAACAATCTCAGAGTGCTTTTCTTTTTAGTATGTTTACTAAATATTCCTACTTTATTTTGACAGTGGAGTATTTTACGGGGGTGTAGCATCTCTCCTTAGATATTGGGAGAGACGCCTCGCCTCATTCAACGAATATTTGTTTAGATGGTACATAACTTGGTATTTAATTATTTCTCGGAAACCAAGAAAATGTAAAAGGAAAATAATGTAGTCAAGGGAGAATGGACTGAAGAAAATCACATATAAGCTGCCAAAAAAAACAAAGAAACCAAAAATTCTCATCAAAGTGCGAAGTATAGAGAAGATTAGAGGTTCCTATTCGAACCGTAATGAAATGGCTTCAATCCAGAAATGCGTCTAAAACTGGATTGAGGCTATTAGTCACAATTTTCGTATTATTTTCTTTATTTTTTATTATATTTTTGACTGGTGTGATCATGAGGATAGTTGAGGGAAGGCGAACAAAAAAAATGTGTCCTATAAGATGGATAAACCAAATACAAAAGTTAGCAGAATCATCTGTAAGCAATAAATTCAAAATGGTCCAGGACCGGGTGAGATGCAGACAGGAGGTGCGCTAAATTCGAGACATGGCAGAGGACCACGACGCTCAGCATTGAGCACGCGAGAAAGAAGAATGAATTTTTCATAATACCTAAATTAATTTAACGTATTTGGCTTATTTACTACATAAAAATGCTTGTAGCTCTTATTTTGCTTCTACTGGAGATTCCATTTTTTTTGCTTTTCAATTTACAGCACATACATTTTCATACGTCTGTCGAGCCATAAAAGTAGACTGATTGCAGAGTTGATGAGATATTGAATTTGTACTGTATGTACTATTTTTCTCGCATTAATGTCAAATTGATATGGCGTGGTGCGGACAGCTGACCGGAGACGGCCCAGTATCGTGTGATCAACTGACTATATTGTAGTTTTAATATATTTGTAATAATTTTGACTCGTCTACTTACTTATGTATTATTTAAATGGTTTGCTGAGTGATGCGTCTTTTTAATAGAAGTGTTGGATTTTTTTGATTATTTTGTAAATGAAGCACAAATTACTTTTATAAAATAATTTTGTAAGGATATTGTACATTTCGTGAGAAAATACACTTTTTAGTAGATGAAAAAAGTGGGGACAACAGTGGTTAATTTATTTTCTAGAACAAAATACAGACATATCGGCCAGACAATCTGAAGGCTTATCATTAGCTAGATAGAGCTCAAGGAATGAACAGGGCTGAAGTGTTCGCGTCAAACTGGCTCCATAAGTCTTGCACGATGTAAAAACTCATTTGGCAACACAACTGTGAGAGGGAAAATATTCGAAAAAAAAAAAACAATAATGAAAAATAATATATGCTGCATGGCCCCTTTGTGGTGCGATATCTCACCAATACATGTATGGAGAAACATCGCTTTACTTATTCATGATTTTTGGTTTGGTTTAGAATCATTTTGATTTTTTTTTGTAAATTGTATGAGTTACTATTGTATAATATCCTTAACTGTCCAGTCCCCCCCCCCCCCTCATATTTAGCGTCTTTCTGATTATGGACTTGGGCTACGCTCATACAGAGATTATTTATTGGCTTTCCGAATTCACCACTCTTCCTTTTTTACGTCGTCCTTGACTGCCCATGCAGTGAGACTCTAGAACCAGTTAGAAACTAATGTTAGACTCGCTCAGTCATTAGCATGTTTTAAAAAGTGACTGAAAAACTCCAAGTTTCAAGTCAGTAATATAACGTATTTCATTCATAATTCTTCTTTCCTGCTCACCATCCCTTCCTTTTCCTATGTTTGATAATATCTCACTTTTATTTTTACTATGTTTAATGTACATGAATTTTGTAAAGGTAAATATAATTATTTGAATGTAATTGTTATGACCATATAACTTCCTTTATTTACTTTTATCTGCTTGGTTGGAAGAGATTGTCACCTGGCAATAAGCTCACATGACTATTTGACAGTGAAGTATTAAATAAATGAGTGTCTAATTTATTATATATAAAATATATTCCATTTATTTGCCAAACCTAATTTTTATTGTCATTTTCCAAAGAATGCGATGTCTCTCCGTATTTCACTCTTATATACAGTTTTCAAATTCTGAATCAAATTTCAAATTTATATTTGAAACACAACGTTTATTTCTTGTACTCGAATGGGAATGTTTTGCTTGTGTCATTTCATACACAATCGTTGTCTATCCATTAATTAGTTAATTAAATATATGAGAAAAAAACAAGTTAATTTTGTGAAAGATCATTCAACCACTAAGTAATTGTCATTGTCTGCGCGTTATGTATTATTGGAAAAGGATTGACCTTGTTCATCTTAAGAAATAGGTTACAAATTTTAACGAAAACTCGGATGTTGAAGGCTGACCAACTCCCTTCAGTAGTTATTAAGGAAGGCGAAATGATATTTGATACCACGTTCTTATTAAGTTTACCCTCCCGACGTTATAAACTGTAGTCAACATTTTAGGCTTGTTTGAACACGCTTACGAAATTGACGATCCAAGTAAAATGACACAGAAATGAAGAAGATCTTCTGACGATAACAGTAATTAAAGACACTTGAGTAATTATGGGAAGGCTATTTAATAAATGTAATACAAAACTAGATATACAACGTTTTAGAGACTAATGGAGTTTGCATATAAAACAACACGTTTCGATATGAATATTGTTCCGATAACTTGACCGATATTACATTTTTTAATTACTAAACATACGTGAGTACTTAAATGTTTATTAATATTATATTTAATTTATTTAAAACGAACAGATGTCAACAAATATTAACTTTATATTTTCAACGTTTTTGAGTGACGAATCAAAATGCTATTTACTTTTAAATGTCATCAAATTGTGTTTCTTAAAATATGAAAAAAATGTCCGTACTCGTATATAAACAAAAATTAATTGTTTAAGAACAAACATATAAACTTTTCATAATTTGACTGACAAATAAAAAAATATTGTTAAACACATAAAGCACAAAAAGTATAAAAAGATAAACGATTTACGATTATAAAACTCATCGAGTGAAATATGTACCTATAATGAAAATTATTAAGATAAAAATGCGAGACTGATTTGAGCACATTCTTTTACTTATGATGGTGATGAATCGTGTTAATTTAAGTACAAAAGGTGCCTATGCTAACATTTTTAGTGTATTGTGTCATCTTTAAGAAACCCATGATTTCCATCCATATATCAGAGATGATACGATTTCAGCTTTATAAACGACTGTTTTGGTTTTCAGTGCTATATCGTGAGTATCAAACACTTGCTCGCAGAGCTAAAAAAAACCGGGAAATGCGCTTAATTTATCCCGAATCTTGAACGAAATAGGATAAGCCCATTACAAATTGGTTTACATAGTGATTTCCGGCGATACCAATGACAAATACCAGAATCCCACATTAATACTGTGCCTTTTTTATACTCATCACGAGTAATGGCCATTCATCTGAAAGGAATGAAAAATAAACCTAATACACATTTTCTAAGTCCGAAAACGTTTCATTAATATTGAATAATGTTACGCTTTAAAGATGATAAATCAAAAAAAAATATGCTTCACATGAAAATGTAAACACTCCTATCGAGGGTAAACTAATGAGAAACTAATCAAAGCAAAATCGCTAAGTCATCGTGTAATTAAGTGCTGGGGGAGCGAGTAGTGGGTCGAGAGTAAGGAATAGGGTGAGCGTTTTGCACTGCTCGGGAAGAGAACTCTCTCGTGTTGCTTACCAACTGAGAGCATCAATCACTTACTGTTACGGGAGCGATTCTCAAAGAAAACTACGGCGGGATCTTATTACTTTAATAACATATGGTTTATTTTTATTACCAAAGTAAAATAGAGGCGCAATGTAAATGGTGTATTTAAATTCACTTTATTTCAATATAATATAAAATATATAAAAATCTAGACATCTAACCTGAGATCTTTTTCTTAAATTGACAAGTTCGAAGATACTATCCTAAATACATTATGTCATTCATTGGCTTCAATGACTTGATGCATTACACTTTTCTTGTAAACAATATAACCAAGTGAGTTTATTGCGATATGGCAATCTTTTCTAACCAACTAGAAAGACCTTAAAGAACCTTAAGTGAAATCTGGGTTCCACCAGAAATTAAACCCCTAACTCCCAGGTTGACCTTAACAACAAGGCAACGGAGGTCATCCACTTGTAAGGTAAAAAACATATTTTTATTTTTTTATGAATCTGAAATTAAGTAGAAATAAAGGCATAAAACGAAATAAACGTATAAAGTCAGATAAATCTTCGAAGTTGTTTACAAGGTATATGGATGTAGAGAGGCGAAGAATGTTTCTCGAGAAAGGAAAATCTGGCGCTTTGTCCTCTCTACCTACCCTGGCAGAAAAACGATATGATGGTATGTATATATCATATGTAAATAAAGGCAATGCAGGCTTTCTTAGGTCAGACAATGAAATGAACAAATATAGTGAGAAGGCAGAGAGACTTTGCAAGGCAAAATAAGTGTAAATATGCGAAAAAACATAATGATACGAATCTTATTTGAAAACGCTCATAGAGGAACGATGTTTGATAAGTACGAATATAAAAACACTCATAGAGGAACGATGTTTGATAAGTATGAATATAAAACACTCATAGAGGAACGATGTTTGATAAGTATGAATATAAAAACACTCATAGAGGAACGATGTTTGATAAGTATGAATATAAAAACACTCATAGAGGAACGATGTTTGATAAGTATGAATACAAAAACACTCATAGAGGAACGATGTTTGATAAGTATGAATATAAAAACACTCATAGAGGAACTATGTTTGATAAGTATGAATATAAAAAACGAGAAACACAGTTTATTAGAGTGGATATATACAAGAAAGGGTCAGACATGAAAATGTGAGGACGTCTTTTTAGAATAAACTATGACAGTAAGTCGTGGTTAAAATTCTCCACTCTGTAATTTAATAATATTATGAATTTCTATACCCATTCATTATAATAAGTATAATATGTTAATAATATTTCGTTATTAGTCGTATCACACGAGTATATCATAAGTCGATAAGTATTTCATAACTCGAAATTGCTATAGAGAATTATCACTTTTGATTTGTAAGGAGATCTGGTAGATGCTGCAATAAAAATGATTTGTTCACATAGCATTTTTTAATATCATTATTTATAGTTAAATCATTAACTATAAATAATGATATTAAAAAATTGAATGCGGAGTCAACACTGTGGAGGTTTAAAGACATTGTATTTTTTTTAGTCAAACACTGTTTATTCTACTTTATATAACGGTATAATGTTCAACGTTTTCCCCTCATTACCAGGGGAGCACAAACAAGGCTCAAACAAGCACAAATAAGAGTCTTGTTTGTGCTCCTTTGATAATGAGGTGAAAACTTTGAAACCAGTAGAGTTACATCGTTACTTAAAGTGTTTGACTAAATAAATTACAATAGCATTCTTTTTACGTAACCGTCATTTACAAAAATATTTATTGTTGAAAGCTCTTTTGAAATTAAAACCAAAATAATGTTGATGCTATTGAGAGATTTGAAATATAATGATACTTAAGAAAACAACCTCTTTGTAATTATAACCACTAGTATTTTATTATTATATTGTATTTTATTGGCAGCGGCCGTGGTCTAACGGTTAGCAAACGGGCCCATGGTTCGATTCCTGATGAATTCACTTTTGGACTAGTTTTACTCTTTGACCATTTTACATCTTAATCAATAGATTTTTTATAGCTTATATGCTGCTTATCATAAATGTTCATAGCGCTACTAAGCAACACTAAAATAGAGCTCTATAAAACTGCCTGACGAAATATTGCAGCAGATTAAACCTACCGATTGTCCTGGAAGTTGATTCTCCTTAGCATCGGAACTTTTGGTTTGATTTGTCAATGTTTGATGAGTGCTTGCAGAAGTGCAACGCCATACACACAATAAACCAATACACACACAGGTGTATTGGTGTATTTGGTGATAATTATAAATATTTTATAGAGAAAGTAATAAACTTACTAGTTCACTTGGTGCAGACATTATCATCTTATTAAGGTTCTTGGAAGTTGTCATTTAACGAAAGAAGGTGACATCTACCATACATGAGGCGATGCGTATTATCACGATAACTGAAGCCTTTACCCAGATCTTGACTTCCAGTGCTATAAAATATTCCACCTCATGAAATGGGTCGTGAAGAAACTTATTATAAAGTGCGCAAATCATCTAATTGCCTCTAATTACAGAAATTAGATAAACAACGGCATTCCCCCTGAACTCCTGTCGACCAATCTTAAAGATTCTGGAGGAAGTCGACAACAGGCCGATTGCTGAGAAATGGTGCTCCCGTTAGACGGAATGTGAGATCACAAGTGGGGCCTACAGAGTAGCCTTTCTGTGAATGCGGGGAGATCCAAACAATGGATCACATCGTTAACAGCTGCTCACTGTAAGCAACAGGAGCTGCATAAATTGATAACATATACTATAACCTGGCTGAAGAGGACACTTGCTTATGAGGCACACGCGTAAAAGTCCATACATCAAACAAAACAAAACTCAATAATTATGAAAAAAATATTACTCACATAAAGCTTGTGTATTTTTTTAACATAAATCATAAAATACCAACTGATTACTTGTTTTTATAATTTTATTGTAAAATTAAAGAAATTTTCTAGTATCAGATGTGCTTTTTTGTAAATGTTTTGTATTCAAGGATCTTGAATTATGGTGAAAATTTCTGCCGAGAAAGTGTAACGGTACCGTCAGGATGCAAATGAAGTTTCGTCATTAAGAAAGTTTGGAAAGCTTTTCTATTGAAACTTAGAGAACTTTGTGTGTCAACGTACACTCGTATGTTTCTTACAGTCTTACGCGGTATGGTCATAACATATCTAAGTTCGGATTTACATGCTTTATTAATACCTTCCCCAACGATTCTGGGATTTAATTCAGAAATAGTGTAAGTGTTTACAGATTTTACTGCAGTATTTTCTACAGGAGTTAACTTGAACGTTTCTAATTAAATAATGTTGACAAATAGTTGTTTTATCAAATTGTGAGAATTAAGAGAGGAAATCGATATAGCCAAGGTTTCTGTAAAATGGTCTGAAATGTAAAGATCAATGTTATCGCTTATAAAAAAAATAGAAAATGCTTAGGAAAAACGTATTTTATGCATGTGTAAACTTAGAGAAAGAGAATAGTGAGAAGAAAGAAATCGCGGTAAGTATTGAAAGAGTATGGCGTCAATGATAAATGCAATTGGTGATTTGAATTTTAATTTGACATTAAAAGAAGAGAAGCACTTAATGTAATATACAACAACCGACCAAAATCAAAAGTAGCTAAAAAGATAACACACAGCAGTGTTTTGATGGCCACCCTAACGTATAACATAGAAGTGAACTTGGTAGAAACTTGAATTTGGCAGAAAAAGGAAAAAAATAATTAATATTGTGGTGACTCGTGAACTTAGAAAATATTGTGGTATTTCAATGTATGATAGAAAGAGGAATGAAGTTATCAGAAATATATTCGTTGATAAATTGATGTTTAAAGTAAGATTAAGAAAGGAAAGAAACTTTAAGACTTGAACATGTGGAGAGAATGAATGACAAAATAATACCATGTATGCAAGGATGTATTCAAGATATGCATTGAAAAAGTAGACTGAGGGATATGTGGCTAGATCAAGTGAACCTGAAATTGAAAGAAGGTAAAGTGAAAAGTATGAGTAATGGAAAGTTGTGCATGACACCTCGCAAGAAACACGGCATGATGATATGTATGTATGTTCATGATACCTCGCAAGAAACACGGCGTGATGACATATATGTATGATATGTTCATGATACCTAGCAAGAAACACGGCGTGATGATATGTATGTATGTTCATGATACCTCGCAAGAAACACGGCGTGATGATATGTATGTATAGTATGTGCATGATACCTCGCAAAAA
The DNA here is from genome assembly GCA_949825065.1 of Odontocerum albicorne. Lineage (NCBI taxonomy): Eukaryota > Metazoa > Arthropoda > Insecta > Trichoptera > Odontoceridae > Odontocerum > Odontocerum albicorne. Next base: position 34,276,427 of record OX463839.1, read on the forward strand.
ACACGGCGTGATGACATTTATCTATGATATGTTCATGATACCTCGCAAGAAACACGGCGTGATGATATGTATGTATGTGCATGATACCTCGCAAGAAACACGGGGTGATGATATGTCTGTATGAATATATTTATAAAAAGTTAAGTTCTTTAAATTTTAATAATTTTCGTCGTCCCTGTCACATTTGCACTAATACCCTCCCCTTTAGCCTGCAAATTAACAAATTGTACACGAATAACTTTCTGAAATTTTAATTTATAAATTTACTAACTATTAAGATGTGTATTTTTAATATAAATGGTAATTTATATAGATTATTCAGAATTCGAAAATGATGTTAAACAATTTGATAAATTTGAAACTTGATACGATTCTCCTCGGAAATAAAATCAGTTACACAAATTTTAATTGTTTCAATTAATATAAATATTTGTGTGTGAGATTTTTCGGAAGTTGTTTTGAAAAAAACAAACACCTTTTTTTAATAGCCAATCCACCCAAACTAGGATGATTTGTGCCACCAAATTAAAGACATTATATGATTCAATATAATGAAATCAATTTGAAAAAAATGACAATTCTAGATAATTCATGTTTCAATTGATCAAGCTTCAAAAATTTAACAATCGATCTATAAATGGAAAAGTTCATCGAAGAAAGAAGAAACGCAACATTCGTTGGACGCGTTAAAGATATGGCTTTTAGTAGATCAAATCTGTCGTGAAAAGGACAACTAAAAAATACATGGTACATAGTTTCATCATCCAAACCACACTCGCAGCCGGGATTCTCTACAATACCCATTATGTAAAGGTAACTAGCCACCACGCTGTGGCCCGTCCGCAAACGACACATGACAGACACTTCCATCTTATTCATTCTTATAATGTTAAACTATGGTTTCAAAGGGATGGATTGTTGAATTCATTTATATTTAGAACCCTTATTTACATCAGTTATATCGCAATCCAACGCCCATCGGTGCCAAATATCATGCTTAATTTTATTAAAAAAATCAGTTACTGGCAGTGAAAAATCAGATAGAGGACAACCAGTAGAACATGGCTCCTTTCCCAAGGAATCAACACATTCACTACCAGTTATACCAATATGGGAAAGAATCCAAGCTAGAGAAACATCTATATTATTTGACATCAATTGAAATAACTTGGCTTTGATTGAGCAAATAATTTCTTTGTATGAGTTACTCAAACAATTACCTGAAATTGAATGAAGAGCACTTAGGGAATCGGAGAAGATATTTTTTTTTGAAAAATGTAAGTACTCGCAAAAACTAAGAGCCTCTTTTATTGCCACACATTCAGTCGTAAAAACTGAAGAGAGAGGAGGAAGTTTAAAAAGCGATTTTGTGCCTGTTTCCGGGATATATTGTACACATATTGCTGCCCCACAAATATCACAATCCTCCATTTTGGACCCTTTTGATAAAAATATGCAAAAATTCAAAAAGCCTCTATAAAGGCCACACCATTAAATGCGATATCGAAAATTGGTAAACGATTTACTTTCTGGGTGTTGATTGGTAACGATGAAAGATATGCAAGGCTTTTACAAAGAGAAGGAAGGCGTTCATTAGAATTCCATGATATACGAGTAGTTTGAAAAAAAATATTAAGGATCATGATTTTTCTTTGAACATTGTTCCGATAAAAAATCTTTTTACGAAAAATTGAAAACTGAGGAATTGTCTTCGCATATAAAGCGGCATTTCTACTGCCTTAACTTGCATATCATTAATTGGGGTTGATTTCATTACACCAAGAATTATTCTAAGACATTTGGATTGAATACGGCTCATTTTTAGTTCCAAATATTGGGGAAGGGGGTCCCAAAGAAAACATCCGTAGTTTAATGACTGCGCACAAAAGCGTTATAAAATAGCTTCAGAGTAAAATAATGAGCCGCCCCACCAGACCCTGGATACTGCTCTCAAGGGATTGATGTGTATTTCACCGACTGATACAATATAATTTATATGATCATTCCATAAAAGCTTTCTGTTGAGGACAATGCCTAAAAACTTAACATGTTGACAAATTGCAATATCGATGTTCTCTATCTTTATTGATATAGAAGGAACTTGATGTTTATTAGTGAATATTAGTACTTTGCTTTTAGTAGGCGAAATCCGTAAACCATTGGAAAAATGCAAACATTTACAGTCAAATTAATTTAATCAATTAGTACGCATCACAATTTTACTGGGAACCATAGCAATGTTCTTCATTATTTTTAAGGGGACATATAATGCCATAGAGCTATGGTGAACTGAAGAAGGAACGAAAGCTCCACGAAGCAAAAAAAGTATCCACCATGAAGCACTTAACGACTTGGAACTTGAAATTGATTGACAACCTTTCAAACAAATTGGCCGTCGAAAGTGATTCATTCTCATGTTATCGATTGTCCTAATAGCCTTACTTTACGATAAATACTAACATTTTTCAAAAGAAAATCGTATGTACTAAATTTCTGATCAAATGGTAGCACATATTATTCTTAATAAACATATGACAGTAAAACTTGATTTAGATATTAACAGCATTCATACTGTCGTCTATAATTAAAATGATAAATGTAATAATAATAAACAATTTACAGACGACCTCCATAACCTTATTGGTAAGACGCATGTCTTCCAACCCTGTTTTACTCCGATTGCCGACTTGATCCCTGTTATCACTCCAATTTTTTTAAAAGGATTCCAGTCTGATTTTCATGTAAGACCTCTTTAACACTTTTGTGGTTGGTAGAAAGAAATTTATATACAGATAAGTTTATCAGGTGGTACATTATTCAAAGAAAGTTTAATATATTAAAATACAAATTTATTTCAGAAGATTCTATTTACTTCATAAATATATTTTTTTTTCGATCGGCAAGGAAATATACACATACCTAATCTTAATTTAAAAATCAACGTGATAAATCTGTCAATAATAGTGCGTTCGAATCCTGAGTAAGTGCGCTTTAGAAAAGAGTTGAGTTATAAAAATTGTGCTTCATATTTATGATGTGGGAGTTTCCGCTATTGATATTACAAAAAAAAAACAAAATCAAATTTTATTACAAATATACAGAGTACACATAGAGCATAAATAACGTAAAAGCAAAAAATTTACCTCAAATAAATATTATAAATTCTGTAACTTAAAATAATCGGTTATTAAAATTATACAAACAATTAAACGAATCAATTTTTTGCGTACTATAATAAACGACCTTCGTGGCTTACTTGGTAAGAGATCATCCAATCTGGGGATTGCGGGTTCGATTTCCGTTTGAATCAAGTCATTTAAAAACTGGGTCCGGTTTGGTTTTCATTTAAGGTAATACGAAACAATAAAATAATGGTTCATTTAATATAGTAGTTAGCACGAAAAAAATATCATCACTTATCAAAATATTTAATGAACATACTCGTAATTTAGCTATCAAAATAAACTATTCGATGTAAGGATCTTCAATGACGAGGAATTGGTTTTAGTCGTAACAGCTAATATTAAAATGTTAACTTTTCTCCATACATTTACTTCAATAGAAATAATTTATACCCCACATACATCGCTCTTTAATTTGCGTAGCATGCTATGAATTATATTTGTACGGCACTTCATTTAAAAACCTCAAAATTTTGCCATTAAATAGTTATATCTACCAGTGTCTTGAATAATAATTAAATTTTTTAACATAATTTAAAATGAGTGTCATTTTTTCTAAGAGTTTCTTGTTCCTTAATATTGTTGCTTCTAAAAAATAAAAATGTTGTTTGAAATGTCTAGACAAATATTTTCCAGTTTAAAATTCGCATTTCAACACGAGTTCACAATTAATTAAGCTAGGCCTCCTCTGGTTTTAACTGAACGACTTTGTCACGTAGTATACCTCATATACTTTCCTGAAGAAACCCTACAAGTCAAGTAGGTACTTAGTGTAAACATTTCTTTTCGTTAACATTTCTCCTCGTCCCAAGCGATTCATAGAATTCCGTTTAGACAGAGAACGTTCATTTGATTTTTTTTTTCAAATAATATTCCAGCAATATACAGGTTCGGAATGGAAAAAGATCGATGTAAACATATTAATTTAAAATAAGTGTAAATTTGATTTTGTTTGAACAGACATCTTAACTTTCAAGACGTTATCAGAAAACTCAAGTCGTTAATTGAATATGTTAAGTATTTTTCAAGCAGGAGTTATCTACGTTTTTTTATTTAATAATGTTAAAATATGTTAAACTAAGCTAATTTTAAAATAAAAATGTAAAAAATAATTAAACAAGTCATGGTTTTTAGACAAAATCACTAAAACTGTTTTGTATTTCAATTTAGTCGTACAGCCCAGCGGGTTTATTGGCGTGTGGCAATATCTTACAACCAGACAGAAAGATTTTAAAATGGCCTGAAATGAAAACTAGACTAGCAATCAATCCCTCGACCTCCAGGCTGGAGGACAAGAGTCCTACCTACTAGGCTACGGAGGTCGTTAATTTATAAATATTTTAAATATTTGTATTAATTATCTTAAGCAGTTTTTATTTTATTTTTAGATATTATTATTTATATTTAAAAAAACTAACAATTTTTTATTGTTATATTTGTTGAATATAAATAACATGGATGCATTTTTTTATTGAAAATATAAGTTTTTAAGATAAAAAATAACCTCTACAACAAGTTTCTAGCTGAAATATAATTTTTCTAAGAAATAAATCATAACTCAGTCCGATTCTATAGTGTTTTTGCAAACAGTAGCCCAGCAATGTTTCCCCTCAAAGAACAGCGAGGTAAAGGCTTTCCTTTTCTTCTGTAGCTGAATTCCGCCGCTTATTTATACTTCAAAAGGATTTATTCTTGCTATAGACTTCCGCCTGCTCCTAGTGATTTGTAATGCGCCAGGAATTTTAATGATTCTCCATTGTCGTTTCGGTGACAGGGCCGAATTTATTATTAAATTATGATCCTATATTCGAAGTTACTCCAAATACGATACACGTTCTTATGACACTTCCCTATTTATTTAAAATTACTGTTTTTCCATTCGCTTCGAGAATATCTCTCCAGATATTCACTGAACACAGTCGTCATGTTGATTTCTTAATTTTTCCGTTAGCGAGTATACACTATATCAACAGTTCTACGTCCCACCAACATCAGTTCATTTACTATAAACTTAGAGCTACCATCAAAATGTGACGTTTCGGAACAAAAAACGATAAAATTATATTGTTAACAAATATCAAGTTAAAAACGTAATAAATATATGTTTCTTTAACTTATACTTTAATGCTAAAATGAAAATCTGCATAGGGTATTGAAGCTAGAGGTAGACGTCATTAGTTATTTGTGCAGCTCAAAAGAGGGAAAACAAAGAGTTGGACATAAGCAATTTAAAGTTGAAGCTTCATTTATAAATTAGGCACAGGAAGAAATTAACAACAACAACAAATAATAAAAGAGAACAATTATAACAATATACTGAAAAAAAGTTGTGTAAATGAGGTATCTTTCTCTTCTAAGATATTTTTTTGTACTGTGATGCTAAGAGCGGTGATGTAATAGATGAAAAGGGTTAAAAGCCGTAGGCATTGTGACGTAGCGTTATACTTCTATTGATGTTCTTATGATGCATTGGACTTTTTAATTTTATATTTTCCGCGGATAAGGGAGGAACAAAGTACCGACAAATAATAATAATAATAATAAAAGGACAATTTATACAGCGTCGATAAGAGAACAGATTCTCCTCAAGGTTGACGTTAAAAGAGGCCGACGAAAAAAGTGTAAATATAGTTTATTTAAGAATACAATCACGTTAGTATAGAAATCCCAAACTGAAATATATATAAACCCTGAAAACTGGGTGGTTAATATATTTGTGGTATCAGACGATGAAGAATTGAAACCAGAAAAGTAACTTAAAAAATGGTACTTATTTTTTATGGCTTTCATTATCTTTACCCATTGTTGACTAAAGTTTTATTGATTTTTAAATAAAATAACTGCGACATCTTTTCTTTGTATTCGCTGCTGTTTTATTCATTGAATTCTCTACCGGTTTCATAAATCACTGTCTTTTTTATTAGGTAACGATGAACTTTCTTTCTGGTTTCGGTCAAGTGATGAGGATATATTTTCCTAGTCTCCTCATCACCTGATGAATACAAAGAAAAGGGGGAATACAAAGAAAACGTGTTTAATTTAATTTTTAAAATACATATTTACATGACACTACAAAGTGATCTCAATATATTTTTTAAGATTCGAGATTTAAGACTTAATTCTTTCAATTTCTGCAGTTCTCTTTTTAGGAAACACCTTTAATATTCTATACATATATAGGTAACATATACCATTGGCAGTTTGATGACATATTTTCTGTGTGTCATCAAACTGTCAATCCAAGATTCAAGATCACTTTTCTGGATTAATGTTTTTCTTATTCTAGGCCACCGTTAGATACATACGAGTACTTACATAAAGCTTAACAAATTAAACGTGATTTGAAAAGTATGGAAAAAATAATTCGCAGCATCAAAACCTTAAGTTTCAATATTGAATGGTATTTACAATCATAATTTTACATCTAGCTTATCTTAAAAGCAGCAGGATTTGTGTTTAAAAAAAATACAAATCCAGATGCATCAAGATAACTTATAAAAAGATAATCATTTGATACACAGATTTGGTTGATAATATGTTTTTAGTTACGAATGAAGCAAAATTTATAAAAATGCACAAATTATAGATATGAGTTCATTACAATATTCAAACTATACGCGATAAAAGATTGTAGCGAACCGGAAAATTCTGTGTTAATTTTCTGATTAAAAATGCATCTTAGTTCATATGTACTAAAATATAATTGATATACCAATGTGCATGAATTGGATTATAATAAGATTTATTTATTTAACACTTCCATGGAAACATATCTCCATATTTATTTAACACTTCCATGGAAATACATCTGGCACGTTTGTAATATTTAACACTTTCATGGAAATACACCTGGCATATTTATTTAACACTTCAATGGAAATACAACTGGCATATTTATTGCTTTAAAACAATTTATAACTGTAAAATATTTTTTAATATAATACTTGTTTATTGTGCTGTCATTTTAAAGTGCAGTTTAAAAATAATACGAGGTTTTAAAATGAATGAGTGTTTCATCATATTTTTTTACAATAAACGTAAAAACGCGGGTCTGGTACGATTTTCTTCAATGATCAGTCATTTGGAGCCAGCCCTGAGCACGACAGGGGTCAGAATTTTAATGAGAGCCGAAAGGGGACCCGTCAAATAGATTGGTGGTTGAATTGGTTGCTTTAATGAAAAGTCACTTTAGTTACAGATTACGGAAATGAAGTCAAAGTTCTCTTGCGTTTGACAGATGATTCCTTTCATTCAGCTGTAAGAACATGATTGTTAATCACGTACAGGTATCGTTGATTTATTTCACCTCAAATTGTGTGCCTGATATCAGATTATTTTACAAATGAAGTTTTTGGACAGTTTGTAGTCGGGCTGGAGACCGTAATATTTTTGCCTAAATTTTTAATTAAACTTCAAATTACAAAATAAAAAGTAAACCAAAAATTATAGTTCATAGGTTATGAGTTCTTACACTATAAAAATATATTCTCATGACAGGGATAACAAAAAATAGTTTAGCCACAGTTATAACACTAAATTTTATCTCATTCAAATACATGATAAATGAAATGTTAAGTCTCAAATAATTGGAGTTGTTTCTAATGAAAGTATACCTAACTTTTAAAAGAAAATTAAAAAATATATTTATGACAACTGCTAAGCCTACCTACAGTGCTCTTTTATACTCAGATATGGGAAAACAATGCATGCTTTACTTGTCTTACTCAAATATTTACATTAGTTCAGTCGTTTTATTGTCATACACTTACGATATAAAAATATTTTCTTTATCATAATAAATATTGTTTCTAAAAAGGCCGACACTCATCAACTTACAGTATAATCCAGAGTATTTCCACAAAAGGAAAAAAATAAAGTAAAAATTATCTAAACTGAAACATTAAAACCCCACCCTTTCAGTTTCTGCACAAACGAGAACGTTACATAAAAAATATCTTGGAATCTTTTTATGCCATTGCAATACAGATTTGCGTCCTAAATAATATATTCTAAGTAATTCAATGCGATATGTCCCCAATCATTTATGAGGGAGTAATTCGTTACTTAAAAAAAATTATCTATGTTAATTTTTACCATATTCCCGTTCTTTATAATTGTTGATAATTCATATGATTTTTTAAACCCTTTTTCGTATTTATTTCCTTTATGATTTTCAATATCGTCAAGGGAATTGTTTTTAATATTCGACACAAAGAAATCTCTCAAATCATATTACTTTTCTATCTACAAAAAATAAAAGCTATTGTTCCTCACAGCAAAAGTTTTTTTGCACGCCGTGCTTTGGTAATATACTCGTATGATACATTAAAATATTATAATAATAATAAATATAATAGGGATCATTAAAGAAAAACATGAAAATAATGGTATCGAACTCTCATCTTTCTGTTTTCATGACAGCAGTATGAAGATAAAATTTACACAAAATCCTTAAAAACACTTTCCCGTAAACTGAGATGACCTTGGTTGTGAATTGTGTGACGGTATATCGCATCCAGTACCAGTCCCTCTATAATATATTATATTTCAGCTGAAACACAAATACCAACAATGTGTCGTGTAAACAAAAAGGATAACGCTTTTGTTTATAAACGTATTTTTTATTTATGTTTCCTCTTGTTATTTTTTTTGACTACCACAACCATTAAGTCTGAATGTTGCTCACGATTATTTATCCATTCCATCACCATTAGACCTCTGTTATTTCTCACGGCGTACACATTCAATTTCCACTTTAATGATTAATAATGGAGTTAATATACAAACATTTTTTACCCGAAATCATTTTGTCATTGACTTTTTTGTAAAATAAATTTAACGAGTTGTGTTATGTCAATTGATTTTATAGTTAAATAAAAAATATATAAACAATGTTTCTTTATATTCATCGCTGTTTTATAAAACCGGGTTCTTCGTTATATGACAGAGACAGGTTTTTGAAGCCAGGAATAAATAAATTTATTTTGCTTAATTAAACTAAAATAAAACAACAAATTGAAGTTGTTTATATGGACGTATATATGTAAGAACGTTTTTACCCGAAATAAATCGTTTGTTTTAAATATTTAATAAGCATAACTCAAACCTGCATCGTCGTTATAAAGAAAACTACGAAGGCATTCTCGAATTTCAATCTAAGCGATTTAACATGAGAGGGTTTTTTTAGATTTTCCGTAAACTATCAAGAAAAAAAATTAAATAAACGTACTCTTTTGTTATGAATAACCGAATTATCTATGTACTCGTATGTCTTTCAGAAGTAGGGGAATATTGATATTTTAATTGTATTGTGTTGCGCTTTTGTTGTGTACAACATTGCCATTTAGCGATTTCTTCCAATCAATCAGAGATATGTTAAAGAGACCTTAAGTGAAAACCAGATATAAGTAAAACTAAATATTAATGCTGTGGAGATACGTGCGAAAACTTTGTGGATAGTCAATGTATGATGGAAAGCGGAATAAAAACAGAAAGAAATGCATCGATACAATATATTATTAAAGTAAAATGAAGAAAAAAATATTAAGATGCTTTGGACATGTGGAGATAATGAATGACGAAAGAATAACTATATATTACAATAGTATATCAGTCACAAGTACCAGATGTGCGTAGGAGATATAGACGAAGGAAAAGTAGCTGGATTAAATGGACTAGATTTTCATAGAAGATTTTGGAAAGACTAGAAAAATAGAAGATTGCGCATAACGAGATGTATGAATGTGGAGGATGCGATAGTTGCGTGCTTGGATATAAAGTATGGTGGTATGTTCTATCTGCCTACTTCAGGAAGGATACAGTGGGATAATATGTAAGCATGTATATAAAAAGCCTTATCAAACAAGAGCCGGAAACTTGTGTTCGATGTTGTCACAACTGAAAAGAAGAACGAACCTTGAAACCAAAAAATAGCGAAACAATATACTTAAAAAATCTTGAAAAAGAAGAAAAAATTAAATATATTGTAACGGATATATTATATATGTTCGTATCCGAATTCGGAACCCAGAGGTCTATCACGTACGCGATCCCATGAAATTGAAAACATGAGAGTATTTTCAATCGAAATTCACACTTCACAATATACGATAGGCGGGGAATGTTGACTTTTAATTTCAAAAAGTAGCGTGCATAAAAATCACCGAAAATCCAAACAGTTAAATACTTACGAAAAAAATAATTAAATAAAAGCAATTGCATTGATGAGTTACAATAAATATCGAATGAAAACAAATCGATCCTTTCGTGTTTAAATATGATATAACATTATGTTATGTAAATAGTTTTTTTTTAAAACAATAGAATATTCATGAGATTTTTGAAAAATACATCAAAGCTATATTACATTGAGATACTAAAAAACCATAACTGTTATAGAATTTTTTTTTTAATTTACAGCTTTTTAATAATTTAAATTATATAAGTTAAATCTATAGGGTGCAGACGATGCCCGATTTTTTATAAATGGCTCTATTTATTTCACAATTATTACGTATGCGTCAATTAAGATTACTTTTGGTACCGTATTCAGAAATTGAGTTTTTCAGAGAGTCTTCACTCGCACACAGAATAACTTTCTAGAACGAACTATCCGATGTTAATATCGTCCATATATCGGTGGATAGATTAAGGATTGAGTTTCTTAATAAACTTTTGTAAACGTAACTGAACCCCTGCACATCATACGAGTAGGTATCATTGGTTTGTTGTTATTTATTATATTCAAAATGTTTTTTTTTGTTGTACTATACATTTTATTTGATGTTATTGGGCCAAACCATTATCGAATGGAAAATATAAAAATAAATATGTACATTGTATTGTAATTCAGTTTCGTTGAATACAATATAACCTGGCAAACTTACTACCATTTAGCAATCACTTCCAACAAACTAGAAAGCTGTAAAATAAGCCTGAAGTGAAAACCAGTTACCAAATCATTTTAAAATAATCTGATTTCCAACGGGAATCGAACACGCAACCCGAACTTGCAAACACAGGCATCTTACCAACTAGGCCATGGAGATTGTTTATATTGTTTCTTTTATTTTGAAAATAATAATAATAAATATATTTATAGTGGTAAATTATAAGTAATAGATTTAAAAAAACACATTTCTATTACTTTTATTAGTCGAAATATTTTTTTTGTATTATGGAAATAGCTAAGAAAAAATTATGTAGCTCAAAAAAAATATTTAGATCGAAATACAGTAACTTGGCGGTACTCGGATGTGAGTAATTTGACGTAGGCAATCTGACCCGACGGATGGAAGTTGTTTAACACAAACAGTATACATGTACGAGTATATGCCATGGTCAACAATCACACTCATATCGTTTAAAGTAATCAGCAATGATTGTAAAGCCTGTGCGACTCAAAAGCAATTCAGTTTATTCAAACAATGAGTTAATATTTCTCTATTACTTTTAACTATCGTGAATTTCATCTTAAACGTTTTAAAGCTTGTCGCTTAACTTCATTTATTCAGACGTATGGTATCATTCAACTTAACCAAATTGGTGCTGTTACTTTTTTAATTTTTTCTTTCGGATACCATTAGGAACCGAGCCCAAACCTCTGATTGGAAGTCAAGCGTCAGACAAACAAGGTCATGAAGGTTGTAACTTCACATTTTTTTAAATTTAACTTATTTGTATTGTTTGTCGATATATGTTTACGAATGTTTTCAAAAATCAAAATTTTTGAACGTGAAATAAGTATTCTGAGAATAAATGTTGGAAACAAGCGTAATAAAAACTATACTATAAGTTGAATGATATATTTGTAGTACAAATTAATAGAAATTATACTTATCTAATATGTCAAATAAATACATTAAGATTGCATTTTCTAATAGAAATAAAAGTTTGAAAATGAATATAGATTTTATTCCTTTGATTTGATCTCAAATGTAAGAACAATAAAGAAATGCAAAGAAAAAAGTAAAGTTACCATTGTGTGAATAGTTTAACCTCTCCAGACCTGGCGTCCATTACAATGGATACAGAGTTCATATGCGCTTTGTAAACCACTTTGTGGTATATTTTTGTTCCCAATGATTACAAATGAAATGTAAGATACTGTATTATCAACTTTGAATGTTTGGGCACCACCTACCTAACTTATACAATATAATGTTGTATTTAGTGTAAACTCACAAAACAGAATATTTTTTTGAAACCTTAGAATTAATTCAGGTCTGAAGAGGTCAAGTGTTTAATAAACAAGGAAGAAAGCATCATTTTTTTAAATACTGCGGTATCGTCCGATAAGGATTTAAAACAAAGGTAGGTAACAAGAATGTAATGATTCGTATCTTGTACTTAAGTAATACATTTATTTAAGTAGTTTTTATTGCCATCCAATCGTTTTGCTTGATATGGGATCGCAGACAATTTTGCCGTCATTGCGTCCAATATTCATTGAATTATGTATCCGCTCAATTTGTTTGGTGTCACTTGCGTCAAACACCAGTGTCGTTCCATACAGGGGGCTATTCACATATTTACCCTCGTAATTTCATTAATTTTCATTCCATTGCATGATAACCTTTAACATATCTGAATTGGTGGCTCCAACATATGAAAGAACATCTTCGGCCCCATTCATCGAGCATTCGGGTTAAGATTTATTTGAGTAGGCACCGAATTGGCATTTGTGAGCAGACGAAATATTTTACTAGGGTACTTTTTTACTTGGTGCCATCGGGAATCGAAACTGAAACATCCGGTTAGAAGTCAAGCATATTATCTACTAGGTCACAGAGGTTATTTGTAATTAGAATGAACCCATCTTACTTTTGTTTGTTAAATGAAATACTGTGATAAGATTGAAAAAAGTTATATTTTTACCGATAAGGGATGATGCATTCACCGTTGGGCCAATTTCCACTTTTCGGGAAGTAATAAGTAATTAAGTCAAATTTCATTCATTATTTGATTTTCTTCAGTCTAATTACAAAAAAAGAAACAAATTTATGGTTGGTTAACGAATATCTGAGTATTTTTTTAATATTGTTTGGTAAGAAAAAAAAAGTAGAAGTGTTAAAAATATTTTCAAAAGAGTATCTTTACTTTCGTATTCTAGTTGGTAAGCCATCTGTCTTCTAATTCGAGAGTCACGGGTTCGATTACCGCTGCGTTAACACCTTGCTGGTTATTTGGAAAACATGGTCACATGGCAATAAACCAGCCAGTTTATGATACATACAATGAAAATGTAATACAGTATAACGGAACAACAGAAAATGATTAGAATTTCAAAAGAGCTTAAGTACAAGCTAAGAAATATTTAAAAAGTTTTTGTCGTAAATTGCATTTCAAAACAAAAAAAAAACTACAATATATTATCACTTCTGGAATGCAATTTTGTCAACAACTATTATACTCGTATATTGCTATTTGACACACCTTAAAAGTAAATAACTCATGATTTTGTCGCAAATACAAATTACTGTTGTTATTTTTATTCGAACGACCTTCTCCTTACCGACCTCAGTAGCCTAGTTGTTAAGACACCTGTCCTCCTGAAGGGGGCGGGTTCGATTCTCGTTAGAACCAAGGTTTATTACAAAAATAAAAGTGTTCGAGTCCGGTTTACATTTAAGGCATCCTTCGCATTTATCTAGATGTTTGGAAGATATTTCCTAATGGAAGACTACCAGGTGGTACTGTATACAACAAAAGTGTAATGCAATACAATAATAAGCAGGGGCTAGATTCCCTTCCTTTCGATAATTATTGCAATTTGAAATACTAAATAACTAATGTTTTAAATTTCTATGTACAATCAAACTAAAGGGCCCTACACACGCTCGCATAAGTTAAGATTATAATTTTATGATATTTGTATAGCTCATACAATAATTTTACCCTCCTCCGCTATCCTTTCCGCTCTTTTGTATGTTGTCAAAAAATGAGATACAAAAAAGATGAAAATAATGAATAAAATTTAAAAGAAACAAAATGTAATGTCAAGTGAATTGTTTAACATTTCCGTTGTGTACCGTAAATGCTGGTGGGCTTATTGCTATATTTTATGCCCCATGTTACCCTAAAAAGTTACTCAATTTGGTTTTTCAATTCATCCCTTAGAGAGATGTTAAGGGAAGAATTAGAAAAAAACTGGTTTACCATCGGAAATTGAGTCAAACGTTCTACTAAACTGGAGGTCAATATATGTTTTATACGCATATTTTGTTCAATAAATATACACAAAATATATTATTTATAGTTAAGGCATTAGCGCTGTGGAGGTTTAAAAACATTGTAATTTGTTTAATCTAACACTGTTTATTCCACTTTATATAACGGCATAACCCTACCGGTTTCAAGGTTTTCACATCATAATCAGATGAGCACAAACAAGACTTGTTTGTGTTTCCCTGATGATGAAGTGAAAACCTTGAAACCGGTAGAGTTATGCCGTTATATAAAATGGAATAAACCGTATTTGATTAAAAAATTACAAAAAAATATTTCAATGCATGACCTATGGCAAATCGTGTTAATAAAACTAATCTATATAAATAAAAATGTAAATGTTCGTTTTATATACGGTTGTATATAAAAAAGTATACAAAACATACGAAATAACGGGAGCGCCTCCTGCAGCGACACATGCAAACTAAACAATTCTCATTGACAGTTATGTCACACTGCATTTTCGACGTTTCGGAAATAATATTTTATATTAAATATTTAAATAAAAAATATTAAATATCTATATAAATAAAAATGTAAATGTTCGTTAATTAAAAATCTCCAGTCTCCGAAAGTTCTTCACGGATTGCTTTGAAATGTTGACAGTTTCATTTTGATTTCGAATATTAAATATTAAATAATGGAATATTAAATAATTACATATTAAATAATAAATATTAAATAATAAATATTAAATAGTAAATATAAAAAAGTATATAAAACAGACGAAATAATGGGAGCGCCCCTGTTGAACGTGACGGCAACATACGGAATATAGATTTCGATTTACTTTCATTTTTATTTGGAATATTAAATATTAAATAATTAAATATTAAATATTTAATAATAAATATCTTATAAATAAAAATGTAAATGTTCGTTAATAGAAAATCTCTAATCTCCGAAAGCTCTTCACCGATTGCTTTGAAATTTTGACAAAATATTGCATTCGTATACAAGCATGTTTATGTAATTTTTTTTATATACAGTTGTATATAAAAAGTATATAAAACATACGTAATAATAGGAGCAAACCCTGCAGCGACACACTCAAACTAAACAATTCTCATTGATAGTTATGTCACATTACATTTTCGACGTTTCGGATTCTTTCATTTCGTTTTTAACTGTTTTATTTATTTTTCTTAAATATTAAATAATTAAATAACAAATATTAAATAATAAATATTAAATTTTCAAGAACGTGTATTGAAAAATAGCGCCATCTGTTTGAACGTAAAAGCAACAAACAATATACTAAATTTATATCCGCCATAGTTATATCATGAAATGCGTTAAAATTTACCTGTATCGATTGATTTGCATTTGAAGTGATATATTTGTTAATATTTTTTTGTTTTTTCTTTGTTTTTTAGTTCAGGGATTTTCTTTTTTTTAATGTTTCGCCATTTTATATGTTTTTGTTATAACTTTCTTTCTTCTTTTTCAGTGCAATCGGTCTGCTTTATACTTCAGAAAGTCTAGGATGAGTCGTGCAGCGTTTAAAACGTCATGTCACAAAGGGATGGGGTAAAATCGTTTTTTTTTTTACAAATCGAATAGTTTGTTTATAAATCGAACCATTGTTTTTCTCTAAACTGACGTTTCAATTCCTAATTTTCATTATACTGTTTTTCTAATGTATTGTATGATTTGTATCTATCTTTAAGTAGGCCAAGATCCACAGTGAATAAATACTAATTACGAACATTTCATTTTAGGTATAAAAAAATCTAAAATCCAATTATCGAATACACCATCCCTAGCAAATGTGGACTAACGTAGTGACTTTTGACAAACGTCACCAAATATTATTTGATTTTTACAAACTGCCACATTTTTGCTCATTTGTAACAAGACGTATTAATTTGTCATTATTGTTAGTTTTTTGTAATTAAGAATCACGATTGGTTGAGTGAACGAGCTATTCTTGCCGCCAAGAACAAAGACGTCTACGAACTTAACAGTATTATTCAGTTTCTTTTTCAATGTTTGGCAATTTTATATGTTTTTATTATAACTTTCTTTCTTCGTTTTCAGTGCAATCGATCTGCTTTAGTTCATCAAAATGCCGAGGAAGCAGTAAAGCGACGTGTCGCCAGACTTGAGGATACACGGTTGCAAGCACGGCGATCGCGTTCTGCAGTTTCAGATCTGCTTCGTTCTC